>CM066031.1:472354310-472777377 GCA_033557465.1 Ichthyophis bannanicus | reverse complement strand
ACAGCGCCTGCATGCTGCCTTCCACGCCTTTTCCAAACTTCCTCTCTCCAGTTGCGTTTAAAGCTCGACAAAGAGGGAGGAGAGAGGGAAAGAGGAAAAGATAGATAGAGAGATACAAACTCCTAGAGGAGGGGGGTGGGTTGTGAAGGACTAAATTCCTGACATGTTCCCAGAGATCACCTGTTACAGGTGAGTAAACTATGCTATCTCCAGGAACAAGCAGGAATGGTAGTCTTCAACATATTGGGGGACTCCCTAGCTACAGATTCCAGGGAGAAGCCACCAGAAGTTGTGTGTGTGACCCTGTGAAAGGGATCCACTTCACCGCCATAGGATCTCTGGGCATCGCTAGGGGATGGTGGAATAAGAAGGTTGCATTAAGTTAAGTAGTGTTAATCAGGTTGTTGGAAGAACGGCCTGACCACCTGACCAAAACAAGGCATCCCGATGGGAGCCCTTGACTAAGCAATAATGGTCCTGTGGAAGGTATGAACCGAGGCCCAAGTGGCCTTGCTCCGACAGATGTCATCGATCGGACACAGAGGTGTAGGTGAGCCATTGAAGCTACTGCCATTGGCCTCTTCAGACATTGTGAGCTGGGACATGGCCCTCCAGAGGAAGATTCTTACTCTGATAGGCAAAGGACTACACTGTGCAATCCATTTGGACAGAGTATCGCTTGGAGGACTGGAGAGTCCCAAGTTGAGAAGAGATCAAAAGCAACCAAAGAGTTGAGAGGACTTTCTATGTTTGCTGGGTGTCCTCTGCAAGCTAAAAGGCTAAAGCTCTTTTAACAGTCCAAAACAGTATGAAGATTCCTTTCTGCGTTTGATGCATGAGACCTTGGAAACCTTGGAAAGAACACAGGCAACGTAAACAGCTTGCCCCGTTTAAATGGTAAACGATCAGACCACCTTTGGCACGAAAAGTGTGGATGAGTTTCTAAGGACTACCTTTATCATGATGGAAACTTGTATAAGGAGGATCAGCCACTTAGTGCTTGCAACTCACTGATCTGACATGCTGATGTGGTGTGATTGCAATAAGGAAAGATAACTTTCCAGGAAAGGGGGGATTTCAAAGAGATTAATAGCTAAGGGTTCAAAAGGAGGCTTTCATAAGCTGCCCAAGAACCAGATTTTTTAATCCCATGCCACCGCGGTGGTGGGCCCTAATGGGATCTTAAGTCAAAAGAAGGCCCTGCTCATAAATCTTGCTATAAGAGGATGGGAGGAACCGGGTTGTCCATTTAAAGGCTTTGAAAGAAGCTGCAAATAGCACTTAAATGGACTTTTACTGAAGTTAGTTTTTAAGTTCCTTCATTGGATCCAAATGAAGGAAGATACTCCAGTAATGATTCCAGAGGGTATCGCAAGGGGGTTAAGACCCTTCTGCGAACACCCATAAGGTAAACCTTTTCCAAGTTGTAAGCATATTAAGAGCGTCTTGTGGAAGGCTTCCTGGAAAGCATAAAGGAATATCTTGCTGTGAGAAAGGTTAAGATCATGAAGATCTTAGTCCTTCAGCAATCAAGCCCTGAGATGCAGACGAGAGACTGGGAGATTGGGCCCACACCCCCTGCCATAAACATCCCATCCTCCTGAGACAGGGAAGATCTGGAGCAGAACCTACCACTCCAGAGACGGAGCTTGAGAGAGATGTAGAAAGCAGAGGGTACCACACTTGCCCTGTGGGCCACTGTGGAGCTATGAGAAATCACTACGGACCTCTGTCTCTCTGAAGCTTTGAACAGGGTTTTGTTTTGGGAATTAGAGGAATGGGTTGGAAGGCATTATAGGAAGTCCTTGACCCCAATGAAGGAGGAATAGGAATGGGAAAGGAAAGCATCCCTGGCCTGAGAGCCCTGAGCTGGAATTCTAGAAGAACAGAACTGGTGGAGGGGGGAGTTTGGCATTCAAATGGACTTGCAAAGAGGTCTATGTCCGGGGGTTCCCCAAATTTGCAAAAATTTTTGGCCACCTGGTCTGCCATGGATGGAGACCATTCGTGTGTGGAAGCACGAAACTCGTACTGAGTCTGTCTGCCCATAGGAGTTTTGAAAATGCCTGGAAGATACACTGCCAGGAGATGAATCTTCGGATGCTCTCGGCGAGGGACCATAATTGCATCTATCGTTTTGCAAAATCGACCGAGAGCCCTGGTCTTCCCTGCTGTGGTTCATGTAGAACATGGCTACTTGATTGTATGTATGAACTAGGACTGTCTGGTAGTTTTTAGCAGGGTATGGAATAACTCGAAGAGCAAGGAATGATTGCTATGAGCTCGAGAGATTGATTGTGTAGACGAGTCCTCCTGTGGAGCCCAGGTGCCCTGGGTGGAGAGGTCTTGGCAGAGGAGCTCCCCAACCCATTGGAGGAGAGGCATCTGTTGTAGAGAGTGACCTGGGGTAAGGGTTGTTGAAATGGGGACCGCATCATACAGGTTTTGAGTGGACACCTATGCCACCATTGGAGGGACAAAATAAGGTGATTTGTGTTTGCTATTTTGTCTGACAGGGCACCCTGATGCCTGGGTCCACTGAGTGGATAAAGTCCACTGGGCTGCTCTCATATGGAGGTGAGCATAAGGAACCACATGCATGGTAGATGCCATGTGTCCTAGTAGTTGTAACAGTTCTTGAGCAGTGAGGTGAGGCTTTATCACTGCTTGAGAAGTTAACTGCACAATGCCAAGGCAACGGGTCTGAGGAAGATAGGCTCTTGCCTTTGTGGTATCCAGCAGAGATCCTATAAACTCTAGGGACTGAGTAGGAGTTAGGTTGGATTTTGGGAAGTTTATGACAAGGCCCAAATATTGAAGGATACACATTGTGCAAGACAGAGAAATCCTGGCCTCTGGCTCTGATGGGGCTCGAATGAGCCAGTCGTCTAAGTAAGGGAAGACACAATCTTCCTAGAGTGTGAAGAAATGCTGCCACCACAGCCATGCATTTCGTAAACACCCTTGGTGCCGAGCCAGGCCAAAAGGGAGAAACTCTGTACTGGTAGTGCTTCCCCTGAAATAGAAACCGAAGGAATCTTCAGTGGGTTGGAAGGATGAGAGCATGAGTGTATGCATCCTTGAGATCTAGAGAACAAAGCCAATTCTGACTCTGAAGGTATGGCAGAAGAGTTCCTAGAGAAATCATGTTGAACTTCTCTTTGAACAGGAATTTGTTCAATTCTCTGAGGTCTAAAAATAGGCCTGTGTCCTCCTGTTTTCTTTGGGATAAGAAAATAGGGGGAGTAAAACCTGTACGCTGCTGGGAATGGGTACCATTCTATTGCCCCTTGGGCAAGAAGCATAGTGACCTCTTGACTTAACTAGTTGTTGAGAGAGGTCTGAAAATTGAACTGTCTTACCATGGTAGGAGGGGCATGGGAAGGAAGTGGAGCTTGTACCCCTCTCTTACAATGGAGAGAGTCCAATCTTCTGCTGTTATTTGCCCCCATCTGGGGCAAAATGACACAACCTTCCTGGAATGATGGAAGTCCTCTGGTCCTTTGAGGGCCAGGAAGGCTAAGTTCTCTAGATGGAAGTCAAAGGCCTTGTGGAGGCTGAGACTGCTGAGACGGTTGAGGCCTTAGCAGTCTTTGTTTTTCTTTGTTTAGGTGGTTGCTGACCCTTTCGGGCAGAATGACCTGCAGACGCCCCTGCTGGGCATAAGAGGGGTAAAACCCCTTCTTTTTGGAGAAGAATGGTTTCTTGAAAGATTTCCTCCTTGCAGGATCAGCTGTAGCCTTGGTAGTCTATCCAAAGTAGAGTTATCAGCATCCAGTTCATTAGCTTTCTCTTGCCAATTTTTGCCAAAGAGATTTTCACCTGTACAAGGGATATTACCCAGTTTATCCTGTACCCAGAGTTCCAAGTCAGATGCCTGGAGCCAGGTAATCCTATGTGCACCTATGGCAATGGCAGAGGTTCTGCTTATGCACTCAAAACAGTGAAAAGCTGCACGATTGACAAACTTGGAAACAACCTGGGCATGGCTTAATCAGTGTGGAAAATCCTGCCTCTTATCATCAGGAAGGAGAGGACTCATAAGCTCCAAATCTCCCGTGACTTCCTTAAGGAACATTCCCATATAAAATATAGGAACTGATCGTGGCGGAAAGCATAGAAGCGTGGAAAGTACGACGTCCATAGGCATCCAGAGTTCTGCACTCATGTTCCGGAGGATTAGAGGCATGCCTCTTTGCACTCCTTATCCTTCTCATAGCTGATTCCACTACAATGGAGTGATGAGGAAAGTGAGTCTTTTGGAATCCAGGACAAGGAGGTACTCGATACATGGTATCCATCTACGAGAGTGTGGAGAGGTGTTAAGAGGTGTTTCCCACATTCTTGACATGAGATCATGTAAGATCTCATGAATAGGCAAAGTAGCTGCCTCCTTAAGAGCCTTAGGATACTGTAAATCTCCAACTCCTTTGCTCTCGCTCTGTTTCAGGAGCCACTGTATGGAAAGACCTCGAACCACCTCCCGGATAAAATCCTGAAAGGATATATCCTCTGGAGGAGATCTCCTACGTTTAGGAGAGGAAGGCTCCTCAGGGAGAAATACTCCGTACCGATCGAGCTGTCAGAATCTTCAGAGTCCTCCGAAGATTCAAAGTACCTCCTATCTGGGTGCTCTTGTAGAGCACGATACCCGTACCGATCGAAGTCGGTGTCGGGGTAATCGGTACCGGCATGTCGATACCGGAAGGCATCGCATTACTCGGTGTCGGCAACGCAGACACTGATGTCGATGCTACCGATACCGGTGCCGGTACCGATTAAATTGTCTGAAGCGGTCCCAAAGGCACCGATGCCGCAAGGAGAGCCACCAGACTGCGTTCAATAGCCAAGAATCTCTGGTCTATTGACGCCGCCGAGGCCTGGGTATCAGTACCGGACAAAGCGGCCAGTACCCCAGAGCATGGCACCAGTAGTTCTGCCGAGGTTGAGGTCTTCGAGAACATCCTGGAGCCCCAATAATGCTTTGGAAGCCGAAGCCTCCCGCTGGGGCGATTTTGCCGGTGCAAGTCCCTCAAGGGCAACGCCAGAGGCATCTCGATGCTTGGAAGGAGATCTACCCTTTGAGGACCGGCCAGATTTCTGTTTAGTTACCTGAGATCCATGGGAGGAAGACGAAGCCCTGGAAGACGTCGATGCCATAGAGGCCGCATCGGAGGGAAAAAGGGTGCTGAGCTTAGCAGCTCGGTTTTGCCGACCCCTCTTCGACATCATCCCACAGGCTATGCACTCCGAGATGGAGTGGTCAGGACCTAAACATTTAAGGCACCACTCGTGGGTGTCGGTGACGGAGATGGTACCCCCACACATGTTACACTTCTTGAAACCCGAAGCGGGTTTTTCCATTGTAAAGGAAATTTTGGGCCTAGTGCCCAAAATGGCACGTGCACCCAAAGAAGAAAAAGATTAGGAAAAAAGATATATATATATTTTTTTTAAAGAAATAAAGCTAGAACCAGTGGTACCGGTCTAGCGTCGAGGGAAGGCAGACGCGACCACAAAAAATAAGGAGAATAAGAAATATTTTCTGTGGTGACAGGAACGATGACCTGCTGGCTCCGCTGAAAACGAAGAACTGGAGAGAGGCGGGCGGGAAGGCAGCACGCAGGCGCTGTGGGATGCTCCCAAAAGCTTTCTAATTGGACCTGGGGAGCGTTCCCACGCAGGCTCCGTCGGTACAGACGATACCCATATGTGAGGACTACATTCCTGCTTGTTCCTGGAGATTTAATATTATATTCAGCACTGCTCTCCATATAGGTAACTGTGCTGAATACATGGATACTGCAGTCACCACCATGCCGGCACTATCTGTTTTACGTTTTCATGCTTCCACTGCTAAAACTGATTCTTGTAGTGTCTTGCCTTACACTATACATATTGGGCAAATTTTCAGCAGGATCTAGCTTTACTAACTGGGGAGTTAGAAAGGTAGATCCGATAAGGGAGGGGCAAATCTTCCCTCTCTCAAGTCGCTAAATTTAGCCACTGAAAAAATACTGGTGGCCCTGGAGGCATTTTCAGGGCACAATTTAGCAATCCATGCTGTTGCGGCTGAAAAAAAAAATTGTATTTATTTATTTACATTGATTTAAAAATCACCTAATCACTATAGATCTAAGGCCAGGTGATAAAAAATGAACATTCATAAGTGCATTTGTATCATACAGGGGATACACGGAATTTTACAAAATTACAGGATATTTCATAATAGATATAGACATACCAGACAGAGCCATACCTAAGATTACCAGCTAAATTTTAAGTGGTGATCTTAAAAGCTCAATGGCTGCCTATGTTGTGCCCAGTATTCTGATTCTTATTTTATAGTGCTTCTGGATGTACATGGAGATCTACAATGTATTCAAGTACAATACATTTCTGCCCCGAAGAGCTTACAGTCTACGTGGATACCCGAGGCGGCAGGAAAGTCACAAGGAGTGTCAGCGGCAGGAACAGGTGCTGAACTCTGACTTCCCTGGTCTCAGCCCATTGCACTAGCCACAGTGTTGCCACTTTATGCATCAGAAATACTCCACTAAGATCAAGCTGGCAGAATTCCCCCAAAGATCGCTCTTTTCCCTGGCACTAGGTCACCGTTACTGTGGACACACTGCCCTGCTGTCATCTGCCATCACAGTACTCACCACAACTGGCTTGCCGCTGTACACAGTAGCATTATTTTTCTATCCTTATTAAACAGCAGAAAAATACCTTAGTCCCATTGCAGCAAAGATGTCTTTGTAAGTGCACTGATACTATCTGTTTGAAATATAAACTGTACATTCCTACCAGGAATGCTAAATATCGGGAGGTTAGGTTTATAATAGGGCACCTAGTAGGGCTGATGCTAGGATCTCTGGCACCCCCCTGCAACCTATAGATTGCCATCCCCGGACTCATTACTGTTAATGGTAGGTTGCACAGCCTACCCCTTTCCCAAAAGTCCTTTGTGAACTATGTTCACATCATACTAACATTTCTCCTTATAATAAAATGTTGTAACAAGAAAATTGCAGTGAAGGGGCAAAAGCATAGCTGGAATAAAAGAAGTACTGAGAAATACATATTTAACATCGTATGAATAGGCTATGATAGTTGTGACACAGCAGACGGTACAGAGCCCATGGAGTTAGGGGAAAGTAAGGAACTTACCTCAGAATCAGCTGGGCAGCAGACAAACTCAGCTCATGTAGAATTAGCTGAGCAGCAAACAAACCCAGCTCATGTAGAATTAGCTGAGCAGCAAACAAACTCAGCACAAGAAAAGCAAAAAGGCATTAAAGTAAATGTCCTTGCACTAGTCCTGACGTAGCTAGAAGTAGGAAGGCTAATCAGGAACACCTGTTCTCAGAAACCCAGGCAGCATGCAAAGAGAACAAGGATAAGAGCTGCAGGGTAGAACCAGGGAGGGCCAGTAGGGCAGCGACCTGGGAAGACTAAGCCAGCATCCAGTGAACACACGTCATGCTGGAGGAAATCCACTGACGGAAGGAAGCAGTAGGTGTGACAGCAGAGCAGGAAACAGCCAGCATCGTGCCCAGGACCCTGCTAGGATTCCTGGTAGTTGGAGAGCCCAGGAGAGTTGCCAGAAGCCCAGATATAAGAGACAGAACCACAGCTAAGAGGTGGGAACCTAGCTTTGCTAAAGAAAAGGCAAGAGGTTCTGTTTGGTTTGAAAGGCAAGGGCGTGGCACCAGAAGTAACTTTTGACACTGAAAGTTACACAGTAATTCCACCAGCGTGGAGAAGAAGGGAAAGTCAGAAGGAAGCTTTTAATATACCAGGCATTCAGAGCCCTGGATTTAAAGGGCCCTTTCTAAAAAAGTTAGCCCATGACTCACAGGAGAGTTTTAAGGAAGACAGCAGCTGTGAAGAGTGTGACCCATATGCAATCGTAAGTGACTCTGAGTTAATGCAGTGGGAGAACAGCACCTATAACTTTGACCCTGTGCCCATGGATTGTACAATATGTTTATCTGACGATATTGTATCTTTATGTTGAACATGTGCAAAGCAGCCAGCTGATGGTGCCTAAAGGAAAGAAGATATTTTTCTGTGCAACAGTTCTTTTGTTTCATATTGTTTGTTGTATCCCAGGAATATCCCCTCAGGGCAGGGAATAAAGCCCTAATATTATTTTTGCCTTACCACTTGACTACAAGACTCTTTTTGTATCAAAGGCAACTAAAATCTTAACACCCTAGGCAGCCGCCTAATAGGGTCATATAAGGTAGCTATCACTCACTATCTCTCACATAGTAAAGGGTTAATGTTATTAAAGCAAACACAATCAATGCATTTATTATTTAATCTAAGAGATCTACAAAGGTTATGACTACTTAGCTTTTTATTCCTCTTCTCCTGCCTGTTGTTGCTGTCACAGATACTATCACCACTCTAATTCTGCATTCACAGTTGCACAGCTCTTTTATAAATAGGACTAATAAGGAACAGGTGATAAAGAGTACTTACTCACCTGTAACAGGTGTTCTCCAGGAGCAGCAGGAATCAGTCCTCACATATGGGTGACATCAGCGCCTACGGAGCCCCCGTGCGGAGCATTTCCCCAGCTTTCAAGGAAAGCCTTTGGGCATGCAGCGCGCATGCGCGGTCCCCTTCCCACCCAAGGGTGCCATCTTGCTCAGTCTGATGACATAGCTAAAAGACAGCAAAAACAAAATGAAGTATATGATGCAACTCCAAGGGGAGGAGGGAGGGTCGTGAGGACCGATTCCTGCTGCTTCTGGAGAACACCTGTTACAGGTGAGTAACTACTCTTTCTTCAGGACCAAGCAGGAAGTCAGTCCTCACATATGGGACTCCACAGCTCTAGGCTACCGGGAACCCAAAGCTGAAAAAATTAGCTCCCTCTAGAGCCTCAGCATCCGTGAGGAGAATCTTCTCTGAGACCACCCCCGTACGGTAGCACAACACAAGGGCCGGAGGGTAGGAGTTGCCTAAACCTCAAAGAGATTACGGAGTACCGCCTGTCCGAAAGCACTGTCCCTTCAGGACTCCCTCTCGAGGAAGTAATGGGCTGGAAAAGTCTAGCTTGAAGACCAAGTAGTGGCCCGGCAGATGTCTGCCAACAGAACAGAGCGGAGATGAGCTACTGACGCGGCTTTCGCCCTGACACGGTGGGCCGTGACTCGACCCTGCAAGGAGAGGCCGACTGCCCTGTACGCCCAGGCGATACAATCTGCTACTGAAATGGACAGCGTACGCTTGCAGACAGGTAACCCCAGTTTATTAGGGTCAAAAGAGACGAAGAGCTGAGCAGCCCTTCGATGCCCCTGTGTACGGTCCAAGTAAAAGGACAACGCCCTTCTACAATCCAGGGTGTGCAAGACTATTTCAGCCCAACTGGCATGCGACCTGGGGAAGAATGTTGGAAGAACCACCTCCTGATTAAGGTGGAAGGAGGAGACAACTTTTGGAAGGAACTTAGGATGAGTCCGTAAGACCACCCTGTTCCCATAGAACCGTGTGTACGACCTATCAGAAACCAGAGCTTGGAGTTCACTCACACGCCTGGCCGAGGTAAGAGCTACCAAGAACAACGTCTTCCAAGAGAGGAAGCGTAAATGACAGGTAGCCATCGGCTCAAACGGTGGGCAAGTAAGTTGCTGCAAGACCACATTCAAATCCCACTCAGGAGCTGGAGGCCGAATTGGAGGTTTGAGCAGAAGCAGGCCTCTAAGGAAGCGGGACACCAAGGGGTGACCTGACAGAGTTTGTCTGTCCACCGGTGAGTGGTGCGCTGATAAAGCACTGAGGTGGACCCGAACAGAGTTGGATTTAAGGCCTAGGTCCGACAGGTGAAGCAGATACTGTAGTACCACTGGCACCAGGCAGGAGAAAGGATCTTCCTGGCGCTGAGCACACCAGGTGGAGAACCTACGCCACTTGAGGGCATAAGATTTCCAGGTGGATTGCCTCCTAGAGGCCAAAACCACGTCTTCTACCTCCTTAGGAAGAAGTAAGGGGGTTAGAACTATCCTTTCAGCAGCCAGGCCATCAGATTGAGGGATTTGAGGTTGGGGTGCAGGAGAGACCCCTGATCCTGAGACAGGAGGTCGGGTTGCAACCCCAGAGGAAGTGGAGTGTCCACCGCCAACTGCAGAAGAAGTGGAAAACCACGGCTGCCTCGGCCATCTGGGGGCTACCAGAATGAGCGAGGCCCTGTCCTAAAGTACCTTGAACAGGGTTCGGGCCACCAGAGGCATGGGAGGAAATGCATACAGTAAGCCCATAGACCAAGAGATTAGAAACACATCTGCTGCTATTCTCAGAGGATGCGGTTGTCTGGAACAGAACCTGGGTAACTGACGGTTCAGTGGACTTGCAATGAGATCGATGGTTGTTAGTCCCCATCGTAGAAAGATTTGTTGGACCACCAGTGGGTTCAACTGCCATTCGTGAGGCTGTAGAATCCTGCTTAGCCTGTCTGCCAGATAATTCTCCTGGCCAGGTAGATAAACTGCTTTGAGAAACATGCCTTGTTTGACTGCCAAGGAGCAAAAAGCCTGTGCTTCCTGACACAGGAGTCTGGATCCTGTGCCCCCTTGCTTGTTCACATAGAACATTGCTACTTGATTGTCTGTCTGAACTAAGACAGAGTGGTGAGAGAGGACATGAGAGAAAGCTTGTAGAGCCAAGCGGATAGCTCACAATTCCAACAGATTGATCTGTTGTGCAGCCTCCCAAGTAGACCAGAGGCCCTGAGTGCACGCACCCTGGCAATGTGCACCTCAACCTTGTAGAGAAGCATCGGTTGTCAGTACCTGTGTGTGTGGCGGCGCCTGGAAAGGCATTCCCTTGACCAGGTTTGGGAGATGTAGCCAACACCTCAAGGAGTCCCTTAGCAGTTTGGACACTCTCACCCTGTCTGTTAAGTTTCCTGTGGCTTGCACCCACTGAGCTCTGAGGCACCATTGAGCAGGCTGCATGTGCAGACGGGCATTCGGAGTTACATGGACCGTGGATGCCATGTGGCCCAGGAGCCTCAGGAAATGTCTGGCGGAGACCAGAGAGCCGCTCTGGAACTGTTTGGCCAACACCATCAGTCTGTGGACCCTGTCCTCGGGCAAATAAGCTTTTGCCTCAAGGGTATCCAGTCTTGCCCCTATGAACTCTATGTTCTGTGAGGGGAGCAAAGTGGACTTTGCGAAGTTTATGACAAACCCCAGATGCTGAAGAAGAGTTATAGTGCGAAGGGTGGCTTGTCTGGTCTCCTGTGGAGACTGACCCCTGATGAGCCAGTCGTCCAGGTAGGGGAAGACAAAGATTCCCTGATTTCTGAGATAGGCCGCCACCACCGCCAGACATTTGGTGAAAACCCTGGGAGCGGAGGTTAGGCCAAAGGGAAGTACCCTGTACTGGAAATGGTTTCCTCCCACTACAAATCTGAGATATTGTCTGTGGTCTGTATGAATAAGGATGTGGGTATAGGCATCCTATAGGTCTAAGGAGCACAGCCAATCTCCCTGCTGGAGGTAGGGCAGCAGTATTCCAAGGGTAAGCATCTTGAACTTTTCCCTCTCCAGAAACTTGTTTAGGTTTCGCAAGTCTAGGATAGGCCTTAGGCCTCCTGTCCTTTTTGGTACCCGGAAGTACCTGGAGTAGAAGCCTTGCCCTTCCAGGTGGTGAGGCACAGGTTCCACCACCTGTTCCTGTAGGAGACTTGCCAACTCCTGAAGGAGGAGGTTTCTGTGCAGAGGGAGTCTTGGAGGCCCCCCTGGAAAGTAGGAGGGGGGTATCTGGTTGAAGTGGAGCAAGTAGCCCTGCTGGATGATGCTCAGAACCCAGGTATCCCCTGTTATGGCTGGCCACCTGTAGGCATAGAGGGTCAGCCGACCTCCTGTGCTGAGTGGAGCCAGCTGAGGAGAAGAGGCTATGCTATGGGAGTCAAAAACCCCCCTCCCTGCTGTGCAGGAGCCGGAGTAGGCGGCTTGGGAGTCTTCTGCCTACGGGGCCCATGTCCTTACCCCTTGGCCTGCTGGCCCTGTTGGGAAGCTGCAGAGGACTGGAATTGAGGGTAGGATTTGTAAGCAGCAGTCTTCCTCGAGTAAAAGGGCTTCTTCCCCAAGCCCTTCTTCTTCTGAGAAGGGGCAGAAGTTTTCCTGGACAGCCTTGTCCTAGTGAGAGTGTCAGTCTCGATTTCTGCAGACTTTTCAGCCATGAGTTTGCCAAAAACGTTCTCACCTTGGTAAGGGACATCGACCAACTTGTCCTGCACCCATGGCTCCAGGTCTGATGACTGTAGCCAGGCCTGACGGCGTGCACCGATGCCGGCCACGGCTACCTGGGCCAAAGCCTCGAAGCCATCATAGGCTGCCCGAGAGATAAACTTGGAGCACTCTCGAATCCCCGATGACAAAGCCTTGAACCTCTGCAAAGGTTCCTCGGAGAGGCCAGCTGAGAACCCTGCAATCTCCTTTGCCAGGTCTCGAAGGTACATGCCCATGCACAGCTGGTAGGTCTGGACACGGCAAGCTAGCATAGAGCCCAGGAAGCACTTTCTACTGAGGGCATCCAAGTTCCGGGCCTCCCTGCCAGGGGGCA
The DNA here is from genome assembly GCA_033557465.1 of Ichthyophis bannanicus. NCBI lineage: Eukaryota > Metazoa > Chordata > Amphibia > Gymnophiona > Ichthyophiidae > Ichthyophis > Ichthyophis bannanicus. The sequence goes on along the minus strand of CM066031.1, from coordinate 472,764,792 downwards.
CCGAGGAGTGCATCTTCTGACTCTTCAGACGGTGCATGGCCGATTCTACAACCATAGAATGGTGCGGTAGCTGCGCCTTCTGGAACCCAGGGCTCTTATGGACTCGATAGATGGAATCGACCCGTTTGCTAAGAACCGGAGCCGAGGCCGGTGCCTCCCACATACGGAAGAGCAGCCGTTCCAGCATCGGGGGAACCGGTACAGTAAAGGCCTCCTTCGGGGGAGAGTCATACTGGAGGGCATCGAGCTCTTCAGCTCGAGGCTCCTCCTCGGGATCTGCGGGGAAGGCCAAAGCTTTGGCCATGTCCCTCACGAAGTCCGAGAACCGGGTATCCTCCGGTGGGGACCTTCTCCGAGGCTCGGACTCCGGCGAGTCTGAAGGGACACACCGGGTCCGGAAGGTGTCCGGGGACTCCTCATTCTCCGTCTCCCAGTCCGACTCCCCTGAGGAGGAGTCGAGCAGCTCCGGCCGTGTAGGCTTCGGTGCCACCCACCCCGACGACGCCGCGGGTATTGGCGTCGATGACCTCGGCCCCGCATGGGAGGTCGAGGGGGACCTCGACTGAGGATCGACTCAAGACTTCATGGACTCGAGGATCCGCTCGATCTCCGGAGTTGACTTGGACGTCGAGGTCCCGGTGGTCGGGGCAGATGCACCGGTCAGAGCGGCAATCAGCACCTGCTGCTGCTGCTCCATGAAGGCAGCCAAGCTGCTCTCCAAGGCCGTCAACCTAAGTCCAAGCTCAGGAGACTCAGCAGCCCCCGACTCGGGCCCCGACGTCGGCTCCCCCGGAGGAGAGTCTATGAGGACAACTGCATTTACATGACTCGGGGACTACGGCTCCACTCGAGGTAACTTGGATGGTCTCTCCGACTCCGAGAGCCCGGGGTGGCGGTCAGGGCTATGCGACCTGGCCCTCGAGGAGCCAGGAGCATCCACTGATGCCGCCCTCGCGAGCTTCTTCTTCCTTCGGTGCTCCCGAGAGGGAGACCCCCTCTCAGAGGATCCCCGACGCTGCTTGGGGTCAGACTCCCGAGACGTCGAGGCCTCTGATGAAGTCCGGGCCTGGCTGGACGCGGAGTCAGAGAAGATTCTCTCACGCTGGTGCTGCCGGCTCCTAAGTGTCTTCGAGGACATTTTGCTGCACGGGCTACAGACCAGCGGGTCATGGTCGGGCCCGAGGCAACGGAGGCAGCAGTCATGTGTGTCGGTGAGAGACATAATTTTCTTACACCGATCACACTTTTTGAACCCGCTGGCAGCCATCGGGGGAAAAAGGGCCCCTGCGAGGTCAAAAGACCGGGCCGCCAGGAAAAATTCAAAAAGAGCGTGAACGCTAGTCACGAAGGACAAAAACTGAAAAACTAACTCCGGACTTGATACCGGTGTACTGAGCCGAGGCGGGACGGGGAACCAGCATCGAACCGGATACAACAACAAGAAAAAACACAGAAAAATCACTTTTTTACCGGGTGACACGAATTCACATCCGTCGGGCTCTGCGGAAAAAAGAAGACTGAGCAAGATGGCACCCTTGGGCGGGAAGGGGACCGCGCATGTGCGCTGCACTCCCAAAGGCTTTCCTTGAAAGCTGGGGAAATGCTCCGCACGGGGGCTCTGTTGGCGCCGACGTCACCCATATGTGAGGACTGACTTCCTGCTTGGTCCTGGAGAAAGCACAGTTACTTACCTGTAACAGGTGATCTCTGGGAACAGCAGGAATTAGTCCTCACATATGGGTACGTCGGTACCGACGGAGCCCGTGCGGGAAAGCTCCCCAGCTTCTTAGAATAGAAGCTTTTGGGGCCTCCCACTGCACATGCGCACTGCCTTCCCGCCTTCCTGAACAGCTCTCCTCAGTTTCGAGTTTATAGCTGAGTCAACAGAGAGAGGACAGGAAGATAGATAGATAAAAGATACAACTCCTAGGGGAGGTGGGTGGGTTGTGAGGACTAATTCCTGCTGTTCCCAGAGATCACCTGTTACAGGTAAGTAACTGTGCTATCTCCAGGAACAAGCAGGAATAAGTCCTCACATTTGGGGACTCCCTAGCTTAGATGCATGGGATCCCCTGTAAAGGTTCGCCATCTTCGTATGGATCTCAGGCATCCATTCTGGGAAGGTGGGCAGGAGTTGTTTAGGAATGGAACAGGTGCTTGAGGACAGCCTGGCCAAACAAGGCATCCCGGCGGGAGTCCTTGTCCAAACAGTAATGGGCTGTGAAGGTATGAACCGAGGCCCAGGTAGCGGCTCGACAGATCTGATCTATGGAAACAGAGTGCAGATGAGCCATAGAAGTTGCCATGGCCCTCACATTGTGAGCAGTGACATGGCCTTCCAGAGAAATGTTTTTGCTCTGGTAAGCAAAAGAAATACACTGAGCAATCCAATTGGAAAGTGTACGCTTGGAGACTGGAAGTCCCAAATGGGAAGGATCAAAGGCCACAAAAAGTTGAGAAGACTTTCGATGTGGCTGAGTCCTATTAAGGTAAAAAGCGAGAGCTCTTTTACAATCCAGAGTATGAAGGTTCCTCTCTGCATTGGATGCATGAGGAGCTGGAAAAAAGACAGGTAGATATACCTCTTGATTAAGATGAAAAGGCGAGACCACTTTAGGCATAAAGTGGGGATTCGTCCTAAGGACCACCTTATCATGATGAAATCTTGTGTAAGGTGGATTAGCCACTAAAGCCTGCAGCTCACTGATGCGGCGAGCCGAAGTGACTGCAATGAGGAAGATGACCTTCCAGGAAAGAAATTTCAAGGAGGTGGAAAACATTGGCTCAAAAGGTGGCTTCATAAGTTGACCGAGCACTAGATTCAAATCCCATGCGACCGGGGGTGGTCTGATGGGAGGTTTAGTGAGAGTCAGGCCTCTCATGAATCTTGCAACAAGAGGATGAGAGGAGATAGGTTGTCCATTTATATGTTTCAAGGATGCTGCAATAGCACTTAAATGGACTCTTACCGAATTCGTCTTGAGGCCTGCATTGGATAGATGCAGGAGATAATCAAGAAGAGAATTCAAAGGAAGTGCCAGAGGGTCAAGACCCTGCTGAGCACACCAAATGGAAAAACGTTTCCATTTGAAAGCATAGGAACGCCTGGTAGAGGGTTTCCTAGAGGCAGAAAGGATATCTTTCACTGGTTGGGAAAGATGAAAGTCTTGAAGGCTTAAGCCTTCAGTAACCAAGCACTGAGGTGAAGGGATTTGGGGTTTGGGTGCCACAAAGTCCCCTCCTCCTGAGACAGGAGGTCTGGCGCAGCTCCCAGATCCAAGTAGGATCCCTGGGAGAGCTGTAGAAGTAGAGGGAACCACACTTGGCGTGGCCAGCGTGGAGCTATGAGGATCATAGTTCCATGATCCCTCTGGAGTTTGAACAGAGTCTTGGGAATCAAAGGAATGGGTGGAAAGGCATATAGGAATGCCTGATTCCAATTCAGGAGAAAGGCGTCCGTGGCCTGAGCTCCCTGACACGGAGTTCTGGAACAGAACCGGGGAAGTTTGGCATTCCACGGACTTGCAAAGAGGTCTATGTCCGGGGTCCCCCATTCCTGAAAGATTCGGTTTATTTGGTCCAAATGTAGGGACCATTCGTGTGGCAGCAGAACTCGACTGAGCCTGTCTGCCCGAGAGTTTTGAACTCCTGGGAGATACACTGCTAGCAGGTGAATCTGATGCTCTCTGGCGAAGGCCCATAGTCTTAGAGCTTCGTTGCAAAGCGACAGAGAGCCCGTCCCTCCTTGTTTGTTTATGTAAAACATGGCCACCTGATTGTCCGTCTGAACTAGGACAGTCAGGTTGGCTAGGAGGGAGTGGAAGACCTTGAGGGCAAGGTAAATTGCTCGCAGTTCCAGAAGATTGATATGAAGGGTGGTCTCCTGTAGAGACCAAGTGCCCTGAGTGGAGAGAGTTTGCAGATGGGCTCCCCACCCTGTTTGGGAGGCATCTGTTGTGAGGGTTGCTTGGGGTAGCAATGGTTGAAATGGAGCCCCCAACAACAGATTCTTGGTGGAAGTCCACCAGTGGAGGGACCAAAACAGACGATCGGAGGTTTGTATTTGGTCTGAGAGCGCTCCTGACGCCTGAGTCCACTGAGTGGCCAGGGTCCATTGAGCTGCTCTCATATGAAGACGAGCATAGGGCACCACATGCACTGTGGAGGCCATATGACCCAGTAGGCGTAGCATTTCCCTGGCTGTCAAGTGAGTGCTGGACTGAGCTTGGGAGGCCAAACTCAGGAGGCGCTGGCCTCGAACATGTGGAAGGTAGGCCCTTGCAGTGATGGTGTCCAACTGGGCCCCTATGAATTCTAGAGATTGAGTAGGGATGAGTTGGGACTTGGGAAGGTTTACTACCAGTCCCAGATACTGCAAAAGGCTCCTTGTGTGGTCCAGGGAAATCTGGGCCTGTGACTGAGTTGGAGCTCGGATGAGCCAGTCGTCCAGATATGGGAAGACAAAGATTCCCATGCCTCTTAGAAATGCGGCTACGACTGCCATGCATTTTGTGAATACTCTTGGAGCAGAGGCTAGACCGAAGGGGAGTACTCTGTATTGGAAATGTTTTCCCTGAAACAGAAAGCGAAGATACTTTCTGTGGGATGGATGGATGAGTATATGTGTATACGCATCCTGTAGGTCTAGAGAACAAAGCCAGTCCTGACCCTGGAGGTAAGGAAGGAGAATGCCGAGAGACAGCATTTTGAATTTCTCCTTGAAGAGAAATTTGTTCAATTCTCTCAGATCTAGGATTGGTCTGAATCCCCCTGTCTTCTTTGGAATGAGAAAATAAGGGGAGTAGAAACCGGACCCTTGTTGAGGAAGAGGAACCTCTTCTATGGCCCCTTGGGCAAGAAGAGAGGAAACCTCTTGACCCAACAGGGTTAGGAGAGATGGGGGAGAATTGAATGGTCTCACCATATGATGGGGAGGAAGGCTGGAGAAATGAAGTTTGTAACCCTCTCGAATGATAGAGAGGGTCCATTGTTCTGTTGTGATTTGTTCCCATCTGGGAGCAAAGTGAACCAACCTTCCGGGTATGGTGAGAGGTTCTGGTTGTGTTAGAACCAGAAGTGGCAAGTTCCCTAGGAGCAAGTCAAAACCCCTGAGGGGTTGGAGCCTGCTGAGCTACAGTAGCTGCTGCAGGCTTAGCTCGTGCTTGTTTGGATTGCTGACGCTTAGCAGTATAGCGAGGTTGAGAAGACTGCTGGCCAGTATTTGAAGCAACTCTGGCCTTCTTATAGTAAGGCCTTTTAAAAGACTTTTTCTTAGTAGGAATTGAAGTGGACTTTGAAAGTCTTTCCAAGGTGGCATTTTCAGCATCCATCTGGGTGGCTTTGATTTGCCACTCTTCCCCAAATAAGTTCTCACCTGTACAGGGCAGATTCCGTAAGCCATCTAGAACCCAAGGTTCCAGATCAGAGGCCTGGAGCCAAGCAAGACGTCGGGCTGCAATAGCAATGCCCGAAGCCCTACTGGCTCCCTCAAAGGAATCATATGCTGCCCTATTAGAGAACTTAGAAACATCTAAAAGTTGTTTCACTAGGGAAAGGAATCCCTGCTTTTTATCCTCAGGGATAAAGGGGGCAAAATGCCGCACCTTTTTGGCAAGTTCCTCCAGGAACATGCCCATATAGAGACTGTAGGAATTAATCCTGGCTATAAGCATACTAGCCTGGAAAATTTTCCTACCAAAAGAGTCCAAAGTCTTACATTCCCGTCCTGGAGGGGTGGAAGAGTGCCTTTTGGTACTCCTAATCTTCTTCATTGCAGACTTCACCACAATAGAGTGGTGAGGCAATTGAGTCTTTTGGAAACCAGGAGAAGGAGGGACCCTATACATGGTGTCCAACCTACGGGAATAAGGAGACAAAGTCAAAGGAGTCTCCCAGAAATCCATCAGTTGTTCTTGAAGGATTTCATGGATAGGCAGGGTAACTGCCTCCTTAGGGGCCTTTGAGTATCCCAAAATATCCAGTTTTTTGGATCTGGGTTCCTTTTCAGAGGATGTGGTAATAGAAAGGGCTGTAGCCATATCTAAAACAAAGTCCTGGAAGGACAAATCCTCTGGAGGGGACATTCTCCTTTTAGGAGAAGAGGGCTCCTCAGGTAAGTTGAGTGAAAACTCAGCAGAATCATCAGAGGAGTGAAAATCCTCAGAGGAATCGGTGCTTTCCTCTAACGCACGATACGCGTACCGATCGGTATCGATATCGGGCGTATCGGGTATGGAACCGGTATGGAGCGAAAGCCCATACGGTACCGACTTGCGTTTAGAGGTGGACGGCCTCGATACCGGCATGGCGGACGATACCGGTATCGGGCCCGGAACCGCTGAAAGCGGAACCGATGGCGTTGCAGCTTTAATGAAAGCCATGACGGCCTGCTGCATGGACTGTACAGTATCGCCCATGGACGCCATAGCTGCCTGGATGTCGGTACCGGAGTGACCCGGTACCCCAGAGCAGGCTAACAGGTGATCTGTCGAGGCCGTAGCATCGATATCAACCTGAGACCCCTGAATTGGCGTTTTTGGAAGTTGGACTTCCCGCCGGGGTTGTTTGGCTGGGGCAGGGTCCTCAAGTTCTAAGCTAAGAGCCTCTCGATGCTTTGAAGGAGATTTGCTCTTTGAGGACTTGCCCACAGAAGGTTTGGTTACCTGAGATCCATCCGGAGAAGAAGACCTGGATGACTGTGATGCTGTATTCTCTGAAGCAAACAGCACATGGAATTTGTTGGCCCGGTTCTGCAGCCCACGTTTAGACATGTGGGAGCAAGATGGGCAGTCCGGTATGGAATGGTCAGGCCCCAAACATTTCAGACACCAGTCATGGGTGTCTGTGACTGAAATAACAGCATTACATTTGGTACACTTCTTAAATCCAGGGGCTGGCTTCTCCATGAGGAGAAATTGAGTAGGCCGAGAGGCCTCTCTGAAGTGACCAAAAAGCTAAAAAATAAGAAAAAAGAATTATAATTTTTTAAAGAAAGAAAGAAAAGACCGGCGATACCGGTATCGGTATGGGGAAGGCAGGTACGCGGTCTAAAGAAACAAATAAAATAACAATTTCTTCAGCGGTGACAGGAACACGACCTGCTGGCTCCGCGGAAAAAGAGAAACTGAGGAGAGCTGTTCAGGAAGGCGGGAAGGCAGTGCGCATGTGCAGTGGGAGGCCCCAAAAGCTTCTATTCTAAGAAGCTGGGGAGCTTTCCCGCACGGGCTCCGTCGGTACCGACGTACCCATATGTGAGGACTTATTCCTGCTTGTTCCTGGAGATAAGCAGTTTGCATAGCTGAGCTTAAAAAAGGTTTGGACAATTTCCTGGAGAAAAAGTCAATAGACTGTTAAGACAGACCTGGGAAAGCCACTGCCATCCCTGGGTATAAGCCACATGGAAACCGCAGTGAGCTCTAAGAGGCAGGGCTCAATCCCAGAGCTGATGTTGGCAGTTCAGACAATGAAGCATCAATATGAGAAACACTACTGAGCTTTGGTATTTCTTTGAGATCACTGCTTCGCAGCTGCAACTGTGAAACATGCAGACACTTTGCTGGCATTGCAGCTAGGCTAGCTGAAAGTATAAAGCTCACTCTGTGGCCTCCCATAAGAGCTAGTGGTGGTGCTCCTTGTAGTGGACTGGGAGTTATGCTAACCACAACATAACAAATACCATACTGGATCCATCAAGCCCAGTATCCTGTTTCCAACACTGGCCAATTCAGGTCACAAGTACCTGGCAAGTTCCCAAAAAGATAGACAGATTCCACAATACTTATCCAAAGGTAAATAGTAGATTCCCCGGGTCCTCATTAATAATATTTTAGGGACTTTTCCTCTAGGAACTTGTCCAAACCTTTTTGAAACCCAGCTACACTAACAGAGTTTACTACATCCTCCGGTAACGAATTATAGAGTTCGAGCACTCATTGAGTGAAAAAATATTTTCTCTTATTAGTCTGAATGGGTTATATTGTAGCTTCATTGAGTGTCCCTTAGTCTTTCTATATCTTGAAGGAGCAAACAATTGATCTACGTTTACCCGTTCCACTCCATTCATTAATTTATAGACTTCTATCATATCTCCCCTCAGCCGTCTCTTTTCCAAGTTGAAGAGCCCTAACCTTTTAAGCCTCTCGTCATAGGGGGTAACCTTCCATCCCCTTTGCCATTTTTGTGGCTCTTCTCTGTACCTTTTCTAATTTTGCTATATCCTTTTTAAGATATGGTGACCAGAACTGCACACAATATTCAAGGTGCGGTCGCACCATAGAACGATAGAGAGGCATTATAATATCCTTGGTTCTTCATTCCTTTTCTTATGATTCCCTTCCACCTATCTTTCTTTCCCAAAGATATTCCTTTAAATTTATCCCTCCTACCTCCTGTTTGTCTCTGGACCCAGTTCCTCTTCCTTTAGCATTTTTGGCTGCAATCGCGGCCTTCTTCTCTTCAGCCCATGGGACAGCTTGTTCCGTGGGCACTGAACATCACTACACTGCTGGACGTGATTTTGGCCTTAAATGCTTGTGAGAACAGCCTGTCCCATGGGCTGAAAAAGAAAAAAAAGGCAGTAATTGCAGAGAACAGCACAGTGGAATTCAGTCCAAGAGAAGAGCAGAACACCACTGTACTGTTGGCGGCCTTCTCTTCTTCAGTCTGTGGGACAGGCTGTTCCCGCGGGCACTTAACACCATTACGCTGCTGAGGCATTGAAGCAGCGCCCTCAACCACTGGTGCTCTCCTGCCACACTTACCCGGCTTATCGGGTAGCACCAGCCCTGGCACCTAGGCAGGGAAGGCATATGGCACATTTGTTGGAGTAGCTTAATGGTTGGAACACTGGCTTTAGAGCCAATAGACCAGAATTTGATTCTCACTAGCACTCCTTGTGGCCTTGGGCAAGTCACTTACCGTCCATTGCCTCATAAAAATCCAAGTTATCAATGTCCCTGTTTCATGTACATTACCAAGTTTAAGTTAGAATGTAAACTACTTTGACTGAAATGATAAAGCGGTATGAAGGATAAGGTGGTATACAAAACTGTCTAAATAAAATAAATAAATAAAAAACCCTGTTAAATAAAATACTTATTTTAAAATTGCAGCACATGCCTATGTGCCGAAAACTCCTCTGAGATAGGAGAAAGCTTTTAAATGCATGTCCAGGCAAAAATCGCCATACATGCAACCAATGTTCCCTCTAAGCTGCGCTGGGTCCTTTGCCAGCATTCCTGCTGGGGGGGGGGGGGACGCAGTGCGATCAACGCTCCGCTCCTCCCCCCACCGGCGGGAATGCTGGCGCAGGACCCGGCGCGGCTTAAAGAGAACAGTGGCTGCGGCGTGTGTTAGACCCAACAACACACGCCGCAGCCACTGTTCTCTTGAAGCCGCGATGGGTCCTGTGCCAGCATTCCCGCCGGTGGGGGGACGGGCGGAGCGTCGATCGCGCTGCATCCCGCCCCCCCAGCAGGCATGCTGGCAGAGGATCCAGCGCAGCTCAGTGGAAATATTGCATGTAACCTGTTCAGTCACCTATACTCTGCATCAGTAAACTGAACTTCTGGATATCTTACATACAGTATTCATGCTGTTCGATCACTAAGGGCTCAACAGCCTTGGTCTGAAGGGGTCTAGACATTTTGTAGGGTCCAGGTGGAAAAATAACTGATAGAAAAAAAGGCCAACTGATATTTATAGTGCTCTGCTCACCAACAGTTAAACAACCTTGCTTACTTGCTGATATTTAGAGCAAATATTAAAACATATGACAGAAGCATCAAAAAACTGAAAATATCTTAGCTGTACTATCCAGATGGCTATAAAATGTATAATCCTATTCTTCATCTGCATTGTCAGCATTTTTTCTAATTTGGACTATTAGGTGATTCCCAATCTCACCAGGTAGATTCATTGGCAGACATATCAGAGACTTGTTTCTGTGGGGGTGCGCATCACTTGTGTTAGCCAAGAGGCACATCCAGTCGGCTTGGCATCCATTTGTAATCCACATCTTGCCCCCATTAATGATGTAGTCATCACCCTTCCTTACTGCTCTTGTATGAATACCTATGGGTATAAATACATTATTTTGTGTTGTATTGATTTTAAAATCAGGAATGGTGAAACAATTTATACATCACTTTTCATAATCAAGACCCTAATTATTAAGCATTTTCTCACAGACACAAACTGGGAAGGAACAGTCAGTAATCTGGCATGCTTCACATACTGTAAAGCAGAACAAAATTACTAATTCTGCTGCCAAGTTTGCATATGTCTCAATTAGACCTTGTTTTTTAATTCAGCTTTTCAATTTCATGAGGCTTTAAATAATTGCACTAGAAATGTAATCGAACAACATCTGCCAGCCATGAAAGCACACATTCCAAAAAGCAGTGCAACGCAGATCTTGTACAAAACAATTGATGCGGTTTACATTCTGTCTTCATAATGAAATAATTATTTGGATATTAATGAAGCAATGAAGCCTACTAAAGTTGGCATGTACTCGTTAAACAACTAATAGACACTAGAGATTCTCCAGGATTTTATCCTTCCTGCCCATCATGCCAGAGGGTTATTTTTATTTAAATCAAATTCAGTGCCACAGGGTCATGTTTCATAAGGACAACTTTTAAACTGATTTAGCTGGGTAACTAAGTACTTACCTAGGTACACTGTTCTGGTTGAAAACGTTACCCCTTGATCCAGTTAAACACGCAGCTCCCATTGCATACTGGCCTGTAGATTTATGGAAAAGGGAGATCCTATTCCACAGTAGTGAACTCCACTACACCATAGGGCAGCTTGTTGACTAGGTCATGGAGGAAAGGAGACAGTTGCTCAGGAGCACACAGCGGAATCTGTATGATCTTCAAAGGATACTGTACTGTTTAAACCTTTTTATTATTAATCCAGCAATTACCAATAGCAAGGCAGGTGATTTATTCTTTCACCTGCCTACTCTGTTTAAGTACAGAAAGAAAGAAAGAAACGGGGGTAATTTTACAAAGCTTCCTCTGCGTGTAAAGCCTGTTTTCTAAAACTGCACAGGCGCATACACACATAAAAAGTAGACACAAACAGAATTTACTTTTGCACAATCTGCATGTAGACATTCCCAGGAGCGCAGTTTGGTGGAACAGCGGTGGAATTGTGAGGTACACACATTTTATAAAATATGCAGCTGCATGGGAAGAATACATGCACAGTACATGCTTATAGCCATTTCAGAGTGGGGTAAATCTGCGTGTGGGTATTTGAATGCTATCAGGTCTTAGGCTGTAAGTTTATTTTATAAAGGCATATAAAAAATAGGTGCCCTTTTGGGCTTCTCACATAGGTTCACTATTATAAAACTATCCCCGTTATTTTTATCCGGTAACAACTTTGAAGCACCCCTAGACACATAAATATAACAGCCTATGTTTTCTTCATTAAAAGGCTTAAAACAGGCACCATTTTGGGCTTCTCACATAGCTGTCCTGTTACAAAATGAAGCACTCATAATGAAAGAACTAGAGAAATATTCAAAGAGTAATTAGGAAGAAGAAACCAAAAAGTCTTGATTGCATGTGTCTTCATCTCTTTTGTCATAGTAAATCCAAAATAAATCTCTTTTCAAAAATTGTCTTAATGAGGTCTATAATTAGCTAAATAGAGTCCAGATCTGTCCAGTCTCAATAGATGAGCAAATTCAAATGCTTCAGGATGGAGAATCAAGATTTTTTATGTTGAATAAAGTGAATTTGAAGCAAAGACTGAAACATGTTGAACACAGAGCTACCAAAAGAACTCTGGGATAAAGTTATGCCCAGGTACAGATTGGGGGAAGAATATAAGGCAAAGTCAATATATTTTAATGTCCCTTGAGGCACTGTCAGGTCCATCATTGTTAAGTGGAAACAATTTACCACCACCAAGACACTGCCTGATCAAGCCATCCTTCAAAGTCAGTAGCTCTGGGTTAAGAAAACAGCTGAGGAAGGTCACTGTGAGGGCTAAGATTGCATTAAAAGAACTACAGAGGTCTCTGGCTGAGAAAGAGGAAAATGATGTCTGTTCAACCATTTCAAGATTACTGCACAAACATACCCTCCATGACAGCATGACAAGAAGGAAACCACTACTGAAGAAAAGCCATATGATGTGCCGCATAGTGTTGGCAAAGAAACATTTACGGGCACTGCATGCGTAGGAGAATGTTTTGTGGTCTGTTGACATCAAAGTGGAACTTTCGGGTCTCAATCTTAGGAGATAAGTGAGGTGTAAAAGAAACACAGGATAATGCTGTGGGGATGTTTTGCAGGACAGGGAAGCTCGTGAAAGGCATGAGAAAATTGATGGTGCAAAGCACAAGCTGATCCTGGAGGAAAAACTGTTCCAGTACACTAGAGACCTGGGACTGGGGAGAATATCCATCTTTCAGCAGCACACAAAGTAAAAGCAACAATGGGATGGCTTGGCAAGAAGAAAATACACACGCACACACATATTTAATCCTATTAGTGTATAAAATATGTGCATAGATGGCATCTCTGCCCCAGCACTGCCCAAGCTATGGGTATAAATAACCATTCCTTTGTTAGCACGTAGATCCATGTGCATCTTTATATTAGACAGTTTCTGCAACTAAATTATGTTTTACATATGGAAATTGCATAAATAAAATTATTCCCTTAATGATTTGTTCTAATTCACTTTATTGCTGAATTCATGGGGATGGATGCTGGCAGTGATCCATTATAAACATTTTATTAACATTACAAGTTCTGGCAGTCAGAAGTGGACCACACTAAGCAGACTGGAAGAAAAGAATTCCAAAGATAAGATATCTTCCTGTCTACAAAATAAACAGTGCCTCCCGTCCATCAGCTGGTATTTCTTTTGAAAACATGTGTGACGCTACAAATCATTCAGGATTAGGTAAGAGCAACAAGTTGAGTAAAGTGGGCAAAAATGAATGTAACAGCAGCTCTTTGTAGATTGCTTAAGAAGATGTCCCAGATACTTAACCAGCAGCATCTTACCTGGAAAAATAACTCAGGTCAATATTCAAATGGAATTATCCAGACGACATAAGTTATCTGGATAATTCCTCTAGTTGGCACTAGCTGCAAATTTTAAGTGGCATTATGCAGATAAAGGGCAATTTTATAGAGGACATGGAGATTGGAGGTCAGGATGTACACAATTCCTCTGATATTTTAGAAAATGCTCTGTCCAGACATGGAGCCTTTTCTAAAATACATATAAGGAAATGTAGGAGAACACATGGATTGATTGGCATGCATAGCCAGAAATGCTGCTTTAGAAATATATAGAGGGGGAAAATTAATGGCTCCAACTCAGCAGTTTTCACATAGAAGTGGTGATTTTACAGTTTCCACATATAGCCGGGCCATTTTATAAACCTATACACGTAGGCCCTGAAATTAAGTATTGAGGACACAATTTTCTTTTACTTTCACTTTAAATGAGGAAACATCAATGGGGGGGGGGGGGGGGGGCCCAAAATGATTTATTCCCTGAATCCCTTCTGCAAAGCCCTTTTTAAAAATCTGTGTGTGTCCTACAGCAGATGTAAAACCTGATGTTGAAATTTATTGTCATATATGTGTCTTTCCATTGTAAAATGGAGATGTTTAACCTGCCAGGCTACACCAAACCACGTCCCCCTGAAAATTCTATGTAGTAAATAGGGGCTTTCTAAAATTGCCATTTACACGTAGATGCGATTTACTCATATTAATGCTTAACATAGGTTAAGACGCTTAAAACACGAAGAACTCTTCTTGTAAATAAGTTTTAGCACGAGCTAAAAGTTGTTGCTTTGTTAAACTGTTCTTGTAAACAAGTTCTAGCACAAGTTAAAGGTTGTATTATTATACTGTAAATCACAGTTACTTACCTGTAACAGGTGATCTCTGGGAACAGCAGGAATAAGTCTTCACATATGGGTACGTCGGTACCGACGGAGCCTGCGCGGGAACGATCTCCAGCGTCCAATCAGAAAGCTTTTGGGAGCATCCCACAGCGCCTGTGTGCTGCCTTCCCGCCTTTCCCAACTATCTCTCCTCAGTTAAGTTTTAGAGCTGAGACAAAGAGAGAGAGAGAGAGGGAAAGGAAAGAGAGAGAGAGAGAGAGACAACTCCTAGGGGAGGTGGGTGGGTTGTGAAGACTTATTCCTGCTGTTCCCAGAGATCACCTGTTACAGGTAAGTAACTGTGCTATCTCCAGGAACAAGGAGGAATGAGTCTTCACACATGGGGACTCCCTAGCTTTAGATGCCAGGGAGAGAGCCCATAAGTTGTGTGTCCCTGGAACAGGGCTGAACTTCCCCACCTGGATCTCTGGCATCCCATGAGGAATGGTGGGTAGGAGTTGATTAAGTATGGAACAGGTGTTTAAGAACAGCCTGACCAAACAAGGCATCCCAGCGGGAGTCCTTGTCCAAGCAGTAATGGGCTGTGAAGGTATGAACCGAGGCCCAGGTGGCTGCTCGACAGATGTCATCGATAGATACAGATTTCAGATGAGCCATTGAGGCTGCCATGACTCTGACATTGTGCGCTGTGACATGGCCCTCCAGAGAAAGGTTCTTGCTCTGATAGGCGAAAGAAATGCACTGGGCAATCCAGTTGGAAAGTGTTCTCTTGGAGACTGATTGTCCGAGATGAGAAGGATCAAAGGCAACAAAGAGTTGGGAAGACTTTCTATGTTGCTGTGTCCTTTGCAAGTAAAAGGCCAAAGCTCTTTTACAGTCCAGGGTATGAAGGTTCCTCTCTGCACTTGATGCATGAGGTCCTGGAAAAAAGACAGGTAGGCAGACCTCCTGGTTGAGGTGAAAAGGCGAGACCACTTTAGGCATAAAGTGTGGATTAGTCCTAAGGACCACCTTGTCATGATGGAACCTTGTATAAGGTGGATTAGCTACTAGTGCTTGCAATTCACTGATGCGGCGTGCAGATGTGATTGCAATGAGAAAGATACCTTTCCAAGAAAGGTATTTCAAGGAGGTCGTAGCTAAAGGTTCGAAAGGCTGCTTCATAAGCTGACCAAGAACCAATTTTAAGTCCCATGCCACTGGGGGTGGTCTAATGGGAGGCTTTGTTAAAAGGAGGCCTCTCATGAATCTTGCTACAAGAGGATGAGAGGAAATAGGTTGTCCATTTAGAGGCCTAAGGGAAGCTGCAATAGCACTCAAATGGACCCTTACTGAATTTGTCTTGTACGGCCCTGTTTCGTACAAAAATGGACCACAACCTAATTATTATTATTACTATTATTACCTGAAATGATCAGATCCAAAATGTCAGTACAGGTGCAATCAGAGTCTCTGTTTATTAGATAACTGATGACCAAATACAGGCAGCAAAGTGGGGAAGAGAGTTCTATCGGGCACTAGGCACCTCAAGAATCCGGGCCCAGCATATATATTGGTAGCTTTGTGGTTTCCTGTGTATGCATTTCTTTGCACATAGACCTTACAGGCCTATATCTGATATCCCCTTGCAGGTCCTAGTCTAGACTCTCCAGCCCAAACTGGCCCCTCACAAGGCTCATGATATCTCCTTATATGGTTCTTTCCGGTGCTGGATCTCTTCTTGCAGAGGCCTGTATGCTGGCTCACATGTTATAGCAGCATGACTGTTCTTTTTTGTGAGATTCAGGGTAGCCATTAAGTGATTATGAATCAGGAACATTATTAATCCTTAGCACTTAAAAATTAAAAGCAAATCTATCATACTAAACCCCAAATGTATCATACTGTCTTAAGGCCTGCATTAGACAGATGAAGGAGATACTCCAACAACGATTCCAGAGGTATGGCACGGGGGTTAAGACCCTTTTCAGAACACCAGATGGTAAACCTCTTCCACTTGAAAGTGTAAGAATGTTTAGTGGAAGGTTTTCTGGAAGCATAAAGAACATCTTTCACTTGTTGAGAAAGATGAAGATCCTGGAGATCTAGGCCTTCAGCAACCAAGCCCTGAGATGTAGAGACTGGGGATTGGGATGCCATAACCTTCCGTCCTCTTGAGAGAGGAGGTATGGAGCAGACCCTAACTCTAGGGAGGGAGCTTGAGAGAGATGTAGAAGCAGAGGGTACCACACTTGCCGTGGCCAATGTGGAGCTATGAGAATCATGTGGCCTCTGTCTCTCTGAAGCTTGAACAGGGTTTTGGGAATTAGGGGAATGGGTGGAAAGGCATACAGGAAGTCTTGACCCCAGTAAAGGAGGAAAGCATCCCTTGTCTGAGCCCCCTGAGCCGGAGTTCTGGAACAGAACCGGGGAAGTTTGGCATTCCACGGACTTGCAAAGAGGTCTATGTCCGGGGTTCCCCAAATTCGAAAAATTTTGGATACCTGGTCCATATGTAGGGACCACTCGTGTGGAAGCAGAACTCGACTGAGTCTGTCCGCCCAAGAGTTTTGAACACCTGGAAGATAAACTGCCAGAAGATGAATGTGATGCTCTCTGGCGAGGGCCCACAGTCGCAGAGCTTCGTTGCAAAGCGACAGAGAGCCAGTTCCTCCCTGCTTGTTTACATAGAACATGGCTACCTGATTGTCCATGTGGATAAGGACTGTCTTGTGGCTGAGCAGGGTGTGGAAAACTCACAGAGCAAGGAAGATTGCTCTGAGTTCCAAGAGATTGATATGTAGACAAGTCTCCTGTGGGGACCAGATGCCCTGGGTGGAGAGGTCCTGAAGATGAGCTCCCCAGCCCATTGGAGAAGCATCTGTTGTAAGAATTGCTTGGGGTAGAGGTTGTTGAAAGGGGGACCCCAGCAACAAGTTTTGAGGGGACTTCCACCACTGGAGGGACAAAATGAGGCGACCTGTGTTTGCTATTTTGTCTGACAGGCAGCCTACTGCCTGGGTGCATTGGGTGGATAAAGTCCACTGAGCTGCTCTCATGTGAAGGCGAGCATATGGTACCACATGTACAGTGGATGCCATGTGGCCTAGCAACTGTAACATCTCTCGAGCAGTTAGTAGGGGTTTCAACTCTGCTTGAGAAGCTAACTGCACCAAGCGAAGGCAACAGGCCTGGGGAAGATAGGCCCTTGCCCTTGTGGTATCCAGCAACGCCCCTATAAACTCCAGGGACTGAGTAGGGATTAAATTAGATTTTGGGATGTTTATTACCAGCCCTAAATACTGAAGGACACGCATTGTGCAGATGAGAGAAGTCCTGGCCTCTGACTAAGTGGGAGCTCGAATGAGCCAGTCGTCCAGGTAAGGGAAGACGAATATTCCTAGGGTGCGCAGAAAAGCAGCAACCACTGCCATGCATTTCGTGAACACCCTTGGTGCAGAGGCCAGACCAAAAGGGAGCACTTTGTATTGATAGTGCTTTTCTTGAAAAAGGAACCGAAGGAACCTTCTGTGAGATGGATGGATGAGAACATGAATGTACGCATCCTTGAGATCTAGAGAACAAAGCCAATCCTGACTCTGAAGGTATGGCAGCAGAGTTCCTAGAGAAACCATCTTGAATTTTTCTTTGACTAGGAATCTGTTCAACTCTCTGAGATCTAAGATGGGTCTGAAGCCCCCTGTTTTCTTTGGAATAAGAAAATAGGGGGAGTAGAACCCTGTGCCCTGTTGTTGAAAAGGCACTTCCTCTATGGCCCCCTGGGCAAGAAGAGTGGTAACCTCCTGCTCCAACAGGTTGAGGAGGGAGGGTGGAGAATTGAATTGGTGCACTCTTGTGAGAGGGGGCAAGCTTGAAAAATGAAGCTTGTACCCCTCTCTTATGATGGAGAGTGTCCAATGCTCTGCTGTAATTTGCCCCCATCTGGGAACAAAGTGACATAACCTTCCTGGAATGGTTGAGGGCTCTGGTCCTTCTAGAGCCAGGAAGGCTAAGTTCTCTAGCAGAAAGTCAAAGGCCCTGAGGGGGCTGAGGTTGCTGGGCTGGAGCAGGCCTCGCAGCCTTTGCTTTACTCTGTTTGGAGGATTGCTGACGTTGGAAGGGAACTGAGCTGCAGAAGATGCCCGCTGACCATAAGCAGGATAGAATCTTCCCTTCTTAGAAAAAGGTGTTTTCTTGAACAACCTTTTCTTAGCAGGAGCAGCTGTGGATTTGGATAGTCTATCCAAAGCAGAATTTTCAGCATCCATCTGATTGGCTTTTGCTTGCCAATCCTTACCAAACAGGTTTTCACCTGTACAAGGGATATTTCCCAATTCATCTTGAACCCAGATCTCCAAATCAGATGCTTGAAGCCAAGCAATCCTACGTGCACCTATGGCAATAGCTGAGGCTCTGCTTACACATTCAAAGGAGTTGAAAGCTGCACGGTTGGAGAATTTGGAGATATCCTGGGCATGTTTGAGCCCAGTGAGAAATTCCTGGCTTTTATCTTCAGATATAAAAGGACTTAAAGTCTGCAAATGGTCAGTGACTTCTTTTAAGAACATTCCCATGTAAAGACTATAGGAATTAATTCTCGCAGCAAGCATGGAAGCTTGGAAGACTCATCTTCCAAAAGCATCCAGGGTTCTACATTCACGTCCTGGAGGATTAGAGGCATGTCTTTTGGCACTTCTAACTTTCTCATTGCAGACTCAACCACAATAGAGTGGTGAGGAAGTTGAGTTTTATGGAAACCAGGACAAGGAGGGACACGATATATGGTATCCAACCTGCGAGAATGAGGAGAGGTGGTTAGAGGTGCTTCCCACATCCTCAACATGAGATCATACAGAATCTCATGAATAGGTAAGGTAGCTGCCTCTTTAGGAGTTTTAGGATATTGTAAAATATCTAACTCCTTGGCTCTGGGCTCTGATTCAGGAGCCACTGTAATAGAGAGACCCCGAGTCACCTCTCTGATAAAGTCTTGAAAAGACAAATCCTCTGGAGGAGACATCCTTCGTTTAGGAGAGGACTCCTGTGGAAGAAGCATCACTGCATCAACCGACTCTTCAGAATCCTCAGAGTCCTCAGAGGAATCGAAGTGTTGTCTGTCCGGATGCTCTTGCAAAGCCTGATACCCGTACCGACCGGGATCGGTATCGGGAATCACCGGTACCAGGGTATCGGTACCGGAGGGCTTTAGAGGACAGAGTACCGGCATAGCAGACACCGATGCCGATGTTGATGCCACTGGTACCGGGATCGGTGCCGATGGTGATGCTAGAGCCGGTACCGGTGGAGTAGTCTGTTGCGGTACCACAGGCGTCGATGCCACAAGGAAAGCCGCCCGACTGCGTTCGATGGACAGAATCCTCTGATCCATCGATGCCGCCAATGCCTGGAAGTCGGTACTGGTGGAAGCCACCGGTACCCCAGAGCATGGCACCAGGAGATCTGTCGAGGCCACGCCATCGAGATCATCCTGGAACCCCGATGATGATGCTTTAGAGGCCGAAGCCTCCCGCCGGGGTAATTTTGCCGGTGCAGAATCCTCGAGGGCAAGGCCAGAGGCATCTCGATGCTTAGAAGGAGATCTACCCTTCGAGGACCGGCTGGATTTATGTTTAGCTACCTGAGATCCATGTTTATCGTTTATAAGGTTTTTTGTGCTATTCTTTTCTTTCTTTCCTATTATTTTTGGCGTTCCTTTTCTGTAGTTTGCAGTGCTGCCTTTTATTTTATTTGTACACCGCTTTAATGTCCTGACAAAAGCGGTTTATCAAGTGTAAAATAAAGATAAAGATAAAGAACGCAGCCCTGACAGACGTCGATGCCACCGAAGCCGCATCAGAGGGAAACAGGGTACTGAGCTTGGCAGCTCGGTTCTGCCGACCTCTTTTAGACATCATGGAACAGGACACACAATCTGTTATGGAATGGTCAGGACCTAAACATTTTAGACACCATTCATGGGTGTCGGTGACAGAAATAGTACCGTCACATTTTGTGCACTTTTTAAAACCTGAGAAAGGCTTCTCCATATTTAAGGAAAAAGTGCACCTGAAGAAAAAGAACGGTAAAAAGTTGTTTTTTTTTTTTTTTTTTTTACAAGAAGAAAAGAACAAGGACCGGCGGTACCGGTACAGCGTCGAAGAAGGCAGGCGCGACAGAAAAGAAATAAAGAAAAAAATAAGGAAATTCTTCTGCGGTGACAGGAACACGACCTGCTGGCTCCGCGGAAAAAGAAGAACTGAGGAGAGACAGTTGGGAAAGGCAGGAATGCAGCATGCAGGCGCTGTGGGATGCTCCCAAAAGCTTTCTGATTGGACGTTGGGGAGCGTTCCCGCGCAGGCTCCGTCGGTACCGACGTACCCATATGTGAAGACTCATTCCTGCTTGTTCCTGGAGATATTAATATTCTACTGTTATAATGTAAAAAATGTTGAGTTATCATGTAAACTGCTTCGATTTAAGGATGAGGCGGTCTATAAAACCCGTTAAATAAATAAATGCTAGTAGTTCCATGTGGAAATGGCGAATAAGGCTTCTAAAATAATCTCCATAATGTTGCTGAAAATCCTTATAGACCAATAATGCTGGGAAAGCAATGGGCGGAGCAATAAGTTTAAGAAAGCAAAAATAAATAGGCGATGCACATCATTTTATTATTCATTTATAATTTATAATAAATTTCTTTCCAGCATGAGGATCAAAAAGTTTACAATTTAATTGTTGAAATATTAATGAAGATTTTATTCTTCTACATGCATCCTCTGAAGAGGTTGAGGCTTTATTCCTCTAATTTTTGTTCTGTTGTTCAAGCAATTTACTGCCTTTCTGGATTACTGTTCCTGTATCTAAAATATGCTTAGTAAATGAGTCCTTAACCGAAACAGAAACAAAACAGAAAAGGACCACATGGCCTATTTAGTCTGTCCTTCCATATCAACTACAATAGTCCCTTTTTTACCTTTAGAGATCCTCTGTGTTTGTCCCATGCTTTTTTGAATTCAGATACTGTTCTCATCTCTACCATGTCCACCGGGAGACTATTCTATGCATGCACCACTCTTTCCATAAAGAAATATTTCTGCATGTTACTCCCGAGTCTATCCCGTTTCACCCTCATCCTACGTCCGCTTGCTTTCAATCGAAAGAGGCTCTTCTCATGTGCATTTATGCCACGGAGGTATTTAAACATCTATATCATATCTCCTTTATCCTGCCATACATCTAAAGTATACATATTAATATCTTTAAGTCTGTCCTCATATGTTTTATAACGAATACCACTAACCATTTTAGTAGCCACACTCTGCACCGACTCCAACCTGTTTATATCCTTTTGAAGGTGTGGTCTCCAGAATTGCACACAATACCGTATTTTAGCGCATATAACGCACGCGGTATACGCTTTTTTTCTTACCGCGCAACCCCCTTGCGTGGTATTTGCAAAGGCGTGCTATACCAAAACGTTTTTACAGGGAGCCGCATTCAAGATATAAAATTTCTGCCACGAATTGTAAGCAACGGTGAACTTTAATGAAAACCAGAATATGACTGTAGAACTTTTATAGTTAAATGAGTAGTTACGTGTATAATTATTGTAAACCATTAAAAGCTGGAGACGTTCATTGATCTGAAAGGGCATTCACGATACAACAATTCTCGAGCTAGTCAATCAGAGGCACATGCGCGATATAAGCGAGGGCGCGTAATGTGAGAACTTTATTACATAAAAGCCCAATTTCCGCGCATTATATGCAGGTGCATATTTTATGCGGGTGCGCATTATATGCGCTAAAATACGGTACTCTAAATGAGGTCGTATCAGAGACTTATACAGAAGCACTATCACCTCTTTTTTTCTGCTGGCCATTCCTCTCTCTCTGCACCCAAGCATCCTTCTGGTTTTCGCCATTGCTTTTTCTACCTGTTTAGCTACTTTAAGATTTTATTTATTTAACATTTCTTATATACCGCCTTTCATGATATCAAGGCGGTTTACATTGAACAAACTGAAATTACATTGAACAGGGCATTATAACTTGGAGATAACTATTTTACAGGGAACATGGGCAATGGAGGGGGGCGTCAGAGCAGGGAGGGACAGATCTGCTTAGTGTGCCGCGAGAAGGCTGAAGAGGTGCATTTGAGCTGTCTGCCATTGCCTGCCACCGCTGATAGAAGAAAAAGTGGCGGCAGCAGGCAACAGCAGACAGCTGAAATGCGCCCCTTAAGCCTTTGCGCCCTGTGCGGCCGCACCGCTCGCACAGGGCTAGGTACAGTCCTGACTAGGTTCATTCCTGGTGATTTACTCAAGCCTTTGAGAGTTAAATACTGTAGGTGTCCAGGTTGAGAATGGGGACATCACTTTATAACTTACAGGTTGATCAGTAGACTCTGCTAGCACTGTCAAGAGATACTTTAAGGTAATATTGTTTTTTTTCCCTCTTCTCCAAGATTGCAACTGCTCTCTATGGGACATGTTTACTAAGCTGAACTAATGGTTAGCATGCGCTATTTGTAATTAGTTCCCACTGAATAACACTGGATCTAATAGCGCATGCTAATAGTTGGTCCAGCTTAGTATACATTTCCCATGTCTATAAAATCCTTGTGTGTCTTGTTTTTTTGTTGCCAGTGTCACAGAAAATACAATTTAAATTAGCATTTCTTGCATTTAAGACCTACTATACTGACCTCCCAATTTATCTATCCAGATTACTCATGCAGTATACATCAGTCCAGCATCTGCAATCATAGCAGGAGAGACTACTTATTCTGCTGGCCGTCTCTTGTGCTAGATTAAAGTCGACCCATCGTTTGACATTTTTCTTTGTAGTTTCATTGCTGTGGCATTCCCTGCCATCTGAGGTCGGATAGGAATCGCTTAAAATAATTTAAAATTGGACTGAAAACATATCTCTTTACTAGGGAATTTAATGTTTAACCCCTGGGAAAGTTTCGTTCGATGGTGAGGTAGCAGGAATGTAGTCAGGTTGAAATAGTCTGTTAAGGACACACTCTTTGCTTCTGTTTGTCTAGGCCCTATTGTTTATTTGTTCTCCCTCTCCTTTCTTTGTCCTATATTGCAATGGAGTTCCTTTCTTGATTCTTATTTTTATGGATAAATGTAAGCTATCTTGCTGGAATTACAAAAGACGGTATAACAAATCCCGAAACATATAAACAGACCTCTTGTTCTACAAAACGTCCAAATTTCTCAAGCAGCTGAATATCTAGAATCTTTTGCCAGTATTTTCCTCACACTGCAGAAACTCTGTAACAGCTCAGTGGATATTTGGCTCTGCTCCTGGGTAAAGCATAGTTACTCACCTGTAACAGGTGATATCCGGGAACAGCAGAAATTTAATCTTCACATATGGGTATCGTCGGTACCAACGGAGCCTGCACGGGAACGCTCCCCAGCGTCCAATTAGAAAGCTTTTGGGAGCATCCCACAACGCCTGTGTGCTGCCTTCCCGCCTTTCCCAACTTCCTCTCTCCAGTTGAGTTTAAAGCTGAGACAAAGAGAGAGAGAGAGAGGGAAAGAGAAAGAGACAGATAGAGAGATACAACTCCTAGGGGAGGTGGGTGGGTTGTGAAGAATAAATTCCTGCTGTTCCCAGAGATCACCTGTTACAGGTGAGTAACTATGCTATCTCCAGGAACAAGCAGGAATGTAGTTTTCACATATGGGGACTCCCTAGCTTCAGATGCCAGGGAGAGAACCCCAGAAGTTGTGTGTCCCTGTGAAAGGGCTCCACTTCCCCCCATGGATCTCTGGCATCCTACCAGGGATGGTGGGTAGGAGTTGATTAGGTATGGAACAGGTGTTGGAGAACAGCCTGACCAAACAAGGCATCACGGCGGGAGTCCTTGTCCAAGCAGTAATGGGCTGTGAAGGTATCAACCGAGGCCCAGGTGGCTGCTCGACAGATGTCGTCGATAGATACAGAGTGCAGATGAGCCATTAAAGCTGCCATGGCTCTCACATTGTGAGCTGTGACATGGCCCTCCAGAGGAAGGTTCTTACTCTGATAGGCAAAGGAAATACACTGTGCAATCCAGTTGGACAGTGTTCTTTTGGAGACTGGAAGACCCAAATGAGAAGGATCAAAAGCAACAAAAAGTTGAGAGGACTTTCTATGTTGCTGTGTTCTTTGTACGTAAAAGGCTAAAGCTCTTTTACAGTCCAAAGTATGAAGAGTCCTTTCTGCATTTGATGCATGAGGCCTTGGAAAAAACACAGGCAGGTAGACCGCTTGGTTTAGATGAAAAGGCGAGACCACCTTTGGCATAAAGTGTGGATGAGTCCTAAGGACTACCTTGTCATGATGGAACCTCGTATAAGGAGGATCAGCCACTAGTGCTTGCAACTCACTGATGCGACGTGCTGATGTGATTGCAATGAGAAAGATAACTTTCCAGGAAAGGAATTTCAACAAGGTAGTAGCTAAGGGTCCAAAAGGTGGCTTCATAAGCTGGCCAAGAACCACGTTTAAGTCCCATGCCACCGGTGGTGGCCTAATGGGAGGCTTAGTTAAAAGAAGGCCTCTCATAAATCTTGCTATAAGAGGATGGGAGGAAATAGGTTGTCCATTTAAAGGCTTGAAAGAAGCTGCAATAGCACTCAAATGGACTCTTACTGAGTTAGTCTTAAGTCCTGCATTGGATAAATGAAGGAGATACTCCAGTAATGATTCCAGAGGTATCGCAAGGGGGTTAAGAACCTTCTGCGAGCACCATATGGTAAACCTTTTCCACTTGAAAGCATAAGAGCGTCTTGTGGAAGGCCTTCTGGAAGCATAAAGGACATCCTTTACTTGCTGAGAAAGGTTAAAATCATGAAGATCTAGGCATTCCGCAACCAAGCCCTGAGAGGCAGAGACTGGGGAGTGGGGATGCCATAACATCCCATCCTCCTGAGATAGGAGATATGGAGCAGACCCTAACTCCAGAGACGGAGCTTGAGAGAAATGTAGAAGCAGAGGATACCACATTTGTCGTGGCCAATGTGGAGCTATGAGAATCATACGGCCTCTGTCTCTCTGAAGCTTGAAAAGGGTTTTGGGAATTAGGGGAATGGGTGGAAAGGCATAAAGGAAGTCTTGACCCCAATGAAGGAGGAAATCATCCTTGGCCTGAGAGCCCTGAGCCGGAATTCTGGAACAGAACCGGGGAAGTTTGGCATTCAACGGACTTGCAAAGAGGTCTATGTCCGGGTTTCCCCAAATTTGAAAAATCTTGGCCCCCTGGTCTGCATGGAGAGACCATTCGTGTGGAAGCAGAACTCGACTGAGTCTTTCTGCCCAAGAGTTTTGAATGCCTGGAAGATACACTGCCAGGAGATGAATCTGATGCTCTCTGGCGAGGGCCCATAGTCGCAAAGCTTTGTTGCAAAGCGACAGAGAGCCTGTTCCTCCCTGCTTGTTCACGTAGAACATGGCTACTTGATTGTCCATATGAATTAGGACCATCTTGTGGCTTAGCAGGGTGTGGAACACTCGAAGAGCAAGGAGGATTGCTCTGAGCTCTAAGAGATTGATGTGTAGATGAGTCTCCTGTGGAGTCCAAGTGCCCTGGTTGGAGAGGTCTTGTAGATGAGCTCCCCAACCCATTGGTGAAGCATCTGTTGTGAGAGTGACCTGGGGTAAAGGTTGTTGAAACGGGGACCCCACCAACAGGTTTTGAGTGGACTGCCACCAATGGAGAGACAAAATAAGGCGATTTGTGTTTGCTATTTTGTCTGACAGGCACCCTGATGCCTGGGTCCACTGAGTGGATAAAGTTCACTGGGCTGCTCTCATATGGAGGCGAGCATAAGGAACCACATGCACAGTTGATGCCATGAGGCCTAGTAGTTGCAACATTTCTCGAGCAGTGAGGTGAGGCTTTAGCACTGCTTGAGAAGCTAATTGCACAATGCGAAGGCAACGGGTCTGAGGAAGATAGGCCCTTGCCCTTGTGGTATCCAGCATAGCTCCTATAAACTCTAGGGACTGAGTAGGAGTTAGGTTGGATTTTGGGATGTTTATGACAAGGCCCAAATATTGAAGGATACGCATTGTGCAAGACAGAGAAATCCAGGACTCTGGCTCTGATGGGGTTCGAATGAGCCAGTCGTCTAAGTAAGGGAAGACGAATATTCCTAGAGTGCGAAGAAATGCTGCCACCACAACCATGCATTTCGTAAACACCCTTCGTGCCGAGGCCAGGCCAAAGGAAGAACCCTGTACTCGTAGTGCTTCCCCTGAAATAGAAACTGAAGGAATCTTC
Organism: Ichthyophis bannanicus; assembly: GCA_033557465.1. NCBI lineage: Eukaryota > Metazoa > Chordata > Amphibia > Gymnophiona > Ichthyophiidae > Ichthyophis > Ichthyophis bannanicus. The sequence goes on along the minus strand of CM066031.1, from coordinate 472,738,634 downwards.
GGTGAGTTGGATGGATAAGAACGTGGGTGTACGCATCCTTGAGATCTAGAGAACAAAGCCAATCCTGACTCTGAAGGTATGGCAGAAGAGTTCCTAGAGAAACCATCTTGAATTTCTCTTTGAACAGGAATTAGTTCAATTCTCTGAGGTCTAAAATAGGTCTGTGTCCTACTGTTTTCTTTGGAATAAGGAAATAGGGGGAGTAAAACCCTGTTGGGGAATGGGTACCTCTTCTATTGCCCCTTGGGCAAGAAGAATAGTGACCTCTTGACTTAACTGGTTGTTGAGAGAGGTCTGAGAATTGAACTGTCTTAGCATTGTAGGAGTGGGCATGCGAAGGAAGTGAAGCTCGTACCCCTCTTTTACAATGGAGAGAGTCCAGTCTTCTGCTGTTATTTGCCCCCATCTGGGGGCAAAATGACACAACCTTCCTGGGATGGTAGAAGGCTCTGGTCCGCTGAGGGCCAGGAAGGCTAAGTTCTCTAGATGGAAGTCAAAGGCCTTGTGGAGGCTGAGATTGCTGAAACGGTTGAGGCTTAGAAGTCTTTGCTTTCCTTTGTTTAGGTGGTTGCTGACCCTTTCGGGCAGACTGACCTGAAGAACGTCCCTGCTGGGTATAAGAAGGGTAAAACCTTCTTTTTGGAGAAGAATGGTTTCTTGAAAGATTTCTTCCTTGCAGGGTCAGCTGTAGCCTTAGATAGTCTATCCAAAGTAGAGTTATCAGCATCCAGTTCATTAGCTTTCTCTTGCCAGATTTTGCCAAAGAGATTCTCACCTGTACAAGGGATATTACCAAGTTTGTCTTGTACCCAGAGCTCTAAGTCAGAAGCCTGGAACCCGGCAATTCTATGTGCACCTATGGCAATGGCAGAGGATCTGCTTATGCACTTGAAACAGTCAAAAGCTGCACGGTTGACAAACTTAGAAACATCCTGGGCATGTTTAACCAGAGTGAGAAAATCCTGCCTCTTATCATCAGGAAGGAGAGGGCTCATAAGCTCCAAATCTCCTGTGAATTCCTTGAGGAACATTCCCATATATAAAATATAGGAACTGATCCTGGCAGAAGGCATGGAAACCTGGAAAGTACGACGTCGAAAGGCATCCAGAGTTCTGCACTCACGTCCTGGAGGATTAGAGGCATGCCTCTTTGCACTCCTGATCCTTCTCATAGCTGATTCCACTACAATGGAGTGGTGAGGAAGCTGAGTCTTTTGGTAGCTAGGACGAGGAGGCACTTGATACATGGTATCCAGCCTACGAGAGTGAGGAGAGGTGGTAAGAGGTGTTTCCCACATTCTTAACATGAGATCATGTAAGATCTCATGGATAGGCAGAGTAGCTGCCTCCTTGGGAGCTTTGGGATATTGTAAAATCTCCAGCTCCTTTGCTCTGGGCTCTGTTTCCGGAGCCACTGTGATGGATAGGCCTCTAGCCACCTCCCGGATAAAATCCTGAAAGGATATATCCTCTGGAGGAGACATCCTACGTTTAGGAGAGGAAGGCTCCTCCGGGAGAAGTACTCCGGTACCGACTGAGCTATCCGAATCCTCAGACTCCTTCGAGGATTCAAAGTACCTCCTATCCGGGTGCTCTTGTAGAGCACGATACCCGTACCGATCGAAGTCGGTATCGGGGGGAATCGGTACTGGTCTGTTGATACCGGAAGGCACAGCATGACTCGGTGCCGGCAACGCAGACACCAATGTCGATGCTGTCGGTGCCGGTACCAGTTGAATTGTCTGAAGCGGTCCCGAAGGCACCGATGCTGCAAGGAGAGCCGCCAGACTGCGTTCAATAGCCAAGAATCTCTGGTCAATGGACGCTGCCGATGCCTGGGTATCGGTACCGGACAAAGCGGCCGGTACCCCAGAGCATGGCACCAGTAGTTCTGCCGAGGTTGAGACCTCGAGAACATCCTGGAGCCCCGATAATGCTTTGGAAGCCGAAGCCTCCCGCCGGGGCAATTTGGCCGGTGCAAATCCCTCAAGGGCAACGCCAGAGGCATCTCGATGCTTGGAAGGAGATCTACCCTTTGAGGACTGGCCAAATTTATGTTTAGTTACCTGAGATCCATGGGAGGAAGACGAAGCCCTGGAAGACGTCGATGCCACAGAGGCTGCATCGGAGGGAGAAAGAGTGCTAAGCAGCTCAGTTTTGCCGACCCCTCTTTGACATCATCCCACAGGCCATGCACTCAGAAATGGAGTGGACAGGACCTAAACATTTGAGACACCATTCGTGGGTGTCGGTGATGGAGATGGTACTGCCACACTTGGTACACTTCTTGAAACCCGAAGTGGGTTTTTCCATTTTAAAGGAATTTTGGGCCTAGTGCACAAAATGGCGTGTGCACCTGAAGAAGGAAAAGATTAGGAAAAAATATATATATATATTTTTTTTTTTTAAAGAAAGAAAGCCAGAACCGGCGGTACCGGTCTAGTGTCGAGGGAAGGCAGACGCGACCACAAAAAAGAAGGAGAATAGGAAAAGTTTTTCTGCGGTGACAGGAACGATGATCTGCTGGCTCTGCGGAAAACGAAGAACTGGAGAGAAGCAGTTGGGAAAGGCGGGAAGGCAGCACGCAGGCACTGTGGGATGCTCCCAAAAGCTTTCTAATTGGACGCTGGGGAGCGTTCCCGCGCAGGCTCCGTCGGTACCGACGATACCCATATGTAAAGACTACATTCCTGCTTGCTCCTGGAGATAACATTTTACATATTTCAGAAGTTTATTCAGAGTCAAGGCTTAGTTGATATATCATGGACATTGTTGATCTATTCAATAAAAATGTCAAAACATTTTTATTTTATTCGGGTCTCCACAAACTGAAATGTTTGATTCTAAGTCAAGACTTAAATCTCTCCTTACACAAATTGTTGTATCCTTCCAAATATTTACCTTTCATAAATAATAAATATATGTAATTTAATTACTTGCAACATCTGATCCTGCTCCAACTTCACTAACTCCCAAACAAGTCACCTTATCTCCAGAGATTGTTGGTACAAGGAACTGTTGTTTCAGCTCGCTGGAGCCAAATCTGGAATGAGAAAGCAGGCAATGGAATTTGTTTCAAAGGAAATCCATCACTTTTATGAACTCAAGAGAAGAACGTTTGACTGGCATTATACTTGTGAAACTTGTCTTCAAAGAAAGCAGACAAAAAGCAGTTTTCTGTAGAGGCTTTAAATTAAATTCTCTTAACTTTACGTAGGCTCTGAAAAAGCTAACAGCAGCTTTCTCTAGAGGTTTTAAAGTAACTTCTGATAGATTTAGGCAAACAGAAAGTTAGTCTTGTCCTACTCATCCACATATCCTTTAATTTATAGTTAGTTATCCCAGTTAAGAGAGAGAGAAAAGTTAACACTTCAGTCTGTTTTCAAAAATAAGTGATTAACCCTTATCAGATAATTAGCAGTTCATTGAGAAACACACAAAAATAATAGCGGAAAATATACCAAATAATTCAAAAGGTCTTTATATTAGTATGGGTGTCTTTACTTCCTTAGTAACTCTAAATAACCAAACTCACTGGTACTCCTTGTGACCTTGGGCAAGTCACTTAATCCTCCATTGCCTCAGATACAAATTTAGATTGTGAGCCTTGCGAGGACAGGGAAATATCTACTGTACCTGGAACTACTACTGGAAAGGCATGAGCTAATTGATAAATCAATAAACAAGTAAATAAAAAGATGCAGACAGCAGTCCAAAAGTGAGATGGGGCTTTCCGGTCTTTTGCATTGAGTACTACATGTATGATTATCTTCCTGTTGGTGAGAGGTCATATGTGTGCATTCAGTGCAAAGAACTCCTGGCTCTCAAAGAATTAGTAGCAAGCTTGGAGGAGCTGAGGACGACAGAAGTGCATAGAGGAGAACTAAAGGGACATAGCAGAAAAGTCCCTTCTTCAGTCTGGCAGCCTCAGTGCAGCCTTGGAGGAGAGAGGTCACCTGGAAGGACAGTATCACCTTGGTGTAGCAGGAAATGGACCTATAGTCAGGACCTGCACTCTAGGGAATGCAATATCCTCTCAGATCGAAGATGTGTCTCCAGGAGCTTCTGCCTTAGAGGGAAGGGTTAGGACTGCCGTTTTACTTGATGAGTTGATCATTAGGCATGTAGATAGTTGAGTGACTGCTGGGCATAAGAATTGCTTGGTCATATGCTTGCTTGGTGCAAAGGAGGCCCTACAGCGTAGTTACTCACCAGTAACAGCAGATCTCCGGGAACAGCAGGAATTTAGTCTTCATATATGGATGACATCAGGTACTGATGGAGCAAACACGGGAAGCTCCCCAGCTACCAATAGGAAAGCCTTTGGGAGCACTCCACTGCGCCTGTGCTGCTGCCTTCCCACTCTCCCAACTCCCTATCCTCAGTTGAGTTTGTAGATGAAGAAAAGGAGTGGAAAAAAAAAAAAAAACAGAAAAAAACCCTACAATTCCAAGGGGAGGAGGGCGCGTTGTGAAGACGAAATTCCTGCTTTTTCCTGGAGATCATCTGTTACAGGTGAGCAACTACGCTATCTCCAAGAACAAGCAGGAATATAATCTTCACATATGGGACTCCCTAGCTCCCAAATCTCTGAAGAGCTGGACCGGGTCAGAAAGTCAGATAAGGTCATTTGGACTTAGACTTCCCCACCATGGAGATCTAGCAAGAAGTGGGCAGGGGATAGGAGTTGTTTTTACATTCCAAAGAAATGCTGAAGGACTGCCTGGCTAAAGGCTGCATCCCGGTGGGAGTCCTTGTCCAAGAAGTAATGGGCTGCGAAGGTATGGATAGAGGAGCATGTAGCAGCTCGGCAAATCTTGCCAATGGCTACTGAATCAAGGTTGACAACAGAGGCTGCCATTACTCAGACATAATGAGCAGTTGTGTGTCCTGTGAGGGAAAGAACTGCTTTGTCATATGTGAAATAAATACAGTCTGCTATCCATTTGGATAGTGTACACTTGGTCGCTGGAAGGCCCAGGTGAGAAGGATCAAAAGAGTTGGGAGGATTTCTCAATGTCTTCTGTCCTTTGGATATAGAAGGCCAGAGACCTCTTACAGTCAAGTATATGTAGGGTGGCTTCTGCATGAGAAACGTGAGGTCTTGGGAAAAAGATCGGTAAGATCACTGACTGATTGAGATGTAAAGGCGATACTACTTTTGGAAGAAAGTGGGGGTGCGTCCGAAGGACGACTTTGTCATGATGAAAACATGTATACGGAGCATAAGCCACTAAGGCCTGTAGCTCACTGATGCATCTGGCCAATGTCAGGGCAATGAGTAATAAAGCCTTCCAAAATAAGTATCGGAGATGTGTGGTTGCTAAGGGCTCAAATGGCGGTTTGAGGAGCTGAGCTAGTACCACATTGAGATCCCATGCAACTGGTGGTAGTCGAATGGGTGGTTTGGTGAGGAGAAGACCCCTCATGAAACATGCTACCAGAGGAGCTGTGGAGATGGGTCTTCCCTCCACAGGCTTATGGAAAGCTGAAATAGCACTAAGGTGCACTCAAAATGAATTTGCCTTGAGACCTAGAGAGGATAAATGCAATAGATACTGAAGGAGCATAGGTACTGTTGCTTTAAATGGACTGTGACCATTTTGAGAACACCATGAAGCATATCTATGCCATTTGAAAGAATAGATCTTTCTGGTGAAGAGCTTTCTGGAGGAAAGGAGAATATGTTTTACAGCAGTAGATAGTGGCAGGCCCTGGAAGATTATACTCTCAGTAGCCAAGCTGTCAGGTAAAGGGACTGCAGATTGGGATGAAGAAGTGCTCTGCTGTCCTGAGATAGGAAATCTGACCTGGAACCCAGTGGGATCAGTGATGTTTGCATCAGATAAAATAGAAGGGGAAACCAGGGTTGACGGGGCCAGCGAGGGGCTATAAGAATCATAGAGCCCTTGTCTGCTTGTAGTTTGAGGAGGGTCTTTGAGATGAGGGGAATGGGGGGAAAGCATAAAGGAGTCCCCGATGCCAGTGGATCATGGAGGCATCTGACACTAGACTGAGTTTGGGCGGAACTCTGGAGCAGAACTGAGGAAGCTGAGTGTTCTGCAGAGTGGCAAAGGGATCTATCACTGATGTTCCCCAGATGTGGAACAGTTTTGCCCCTGCTGTTGGGTCTAAAGACCATTCGTGGGGTTGTAGGATCTGACTCAGCTTGTCTGCTAGGAGAGTGGATTCTCCTGGAATATAAACCACACGGAGGTGCATGTGGTGGAGGATGGCAAACTCCCACAATTTGCAGACTTCTTGACATAAGGGAAGAGAGTCCGCCCCCCACTGTTTGTTTATATAAAACATAGTCACCTGACTGTCTGTCCTGACTAGGATCTGTTTGACAGGTAGTGCTGGAAAACTTGGAGGGTGGTGACTGCTTGATGCTCGAGGAGGTTTATCTGCTGTATGAATTCCTGGCCATCCACAGGCCCTGTGCGGAGATGGAATCCAGATGTGCTCCCCAATCCTGCTTGGAGGCATCCGTTGTCAGTGTATACTGAGGTAGGGGTGTCTGAAAAGGTGACCCTATGAGAAGATTTGCTGGGGTGCACCATCACAGGAGAGATTCAGCCATGGGTGGTGTTATCTGGATGGCATCCGAAGGCTCCCTGTGGACTGGGTTGAGAGAACCCATTGAGTTTGACGAATGTGAAGTCTCGCATAAGGGACTATATGTACTGTGGAGGTCATGTGTCCCAGGAGGGATAGAAAACTTTCAGCCATAGCCATCTGTTGTTGGCGCATGTGGGTAGCAAGTTGCGCCAACCTGTTCATGTGGTCCACAGGGAGAAGGCTCTGGACTGTTTTGAATCCAGAATATCATCTATAATTCCAACCTTTGAGTTGGAGTAAGTTGGGACTTTGGGAAGTTTATCACAAAGCCAAGGTACTGCAGAAGTGCAAGAGTTCTTTGTCGAGATGAGCAGAGTTCTCCAGAAGAGTCTGCCTTTATGAGCCAGTCGTCTAAGCAAGGGAAGACAAAGACTTTGTTGCTCCGGAGGTGAGCTGCTACAACGGCCATGCACTTTGTGAAAACCCAGGAAGGACCCTGTATTGGTAATGAGTGCCCTGATAGGTGAAGCGAAGATACTGTCAGTGGTCTGGATGTACCAAGATGTGAGTGTAGGCCTTTTTGAGGTCTAGGGAACAAAGTCAGTCTTGTTTCTGTAGGCAGGGAAGGAGGAATCCCAGAGAGATTATTCTGAATTTCTCTTTGATGAGGAATTTGTTTAGCTCTCTAAGGTCGAGAATGGGCCTGTGGCCTCCTGTCTTCTTTGGAATGAAGAAGTAGGGGAAATAGAAGCCTTTGAACAGTTGGTTTGCTGGAACTGTTTCTACAGCTCCTTGAGAAAGGAGAAGTGGTGAGGAGGAAGCTCTCGAATGTTTTATTGATAACCTCTCTGGATTACGTTGAAAGTCCACTGCTCTGTGGTGACGAAATGCCAATGCTGAGCAAAGTGAGAGAGTCTTCCTGGGATGGTGGTAGGCTCTGGTATGAGAAAGAGAAAACTGGCTGTGCTCCCTATGTAGGAGTCAAAAACTAGATGTAGCGTTAATTGGCTGAGTGGCTGGCTGTGGCTTGGTTAGCCTGGATGTTTTAGCTTGTTTAGGGCCCCGTTGTTTTTGTGGAGCCTGATAGGCTGGCTAGGAGTATGAAGGATAGAATCTCCTCTTCTTAGGGTAGAAGGGCTTCTTGTTAGGTGCCTTCTTTTTAGAAGGATCAGAAGTCTTCCTGGAGAACTTCTTTTTTTTTTTTTTTTTTAATTTTTTATTGGGTGTATCACAGCACACTACAAAGAAAACATACGATAGGCATACAATATCTCAAATAAAACATAACAGAGCTCAGAAAAGTCCAAGCAGCATAATATGCCCACTCCCATACCTCATATACCTCACACCCAAAAGAACAGCCAATGAGCTACAACAGTAATAATATCCCCCCTACTAGAGGAGACGTACAGCATGCTCAGGGACAACTCAAAGAAAAAGAAAGAAACAAGCACAAAACGACAAAGAAAGCGCAAAACCAAAAAGAGAAAGAACAGCGCTCCAACCCCCCTCCCCCCCCCCTCCCGGAGGCGCTGCAGGCAACAAAGAAAAGGGAGAAGTATAAGGAACATCCTGGGGACTAGAAAATTTGGGACTGTTGCACAGTGAGCTCGGTGCAATAGAGAAAGATTAGCAGTGTTATCAAATAGCACAGGTATATTGATCTAAAGCTGACCATTTGGAGAGGTTAGGTACTCTGCCCTTCATGCTCAGGATCCTGTCAGAGGCTTTCTCGTATTTAGAGAACAGACACAGCTGGTTCCACCATTCTGGGTAAGTAGGTTTGGAGGGGTTTTTCCAGCAGATTAGAATAAGCCTCAATGCCACCGTGATCATGAAGTTGAGGAGAAAGTAGTTATGTTCGTCCAGCTCATGGAGCCGTGCAGTATTCCGAAAAGTAACTATTTGCCAGGACAAATCAGCCCTGAATTTTAGAACGCATTGAATCTGATCCCAAACCTGCGACCAAAATCTCTGAATGAGAGGGCAAGCCAGCAGCATATGCCTGAGTGTGCCCACCGCTGCACGACAGGTCCAGCACCATATAGTTTCATTCTTATTCCACTTGCTCAGAGTGATGGGGGTGATAAAAGCCCTGTGCGCCAGGAAGAACATCGACTGAGTAAGGGCCGCAGATCTCGATGCTCGAACCGAGGACCTCCAGAATTTCTGCCATTCCGCCGGCGACAGTGTAAGTTGCGCCTCTTCTTCCCAAATATGGCGGAGTCCAGAGTTAGTCGGGGTGAAATGGTCCACGAACATAGCATAAAAACGTGAAGCAACACCTGACGTGGCGTTAATTTCTTCAACCACCCTCTGTAGTCCCCAAGAGCAGGTCAAGGTCGCTAAAGATGGCAACGCCCTGCCGATACAGTGTCGCAGCTGCAACCATTGAAAGTAGCAGGTAGAGGGTAAGCCAAATTCTCGCTGAAGAGTGCTAAAAGGCTTCCAGGTCACATTTTCCAGTAACTGCCCGACAGTCCACAAGCCTAGGCTGTGCCAGTTTGCCCAACAGCATACCCTTTTATTTACCTTGAAATCTGGATTGTACCAGATGGGTACGGCCCTTGAGGGTAGGTTGCGGTGTGCAATAATAGAGAGGAAAGACCGGAAAGCCATTTGAGTTGAGGTTATCATTCTCCCAACGTTGGAGGTCTCCGGGTGCATCATCCCCATCAGTAGCCGGAGAGGACAGGGGGCGACTAGCCGTTCCTCCAGCTGGAGCCATGTGGGCTTACTCTCCAGAGTATCACTCAGAGCCCATAATGAGCCTTGTTTCAGCAGAAAAGCTTTATGGTACCATGAAAAATCAGGGAAATAAATTCCAGCAGCTGCCTTAGCGGCTTTTAACTTCTTTAGCGCAATTCTGGGGGTTTTCCCGGCCCAGAGGAAGGCGCTCAGGATCCGCTCCAGGGTCCTGTATACGGCAGGTGAAAACAGGACGGGGAGCATACTCAGAATATAATTTATCTTAGGCACCAAGGTCATTTTGATAGCTTCCATCCGGCCCCACCACGTAAGATGGAGGGGGGACCATGACAGGGTGTAGGAGCGGGCTATGTCCACTACTCTCTCGGCATTCAAACGCACAGTGTCTTCGATGGTTGCAGAGTACAGGACTCCCAGGTATTTGATAGCAGCAGGCTCCCAGTGGAAGTGATACTTGTCAACCAGGGAGGGGAATGCCCACTTGTTCATCGGGAAAGCCACCGTTTTCGCCCAGTTCACTTTATACCCTGAAAGCTGAGAATATAGGGAAATTAAGTGCAGGAGTGGCGGTATCGAAGCTGGCTGGAGGAAGACCAGTAGATCATCTGCATAGGCTGATAATTTAACATGAAAATCAGCAATCATAACCCCCTGGATCTCTTCAGACTGACGAATCAACAAGGTCAGAGGCTCCAGTGCAAGGTTAAACAGCAGCGGAGAGAGAGCACACCCCTGCCTCGTGCTCCGCCGCAGAGGAAAGGGCTGGGAGAGGGTGCCATTGGCCAGGATTCGCGCAGTGGGACTGTCATACAGGATCTGTACCATGGCAATGTATTCACTGGGCAGGCCAAACCATTCTAGTATGTGGTACAAGAAAGGCCATTCGAGCCTATCAAAGGCCTTTTCCGCGTCTATAGAGAGGCCCAGTATAGGATCATCACTATTTTGGGTCCTTTCCAGCACATCACACAGGAGACGGCCGTTATCGGCAGTGGACCGACCTGACACAAAGCCACACTGGTCAGGGTGGATTAACAGATGCAGCACTCTATTCAATCGCCTAGCCAGTGCGCTGGAGAATAGCTTATAGTCAGCGTTGAGAAGAGAGATGGGCCGGTAGTTCCCGACAACAGTTGGGTCTTTTCCCGGTTTTTTCAAGTACTACAATGGTTGCCTCAGCAAAGGTCCCGGTTCGTTGATCAGGAGAAAGAAAATTGACGTAATATTTCAGTAGCTGCGGGAGTAACTCGGCCGCAAACATTCTATAGAATTCGACCGGTATCCCGTCCGGACCGGCAGCCTTTCCAGTCTGCATAGCGTTCAGGGCTTCCCGCAGTTCGCCGATATTCAGGGGCTCCCCCAGAGCGGACTTCTGATGCGTTTGTAAGGTTGGTCGTTCAACCTTGGCTAGCAGGTCGTCACAGGCCTTAGCGTCAAATGACACCTCTGAGGTGTACAACTGTTCATAGAAAGTCCGGAATGCGGAGGCGATGTCAGAGTTAGCAGTCAGGGGGTTCATCTGTGCATCCATAATGTGAGTTATATGCAATTTATTGCGCGGGGTCTTTAGTCTGGCAGCCAGCAGCTTGCCTGCTTTGTTGTTATTGACGTGATAATGAGCTCGGTTTGCAGACTCTTCTCCACTTCTGTACTCATTATCATATTGTATTGGTATCGCAGCTTTTGCAAGTGACTTAAAATGTTGGCATCTGAGCATTGTTGTAGCAATCTTTCACCCGCTCTAATCTGTTGGTCAAGTTCCTGGAGCTGCACTCGAGCCATCTTAGCTTTGACAATGCTAAAACTGGTGATACGTGCTCTGATGGAAGCTTTAAAAGCTTCCCACCATGCCCAGTTAGGAGAGTCATCTTGCTTGTTACAAACAAAATACTCCTCTATAGCTTGTCTCATGGTGGCCTGGAAATCCACATCTCCAAGGAGGGCTCTGTTGAAAGACCAACACTGCTGTCTGGACAGGGCTTCGTCAGGATGGAAATCCAGTGTTATTGCCGCATGGTCGGAGACATGAGTGCTAAGGATACTTGCTCCGCAAATTTCTGGGAACAATGGTCTGGAGACCAAAAAGAAGTCGATCCTGGAATAGGAGCCGTGCAGGCAGGAGAAAAAGGTATAATCTCTTTCCTTCGGGAACAGGATTTCCTGGAGAACTTCTTAAGTGTTGTGTCATCCATTTCTAGCTCTCCTGCTTTCTCCCTCCAGTTCTTCCCAAACAGGTTTTAACCAGTGCAGGGGATGTTACCCAATTTATCTTGGACCCATTGTTCAGAAGCTTGGAGCCAAGCCAAATGCCTTGCACCCATGACGATAGAAGCAGCCCTGCTTGATGACTCAAAGGCATCAAAAATAGCTCTATTTCACGAATTTAGAGACATTTTGGCTGTGAGCAAGGGAATCATAATTACTCGATTCTCTGCCTGGAGGAATGGACGCATGATTTTTACCACTTTTTATATGGTGCATTGCCGATTCCACTACCATGGAACGGTGTGAAAGGTGTGGCTTTTGGAAGCCGGGGCATTCAGGCACTCTATACATGGTGTCCAACTTATGGGAAAAACCATTAGGGGGGGTCTCCCACATCTGGAGCATCACGTTATGTAGGATTCGGTGTATCAGGAGGATTGTGGCCTCTTTCGGGGCTGTGGGGTATTGGAGGATCTCCATTTCCTCTGCTCTCAGTTCCGGTTCCGATGCTGTCAGGATGGAAAGTCCAGCCATCATGTCTCCGATAAATTCCTGAAAACACATGTCTTCAGGAAGGGATTTAGAGCGAGTACAGAGACAATGTCTTGGAGGCCATCAGAACTGAGGGATCGGTGATCAGAATCAGAAGAGTCCGGATCCATAATCGAGATGGTGTTGGAGCACTTGGTGCATTTTTTGAAACCGTTGGAGAGTTTCTCCATCTTAAGATGGTAAGCAAGGCCCAAGAGGCACGAGGCCCTGAGAAAAAAATAAAAGTTGGTTTTTTTTAAGAAAAGAAAAGAAAAATAGGCAAAAGAAATGAAGGAAGTAGTATCGAATGATATTGCTGCAGTTAGGCAGAGTGGTTAAGGAAAGGTTTTTAGAAGTTCTTTTCTGCAGTGATAGGGTAGTGACCGGTTGCTTCCTTGGAAAAAGAAGAACCGAGGAGGAGTTGGGAGAGTGGGAAGGCAGCAGCGCAAGTGCAGTGGAGTGCTCCCAACGGCTTTCCTATTGGTAGCTAGGGAGCTTCCTCCGTGGGCTCTGTCGGTATCCAATGTCACCCATATGTGAAGACTACATTCCTGCTTGTTCCTGAAAATAACTTTATAAGGAAAAAGCACATTATTACTCATAGAGTATATCAGAAGCTGAAAAGCATACACTAAGGCAGTGCTTCTCAACTGGTGTGCCATGGTAAACTTACAAGTGTCAGCTATTCCCTATAGTGAGTAATTCACTAAATGTAGGGTTTCAGCCATCCTGAGGTCAATTTTGCCTTGGAAGTTTTATTAGGTTACCTTTGAAATATTGACCTAATGGTATTTTGGAGTTATTCTTTGGATTAAGAGCATATTGTGTGTACTTTGTGTTTAGTATTTTGCTCTTGTACAGCTAGTATAGTTTGTAAACTTACAAGTGTGCTATGGCAGCCATGCAACTTCCTGTAAATGGCCCTGGAACTTCCTCTGATTGGCCCATAGGAAAGGCACACAGGCACAGTAACAGACTGATTCACATAGGTTTGTGAGAGAAGCAGTCTATTCGCACCATTTGGAAAGTCTCTCCAGATGCTGTCACCCCCCCTTAGCTGCCACTGCCATGCCATTGCTAACATAGACCCTTCTCCACCTCCCCCTAGTCACAACCACCACATCTTAAGAGGGCTGCTCATTCACCTTATTGATGCCGGGATAAGACCACCGCTGCTGCATGTGCTGGCCGGCCTCCCTCCCCCTCTTTTACCACTGCCACTGGAACTTGAAGAGGGGCCCCTTGCTGTTGATGTTTTTGCCTGCTCCGTTGCTGTTGCAGCCTGTTACTGTGAGTAGGAGCAAGGACAGGTAACGATGTTGTTAATCAGCTTGCATTTAAAAAAAATAATTATGGATGCAACCAGAGTGTTTGGGGGAGGGGAGAAAAAAATGCAGAGGTGCTACTTGTTGGGAAGAGGTAGTACAGATGTGCTGCCTGTCCAGATGGGGAGGTGGTGGAAAGAAGAGAATGAAAATGCTTTTAAGGGCAAGAGGAAAACATGTTGAAATGGTACAGAGAAACCTGAGAGAGTGTGGGGCCTGCCTGTAGCACACCTATACCCTTCACTCAGGTGGCTCTGATGTGTACCAGCCTCTCAAGGATGTCCGAGCCCATTTAGGACTAATAAGAGAAAATATTTTTTCACTCAACGAGTACTCAAACTCTAGAATTCATTACCGGAGGATGTAGTAAAAGCTGTTAGTGTAGCTGGGTTTCAAAAAGGTTTGGACAAATTCCTGGAGGAAAAGTCCCTAAGCCATTATTAACAAGGACGCGGGGATATGGGGGTGGAGATGGAAGAGAATAAAGACAGGGGCACATAGGAGACATGCTTGAAAGAGGGGGAAATAGACACAGGGTGATGCTGGACACTGTTGGGAGGGGGAGGGAAAAGGATAAGGATAGGGACATGGAGGGAAGATGTTGGATAGGAAGACACTGCAATGAAGGGGATGGGAAGACACTGGTAAAAAGGGAGAAGGTGGAGATTCTGGACATGGAGTGGAGAGACAGAATGGGATGAGTTAGTGAAAGACTGAGAAATAAGAAGCTGGGGAAGGAGGGAGACTGGGGGATGGAAAGTATAGGATGAGGAAAAAATGGAAAAGTCTAAAGTCTAAAAAAAGCAAGGGAAATGTAAAAGGTGATTGGTAAGAAAGAGGAATGAAATCTTGATAGGGAAGCAGAAAAATAAATGGGGGCAAAATGAAGAGACAAATCAATGTTAGAGATTGATGGAAGGAAGGAAGGAAGGAAGGAAGTGAAGACAGGAGGAGAGAGAAGAAATGGCAAATGGACAGGAGACCCTGGAAAAATAGTTAAGACAGAAGAAAGCAGAACCCAAAGACTGGGGACAACATGATGGGAAAAATAAATGACCAGGCAACAAAGGTAGAAAAAAAACAATTTTTATTTTCTACTTAGTGATTGGAATATGTCAGTGTGTGGAATCTATATCTGCCAGAGCTAGTATTAAACATGGCTGGGGCCCAGGCCAGAAATTTGAGAGGTGATCCAAAGCCTACTAGCAGGCTGTATCTTCATTAGCTTCATGCATATTTGGACTTCTCTAGTCTAGGGACCCAGGCACCACGTCCTACCCCCAAATATCGGCATCTGTAGTCTTTATATTTTGCACAGTATGGAGAAAATACATACTTATTTCTATTTCTCTGATGTCATACTACATGTAAAACATGGCTTCCTGGAGTTTTAGTTTCATTTTTATCTACATATTTCTATTTTTAGTCTGTGGTCTCTTACTGTATACTTGATGAGAGTCTATATCTATGTTCTGTTTGTATGATGGAGGCCAGGTATTCTGTAAGCATGAAATTTCTACATAGCAATCTGTAGTAATCTGGTTTGTTCAGTTTTCCCAAGAGTTGTACTGATATTTTTAGAGCCCACTGCAATATTTATGTTGCTCCCTTTCCTAGGCAGCACCTACATTGTGTGAGTTTTGGAGGATAGTGCTAGAATGGCAGTTTTGCTCTAGGTCCTACTGGATATTTTTATACAGTTTTTTTGTATTTATTTAACAACCTGCCTGGTACCAAAAGGATTCCTGTTGCTGTTACTGAAGTGAAGGACTGGTGGGTTCTATGAATGCAGAATATATATTTGGATTTAATACAGTTTGGGGGAGCACATGTGTCTTGGGGGACTAAGGAGGTGATAGTGGGTTAATGGGGCCTGAAAGCTGCAATTTCTTGTACTCTTCCCCCACATCCTCATCCCACCTGATGTAGCTTGCACATGCTAAAGCCTGCACTTAATGCAGTTATTCATAGGGGCATGGACAGCAGCAGGTAGCTGCCCAAACATCCTTACAGCTGCCACAAACTGTGCACCTAATATTTAAACTCTGAAAGCGCTGAAGTATCAAAGAAAATGACCACTCCCCTCCCAGACCCCATCCCAACCTGCGGTAAGCAGTTAGCACACAATGACTGCTAACACTCAAGGGGCCAGTGGCCAACAACTAGTAAACAAAATTACTTCACAAAATTTGGTCTGGCATGCCATGAGGCTCAAGAAATCTTGAAAGTGCGCCCTGAAATAAAAAAAGGTTGATAAGCACTTTTGATAAGGGCTTTAAACTAGATTAGTTGGGGATGGGTGAAGAAAGCACCCAGGTAGGTGATACATTAAATACCTTTATGGAAATGGGTAACAGGGGTAACATATGGAAAGCAGTGTGTATACATGCCTGTAGCATGGGAAATAAGATCCCTGATGTTGAAGCTTAGGTGGGAGTGGCTGACTTGGATTTAGTGGCAGTTACAGAAACATGGTTCACAGAAAACCATGATTGGGATGTAACTATACCTGGGGCTATACTTTATTCAGAAAGGACAGGGTAGGAAGAAGGGGAGGAGGAGTGGCACTATATGTAAAAACTACTATTAAAGCTTTGGAATTACAGAGCTCAAAAGGGAGAGAGGAGGCATTGTGGGTTAAACTAGAAAGAGGGAAAGAGAAATCTATTTGCATTGGTGTGATATACAGACCTCCCTCACAAGACGAAGAGGTGGACAGAGAGTTAATTGAAGACATACACAGCATTGCTAGGAAAGGGGAAGTGCTACTGATAGGAGATTTCAATATGCCAGATGTTGACTGGCACATTCCTGCTGCAGTATTATCTAGAAGTAAGGAGATCCTGGATTCTCTACAGGGAGAACTATTCAGGCAATTGGTAACAGACCCCACACGTGAAGGGGCCATACTGGACTTGGTGCTTACCAATGGTGAAAGTGTTTCTGATGTTGTAGTGGGAGATCATTTTGCATCCAGTGATCACCAGATGGTGTGGTTCAGTATTAGGACTAGGGCTGTTAGAATCCATTCAAAGGTGAGGATCTTAGACTTTAGGAAGACTAACTTTGCGAAGATGGGCCAATACCTCAGGGAGTCTTTAGTGGGATGGGAACAGCTGGGGGATGTAGAAAAACAGTGGGCAAAACTGAAAGGGGATATTTTAAGGGCAACCAACCTTTTTGTTAAAATGGTAAATAAAAGGAAAAGGAAAAGGAGACCGCTATGGTTTTCGAAAGAAGCAGCTGAAAAAGTGAAGAAAAAAAGGGAGGCCTTTATGAAATACAAGAGATCACAGAGAGACGAAGACAGGCATCTGTATTTGGAAAAACTTAGAGAAGCTAGCAAAGTAGTCAAGAAGGCAAAGATTCAAAAGGAGGAGGAAATAGCCAATGCAATAAAATGGGGGGATAAGACATTTTTCAGATATATTAGTGAGAAGAGGAAGGGCAAAAGTGGTATTGTCAGACTCAAGGGTGCAGGGGAGGAATATGTAGAAGCTGAAGGGATAATTGGAATAAAGGGATAATCAGCTCAGTTCTGCTTTATATGTTTGCCTTATGATTGCATATATGTCTGCCTTATAACTGCACTCTGGCCTGTTTGAAACATACATAGCAACATATGGTTGGCACAAAATATGTTGGCAACAAGAAAAGAGTACATGCAGCTTACTACTGTTATAAAGCCTAAAAAAAGCTATACTTTGGACAGAAGTGTCCAAGGATATAAGCCTAGGTTCAAACAGGTCAAGCCAGGAATTCAACTAATGCTCTTGCCCTGAAGGTTTCAATTGGTGCCAGCAGATGGAAAAACACAGGAGGAGGCAGAGGGCTATGATTGATTGCATAGATAGGCAAGCCTTGATGAGCAGATCCAGCTGCATAACATGGGAGGCCCTGGGAAAGAGCTTTGCAGGAAGCCAGCAAACAACTAAGAATTTATGCTGAATTTGCTGAAACTATTTCGAATTTGAAGCAGAGAGGTATATATAAGACAGCAATTTTAGAGGGTCTGGGGGCAGTTCTTTTCTCCCCTTGCAGAGAGAAGGCTGCTCCTCTGTCCCTCAGACAGGCACTTGCTATCTGCATCTATAACCATTTATTTGCTGTGCCAAATAAAGAGTTTCTTTGTAGCTGAGCAATTGTTGTCTGAACTGTTTATTGGTAATTGGTAATATTTGGGGAGACTTTGTAGGTGGACCCGGCCTACAAAGCTGATAAAGATAAAGCGGAATTGCTTAACAAATATTTTTGTTCTGTGTTCACAGATGAAGAACCAGGAGCAGGAAATCAGAAAAAAACCACAAATAGGAAAAGAAGCGAGGGACATCTTGAACAATTTTCAGAAGACTGTGTTCGTGAGAAACTATCTCAACTTAAAGTAGACAAAGCGATGGGACCGGACAGGATACACCCTAGAATACTGAGGGAACTTGGGGACGTTCTAGCAGCTCCACTGACTGACCTTTTCAATGCCTCGTTGGAGTCGGGAGTGGTGCCAAAGGACTGGAGAGAGGCTCATGTGGTGCCTTTACACAAAAGCGGAAGTAAGGGTGTGGTTGAAAACTACAGGCTGGTTAGTTTAACTTCGGTGGTGAGTAAATTATTGGAAACGCTGCTGAAAGACAAAACAGTGAGGTTTCTGGAGTCCAGCGGATTACAGGTCCGAGGCAGCATGGATTCACCAGAGGCAGGTCTTGTCAGACAAATCTGATTGATTTCTTTGACTGGGTGACCAGGGAGTTGGACCGAGGGAGAGCCCTAGATGTGGTGTATTTAGATTTCAGTAAAGCCTTTGACACTGTTCCTCACAGGTGACTTATAAACAAACTGAGCACCCTAGGGATGGACCCTAAAGTTACTGCTTGGGTTAGAAATTCGTTGGGTGGGAGGCGACAAAGAGTACAAGTAAATGGAGCTCACTCTGAGGAGAAGGATGTTACCAGTGGTGTGCCCCAGGGATCTATCCTTGGTCCGATTCTTTTTAACATCTTTGTTAGTGATATAGCGGAAGGGCTGTCAGGTAAGGTTTGCCTCTAAGCGGATGATACCAAAATCTGCAATAGAGTAGACACCCAGGAAGGTGTAGATAACATGAGGAGGGATCTAGCTAAGCTTGAAGAATGGTCTAGAATTTGGCAGCTGGGATTTAATTTTAAAAAATGTAAGGTCATGCATTTGGGCTGCAGCAATCCAAGGGAGCAATATAGTATAGGGGGTGAAGTACTTTTGTCCACTAAAGAAGAGCGGGACCTAGGCGTGGTTGTGTCTGATGATCTTAAAGTAGCTAAACAGGTAGAAAAGGCGACGGCAAAAGCTAGAAGGATGCTTGGATGCATACGGAGAGGAATGGCTAGCAGAAAAAAGGAAGTGATAATGCCTCTATATAATTTATTTATTTATTTACATTCTCTTATATACCGCGCTATTCTGCATCAGTGCGGTTTACATTGAACAAACTGAAATTACATTGAACAGGGTGTTATAACTTGGAGATAACTATTTTACGGGGAACATAGGCTATGGAGGGTTAAGTGGCTTGCTCAAGACTACAAGGAGCACCTGTGGGACTAGAAACCCCTGTCCTTCCGGCCCAAGGTTGCTGTCCTCTAGTAGGATTTGACCCCCCGACCTTCCGGCCTGAAGTACCTTGCCCCAACTACTAGTCTAACTACTAAGTCTTTGGTGCGACCTCATTTGGAGCATAGTGTGCAATTCTGGAGACCGCACCTTCAAAAGGATTTTAACAGGATGAAGTCGGTGCAGAGGGTGGCTACTAAAATGATTAGTGGTCTTCATTATAAAGCATATGAGGACAGACTGAAGGATCTTAATATGTACACCTTAGAGGAAAGGCGGGATAGAGGTGATATGATTGAGATGTTTAAATACCTCCGTGGCATAAATGTTCAGGGAGAGAGCCTCTTTCAATTGAAAGCAAGTTCTGCTACGAGGGGACATGGGATGAGGGTGAAGGGAGATAGATTCAGGAGTGATATGCGGAAATATTTCTTTACGGAAAGAGTAGTGGATCCTTGGAATAGTCTCCCAGTGGAGGTGGTAGAGATGAGGACAGTAACTGAATTCAAAAAAGCATGGGACAAACACAGAGGATCTCTAAAGGTAAAAAGGGGACTGTTGTAGTTGTCGATATGAGATAGGCCATGTGGTCTTTTTCTGTCATCATATTTCTATGTTTCACTGTACTAAGGTACCAATCCTGCAAAGGTATTGTTTAATAAAGCCTTTGACACCATTCCAACTTATCAACAAACTAAAGTTACTGATTGGGTTAGAAACTGAATGAGAGGAAGGCGACAAAGGGTACAGGTAAATAGAGCTTATTCCAAGGAGAAGCAGGTTACCAATGGTGTGCCGAAGGGATCTGTCTTTGGTATGATTCTTTTTAACATCTTTGTTAGCGTTAGTTAGTTAACGTTTCTTTTATACTGCTATTCATAATATCATAGGACATTGTGTCAGTTACATGAGACTATATACATTGTAATTAACAAGATTTAAGAGTAATTTTTTTATCTTACCAGAGGTAACTATGTCCATAGAAATAGCTTGTGTGCAATGGGAATGAAAGCGGTTAGGTTTATGAATATGGATGTGAGTGATAGACTACCCACAGCAACCTACTCCCTATGTGCTATTTTCATAGGCTTCCGTGAAGAGATGTGTTTTTAGCTCTTTTCGGAAATCATTCAAGTCTTGGATGGATCTTAGAGCGGCTGGCAATGAGTTTCAGTTTGTCAGGCCATAGAAGGAAAAAGCTCTTTGACAAAGTGATTGTGAACTTCTTATTTTTAATGCTGGGATAGCAAGCAGGTTTTGGTGGCGTTGTTGCCGTACTCTTGTGTCCATGCTCCTTTGATGAGTGGTACCAGACAGGCTATGCATAGCTTTGAATGTGGTCATTATGGTCTTATATTTTATTCTTGTTCCGACCGGGAGCTAGTGTACGTTCTTAAATACTGGTGTGATGAAGTTATAATGTGGTGTTTTAGTGATGAGGCAAGCTGCTGTGTTCTGTGCTGTCTGAAGAGGCTTAAAGGCCAAGTCTGAAAGACTGTGGAGAACCGAGTTACAATAGTCCAGGTGTGGGGTGATTAGGGTCTGGCATACTGTACGGTAATGCGGAGGCTCTAATAGTGATCAAAGGTTGTGGAAGATCCTGATTTTCTGGTAAACAGAATTTATCATCTTTTTTATATGAGTCTGGAATGTGAGCTTGTGATCTAGGGTGATTCTTAGATATTTAACCTCCGATCCTACAGGCAGCAGAATGTTATTGAGGTTTATTTGTTCTGGTGGATTGTATGATTGGTCCCTGGATATTATGAGCACTTCTCAATTCTTGCAGTTGATAGAGAGTTTCTGGTGTTCCCACCATTTAGTGACTTCACAGCAGTGTAGTCTGGGTTAGTGGTCTCGTATGAGGTGTACAGCATTAAATTATTAGTATAAATGTGGTAGTGTATTTTATGTGCTTGTATGATATGGCAGATTGGTTGAATGTATAGGCTGAAGAGTAAGGCTGAGAGCGTTGATCCCTTGGAGTTGTTTGAACAATTTAGAGGCCTTGTTTCCTATTTTAACTTGGTGTATATCAGTAAGGTAAGACTGGAACCATGCAAGAGGGGTACCACTTGCACCTATTGACTCCAGCCTTATTAATGACCTATCATGGTTTATTGAGTCAAAAGTGGAAGCTATGTCTAAAAATATTTGGATGAAGCCTTGCTTGATCTCTTCGAGCCCGTGGAGCAGAGTGTTGATAAGCGAGGTTAGTAATGTTTCCACCCCATGGTTGTTTCTAAAACCATGTTGTTGTATGTCTAGTGGGGCAGAGAGGTCTATGAAATCCTGTAACTGTAGTTGAACTGCTTTTTTGATTATCTTTGCAAGGAAGAGGATGCTGGATATGGGTCTAAATAAGGTAGGTAGGTTTATATTATAGTAAATAGTTTGGACAGTTTATCGCATTTATTATTTGTAAAAAGTTAGAAAGTTTCTGTTCAATGTAAATGTATACTGAAGTATACATAATTGTTAACTTGTTCCATGTAAACCGCCCTTGATCTCTGGAAGGGGCGGTATAGAAGAAATTGATAAATAAATAAATAAAGCACAGTTACTTACCTGTAACAGGTGATCTCTGGGAACAGCAGGAATAAGTCTTCACATATGGGTACGTCGGTACCGACGGAGCCTGCACGGGAATGCTCCCCAGCATCCAATCAGAAAGCTTTTGGGAGCATCCCTCGCGCCTGCGCACTGCCTTCCCGCCTTTTCCCCTGGCTCTCCTCAGTTGAGTTTCATAGCTGAGACAAAAGGAGAGAAAGAGGAAAGGAAGATAGATAGAGACAACTCCTAGGGGAGGTGGGTGGGTTGTGAAGACTTATTCCTGCTGTTCCCAGAGATCACCTGTTACAGGTAAGTAACTGTGCTATCTCCAGGAACAAGCAGGAATGAGTCTTCACATATGGGGACTCCCTAGCTACAGATGCCAGGGGGAGATCCCATAAAATGCGCGTCCCTGGATCAGGACTGCAGTTCCCACACATGGATCTCTGGCATCCCATGAGGTATGGTGGGTAGGAGTTGAAAGGAGAGGATCTGCAAGAAAAACAGCAAAGCTAAGGACTATAGGAGAGGAGTCCTTGGTATGTATGATAAGTAGCATTAAAATTATTTAATGAACAATCACAAAATGGATCTTACCTACTGGATTGTAGGAAGTAGAGAGCGTGATGGAGTCTACTGGAGATTCAGTAGAAGATCCTCAAGGTGACCTCACAGCAGTGAGGGTGAAGGTCCAAATCTGGAATTGGCAGGTGACCCAGGTGTCAACTGGGGTAGTATATGAACGGCAGGTCTTCAGTGGAAAGCTTTATGGGAAAAAGCTGAAAACTCTTTTAGCTACAGAGTCATTAACATTGAGGAGTAAAAGAGGAAGACTGACCGATTTGGACAACTAGCCCAGTCCTGGAGGGAAGAAGGGGTATGGAAAAAAGCCCGTATTCCCAAGGAGGACAGATGTGTGAAGGGCTGAAACTTCAGAACTACTGACGGTCTGCACTGTCTTTCTTAGCTGGTGAGAGATAGGAAAGATAGTAAGCATGATGCTTCAGGGATAGCGAGACCTAGAGTAAAGTGGAAGCTGTTAGTACCACAGTAGTGGTTGTGTGCATAACAGCCCCCACATACTGAGGGACAGTATGAAGATATGCAAGCCCACTGTCTGGAACCTCTAAAAAGGTAAAAACCTTTATAGCATAGACAGTTAGGGAGATAGTATGTAAATACATATCTACTGATAAGAGTATCTTGACAGTTACACATATATAGGGATATATATATATAGGGATATATATGTTGTTGTTAACTGCCATCGAGTCAGAGTCGACTCATGGCGATCCTCTGAATAGCTATCCTAAATTGTGTTCGGTCTTCAGTCAGGCGGCTCATTGTTGACAGACTGGTACCCGTAGCTGCTGTTATTGTATCGATCCATCTCATTGCTGGCCTTCCTCTTTTGCGTTGACCTTCTATCTTGCCAAGCATAATGTCTTTCTCTAATGATCTCTCTCTTCGCATGATGTGTCCAAAGAATGAAAGTCGAAGTCTTGTCATCTGAGCTTCTAAAGAAAGCTTAGGTTTGATCTCCTCTAGTACCGACTGGTTTGTTCTTCGGGCAGTCCATGGTATACACAGTATTCGCCGCCAGCACCATAATTCAAAGGCATCAATTTTCTTCCTGTCTATCTTTTTCACTGTCCAGCTTTCACATCCATATGATGTTATTGAAAATACCATGGCTTGAACAAGTCGAATCTTTGTATGGAGAGAGACATCTCTGCTGTTGAGAATCTTATCTAGGTCTTTCATAGCCATTCTGCCAAGAGCAATGCGTCGTCTGATTTCTTGACTGCTTGTTGCTTCTTTATTGATAGTTGATCCAAGTAGGTTAAAGTTGTTCACAATTTCAATTTCTTCTCCTTCAATGATGAACCTGTTGATTATGCCAGTTGTCATGATGTTTGTCTTCTTTACATTAAGGTGCAGGCCCATTTTGAGACTATGTTCTTTGATTGTGAGAAGCAAATGTTTCAGATCATCTTCACTTTCAGCCAGTAATATATATATATATATATATATATATATATATATATATATGTATATATAGGGGCATAACCTATGCCCACACAGCTTACAGACATATGTATGTATAGAAATATATAGAGATGTATACATACATGAATATGTAAGTCTGAAGATACATGTCTGCAATTAAGCTGCATAAGAACATTCACATGGGAGATGTGAAGGAGAAAGATTCATCTAATAACAAGAAGGTGGAACCTACTTGAAAAGATATATAGAGAATCTATTCCTCTGGGCTAAGAGGGTACAGGAATGCTATCCAGTGAAATAAGCAGGATGGTTGCGTGAAAAAACAGAGGATAATGTCAGTCTGTAAAGAGCAAGTCGTGAGTTCTGCAGAACTCTGACATGGTAAATGGACAGAAAAACGCATAGAAGGAGATACCAGGATGACCCACTGAAGGGACACAGGGGTATCATGCGTTACTAGTAGAATATGTGCTGTCCATGAGGAGCAGGATAGCATGAGGCCAATCTGCAAGGAAAAAAGAGCTTAATCCTGCAGGATTGGAAAACTGCGTGGACAGTCACGCAGAAAAAGCTTATATCCTGTATTATAACAGGAGACAAGAGGGTGTGGGAACCCTCACAGTCATGGAAAATGACTGATAAGCCTTTTCTACTATATAGAATAGCTATGAGAGACAAAGGTCAATGCTCTCTAGCAAGGGCCCATAGTAGAAAGCTTCTCTGAAGATTGCAGAGAGCATTATGCAGGAGAATTAGGATATAAAACTGACTGTAGGTCAGCTGTGCTGCCACATCTAGGTAAATGGAGATGGCCAGAAAGAAGATAAGGTGAGAAGCCTGAAGTGAGTAGGAGTATCCAAGATAGATGAGGACTATCTTGGAATCACTTCTAAGGCTAGACAAAAATAGTGTAAGAGAGACTGGAAACTTGTGGGAAGTACCAGTAGTTCAGTCAGAAGAACTCCTGCATGAACAGTGCTGAAAAGACAGTAGAGAGAATCTTCCTGTGTAAAACAGAGAGAACAGACCAAAGGAGAGGAGTATTCCTGTCCCTGTCTGACAGCTGTCCAGAGAATTTATTCTAGAAAAATTTTCTATACTGGAATGAAAGGCTAGAGAAGCTGTCCAGTATGGTACCACTCATTCAGGGGAAAACCTGGATGAGAAGGTAGAGAAAACATGTAATTGAAGGGTGACTTACCATATGGTGAATCAGCTGAAGGAAAAAATGTTCATGGCGGGACAGAAACTATCATGGGATAGTTGTTAACTTCTCTTCTTGGTAGGAAGAAGAGGAGAAATCTGTAACCCATGGACAAGAATATCCTGACAGCTTAGCATATCCTGAAGAAAGGAAAGCACATGTAGAGCTTTAAAGAAAAAACAGTGAACAAACTTCTGCTAAGAAGAAGTTAACTGTAGGTTGTAACCTGCAGGAACCTATGGTTGCTGGTGATGCTGAGACTGGCTAGAGTTTGGATTCTTCAGACTAGGAGGAGGTGTCTCCTGCTTGGGTACATCTGGATGATGGGCAGGAGAAGAGTGAAACCTTCTTTTCTTAGGGAAAGAAGGTTTGGTAGGACATTTCCTACCTCCTGGGGAAGAAGGCGGCTAAGGATGGTCCCTAGAACCAGGGAAGTCAGTGGAGCAATGAGCAACCTGATGTAAAGCCTCTCTATTGAAGAGATTTTCTCCAGTACAAGGAGAATTACCCAGTGTGTATTGTGCCCATCTTCTCAAGTCTGAAGCCTGGAGCCAGGCTCTACGTCGTGCTCCTATAGCAATAGCAGAGGATCTGCTAACAGACTCAAAAGAGTCTAGAGAAGCACGAGAAAGAAACCAAGAGATATTTTGGCTATGACTAAGAAGTAAGGAATAGTCTGCAGCCTTAGGTTCTGATAGAAAAGGAGTCAAAAGAGATAATTTCCTTGTGACCTCCTGGAGAGATAGACTCATATAAAAAATATAAGAGATAATCCTTGATGCCAGCATAGATGTTTGGAAGGTTTGACGTCCAAAGGTATTTAGTGCTTTAGATGCACGACCTGGCGGATAAGAAGAATGCTTCTTCTTGCTTTTTACCTTCCTCAGTGCTGATTCCACTACAATGGAACGATGGGGAAGTTGAGCTTTTTGAAACCCTGGAGAGGGGGGCACCTGATACAGAACATCAGTTGCTGTAGAAGGTGAGGGAACCCTTAAAGGTGATTCCCACATTCTCAGAAGAAGATCCTGCAAAGAATGATGTAAAGGAAGCATTATATTTTCCTTTTCTGCAGGAGAGCCTCGAGTAGGATCATAGCCAGGGATAGGAATAGCAAGAAAGGTTGCTATATCAAGGAGACATTTCTGAAAAGAGGGATCTCCAATGGGAACTATCCCTGGGTAGGCTAAGGTTGAAGGAGCAGCCTGAGCTCCAGAGGATGTAGTGGTCTGGTGGAGAAAAAGAACCCCACTAGATGGATAGTGGTACTGGCAGTCACGATTTGGGGCAGTCAGTACTGCATCGTCCATGCCTGGTATCGGTTCCAAACTAGGCATCGAAAGGATCGATGGTACCGATGGAACTGCAGGAACCGACATCGATACCGATACCGGTAGGTGAGTCGGAATCTGAGATGGTAACACCATCGAAGGAGTCAGCGGAGGCTGCTCAAGCGGTACCGAGGGAACTAGAAGTGCTTGGTGAATATCCTCGGTACTGCGTATCCGCAACCGATAAGGGTCGGTTCCGAGACGCGTCGGTACCCAGTCATCTAGACTAGATAACGATTCCAGACTCGGCATCGAAGGGAGCGAGTCTATCGATGCATGTCTAGAGGGTACCAACGTCGGTGGTGGTATCGGCGCCGATACAGGAAAGCCAATCTGGGTCGTATCGATCGGTCCCAAAGGTACCGAGGAAGCCAGATGACGATCCCTGGAGAAGAGTGGATCACTCAATACCGGTGCCGATGCCGGGGTATCGGTACCGCTCGAAGCGGATGCCACCACCGAGCATGGCTCAGGTACAGGAAAGTCAATCTGAAACGTATCGATCGGTCCCGAAGGTAGCGAGGACGCCAGATGACGATCCCTGGTGAAGAGTGGATCACTCAACACCGGTGCCGATGCCGGGGAATCGGTACCGCTTGAAGCGGATGCCACCACCATGCATGGCTCAGGTATGTTCTGTGAGGGGTGAGCCCCAGGAACAACCTGAAACCCCTGAAATGCTTTGGAGCCCGGAGACTCCCGCCGGGGTTTTAATGCCAATGGGGTCTTGAGGGCAAGGCCGGAGCCGTCATCATGCTTGGCATGAGACCTACCACTCAAGGATTGGCTAGTCTTAACAGACTGTTTGTGGGTTACCTGATCCTGAAGAGAAGAAAAGGCCGGTGCCCTCACTCCGGGAGGGAAAACGGTATCGAGGGAAACTCGAAAGAGAGAAGTTCTTCTCACGGTTTTGCAGCCTGATTGCTCAGGGGAAAGAGGGTCAGGACCCAAACAGGTTAGACACCAGGCATTGGAGTCTAAAAAGAACACTGTGTTTCCACAGTGAAGGCACTTCTTAGGAGAAGAAGGCTCCATGATGGAGAGGCCTTGCAGGCCCAAAAAATTAAGACACAAACTGAGGGAAAAAATCTCCCTGAGTTTAAGAAAAACCCACCGGCGGTACCGGTGGCGGTGGGAAAAACAGCCGCGACCACAAGAAAACAAGAAATAAAGAATTTAAAGAAAAAAGTTTCTGCGGTGACAGGAGGACGTCCTGCCGGCTCCGCGGAAAAACGAAAACTGAGGAGAGCCAGGGGAAAAGGCGGGATGGCAGTGCGCAGGCGCGAGGGATGCTCCCAAAAGCTTTCTGATTGGATGCTGGGGAGCATTCCCGTGCAGGCTCAGTCAGTACCTACGTACCCATATGTGAAGACTCATTCCTGCTTGTTCCTGGAGATAATAAAATATTCGCATTGGAGTTTTTTGGAATAGGTTTTATGGATGCTGTCTTCAGATTCGTTGAGAGGTTTATTATTTTGAGAAGGTGTGTTGAGTTTGCTTCTGATTATCTTTATCTAGGAAATGGGGCAAGGGTCAAGTGGTGAGTAGTAATGAGCACTGTGATTATCTGATCAAGCTGTTTTGAGGTGACAGTGGTGGATGTGGTCCAGCATTGGAATTTGAGGTTGGTGGAGGTCTTCATTGCTGTGGTATCTGTGTAGGTTAGCTTGTTCTGGAGGTGTGCTGCAAAGTCTTCTGATTGTATTTCAGTTTGAGGTGGGGTTGATGGTCACATGTGAAGGATTTAACTATTGTGAAGGATTCTCTAGGCTTGTTCAGTGATTTGAGGATCAGGTTCGCGTGATAATCCCTCTTATATTTGTGTATGAGCTTATTGTATTCTCTCATTTTGAGGAGTCGTTCAATCTGTTGTAGTTCGTGTTTGGCCTTTTTTATTTCAGTGGAGTACCAGGGAGCCAAAACACATCTTATAGGATTTATTCTCTGTGGGCCAGTTGCATATGGTGCAATGGTGCTGTTCCAATTGTCAACGAGTGAGGTGAGGTTAGTTGTGTCTAAGTCTAGTTTTGGTATGATGTGGTCTAGAAGCTCTTGTTTATTGAATTCCTTGAACCTTTGAGGTGGATGTGCTTGAGGATGTTTTGAGGGGTTGTAGTTGAGTCATGATAGGTCAAAGGTGATTGTGCAGTGGTCTGATCATGGAAAGCATAGTTACTCACCTGTAACAGGTGATCTCCGGGAACAGCAGGAATTTAGTCTTCACATATGGGGTATCGTTGGTACCAACAAAGCCTGTGCAGAAATGCTCCCCAGCGTCCAATTAGGAAGCTTTTGGGAGCATCCCACAGTGCCTGCGTGCTGCCTTTCCGCCTTTCCCAACTGCCTCTCTCCAGTTGAGTTTAAAGCTGAGACAAAGAGAGAGAGAGTTGGGAAAGAGAAAGAGATAGATAGAGAGATACAACTCCTAGGGGAGGTGGGTGGGTTGTGAAGACTTAATTCCTGCTGTTCCCGGAGATCACCTGTTACAGGTGAGTAACTATGCTATCTCCAGGAACAAGCAGGAATGTAGTCTTCACATATGGGGACTCCCTAGCTTCAGATGCCAGGGAGAGAACCCCAGAAGTTGTGTGTCCCTGTGAAAGGGCTCCACTTCCCCCCATGGATCTCTGCATCCTACCAGGGATGGTGGGCAGGAGTTGATTAGGCATGGAAGAGGTGTTAGAGAACAGCCTGAACAAACAAGGCATCCCGGCGGGAGTCCTTGTATAAGCAGTAATGGGCTGTGACGGTATGAACTGAGGCCCAGGTGGCTGCTCAACAGATGTCGTCGATAGACACAAAGTGCAGATGAGCCATTGAAGCTGCCATGGCTCTCACATTGTGAGCTGTGACATGGCTCTCCAGAGGAAGATTCTTACTCTGATAGGTAAAGGAAATACAATGAGCAATGCAGTTGGACAGTGTTCTCTTGGAGACTGGAAGTCCCAAATGAGAAGGATCAAAAGCAACAAAAAGTTGAGAGGACTTTCTATGTTGCTGTGTTCTTTGTAAATAAAAGACTAAAGCTCTTTTACAGTCCAAAGTATAAAGATTCCTTTCTGCATTCGATGCATAAGGCCTTGGAGAAAACACAGGCAGGTAGACTGCTTGGTTTAGATGAAAAGGCGAGACCACCTTTGGCATAAAGTGTGGATGAGTCCTAAGGACTACATTGTCATGATGGAACCTTGTATAAGGAGGATCAGCCACTAGTGCTTGCAACTCACTGATGCGACGTGCTGATGTGATTGCAATGAGAAAGATAACTTTCCAGGAAAGGAATTTTAATGAGGTAGTAGCTAAGGGTTCGAAAGGTGGCTTCATAAGCTGGCCAAGAACAAGGTTTAAGTCCCATGCCACCGGTGGTGGCCTAATGGGAGGCTTAGTTAGAAGGCCTCTCATAAATCTTGCTATAAGAGGATGGGAGGAAATAGGTTGTCCATTTAAAGGCTTGAAAGAAGCTGCAATAGCACTCAAATGGACTCTTACTGAGTATTAAGTCCTGCATTGGATAAATGGAGGAGATACTCCAGTAATGATTCCAGAGGTATCGCGAGTGGGTTAAGACCCTTCTGCGAGCACCATATGGTAAACCTTTTCCACTTGAAAGCATAAGAGCATCTTGTGGAAGGCTTCCTGGAAGCATGAAGGAAATCCTTTACTTGCTGAGAGAGGTTAAGATCTTGAAGATCTAGGCCTTCAGCAACCAAGCTCTGAGGTGCAGAGATTGGGGATTGGGATGCCATAACATTCCGTCCTCCTAAGACAGGAGATCTGGAGCAGATCCTAACTCCATGGAGGGAGCTTGAGAGAGATGTAGAAGCAGAGGGTACCACACTTGCCGTGGCCAATGTGGAGCTATGAGAATCATACACCCTCTGTCTCTCTGAAGCTTGAAAAGGGTTTTGGGAATTAGGGGAATGGGTGGAAAGGCATAAAGGAAGTGTTGACCCCAGTGCAGGAGGAAAGCATCCTTGGCCTGAGAGCCCTGAGCCGGATTTCTGGAACAGAACCGGGGAAGTTTGGCTTTCAACGGACTTGCAAAGAGGTCTATGTCCAGGGTTCCCCAAATCTGAAAGATCTTGGCCACCTGGTCTGCATGTAGAGACCATTCGTGTGGAAGCAGAACTCGACTGAGTCTGTCTGCCCAAGAGTTTTGTATGCCTGGGAGGTACACTGCCAGGAGATGGAATCTGATGCTCTCTAGCGAGAGCCCATAGTCGCAAAGCTTCGTTGCAAAGCAACAGAGCCTGTTCCTCACTGCTTGTTCACATAGAACATCGCTACCTGATTGTCTGTATGAATGAGGACTGTCTTGTAGCTGAGCAGGGTATGGAACACCCGAAGAGCAAGGAAGATTGCTCTGAGCTCTAAGAGATTGATATGCAGACGAGTCTCCTGTGGAGTCCAGGTG
This sequence comes from Ichthyophis bannanicus, assembly GCA_033557465.1. Lineage (NCBI taxonomy): Eukaryota > Metazoa > Chordata > Amphibia > Gymnophiona > Ichthyophiidae > Ichthyophis > Ichthyophis bannanicus. The sequence goes on along the minus strand of CM066031.1, from coordinate 472,708,211 downwards.
CCTTGGGTGGAGAGGTCTTGTAGATGAGCTCCCCAACCCATTGGTGAAGCATCTGTTGTGAGAGTTGCCTGGGGCAAAGGTTGTTGAAAAGGGGACCCCAGCAACAGATTTTGAGTGGACTGCCACCATTGGAGGGACAAAATAAGGCGACTTGTGTTTGCTATTTTGTCTGACAGGCACCTGAGGCCTGGGTCCATTGGGTAGATAAAGTCCACTGGGCTGCTCTCATATGGAAGTGAGCATAAGGTACCACATGCACTGTGGATGCCATGTGGCCTAGTAGTTGTAGCATTTCTCGGGCAGTGAGAAGAGGTTTTAGCACTGCTTGAGAAGCTAACTGCACCATGCGAAGGCAACGGGTCTGGGGGAGATAGGCCCTTGCCTTTTTGGTATCCAGCAAAGCTCCTATGAATTCTAGAGACTGAGTGGGAGTTAGACTGGATTTTGGGATGTTTATGACTAGACCCAAATACTGAAGGATACGCATTGTGCAAGACAGAGAAGCTCTGGCCTCTGGCTCTGATGGGGCTCGAATGAGCCAGTCGTCTAAGTAGGAGAAGGCGAACATGCCTAGAGTGCGGAGAAATGCTGCTACCACAGCCATGCATTTCGTGAACACTCTTGGAGCTGAGGCCAGGCCAAAGGGAAGCACCCTGTATTGGTAGTGCTTTCCTTGAAAAAGGAACCGAAGGAATTTTCTGTGAGTTGGATGGATGAGAATATGGGTGTACGCATCCTTGAGATCTAGAGAACAAAGTCAATCCTGACTCTGAAGGTATGGCAGCAGAGTTCCTAGAGAAATCATCTTGAATTTCTCTTTGAACAGGAATTTGTTCAATTCTCTGAGATCCAGAATAGGTCTGTATCCCCCTGTTTTCTTCGGGATAAGGAAATAGGGGGAGTAAAATCCTGTACCCTGTTGATGAATGTGTACTTCTTCTATCGCCCCTTGGGCAAGAAGTATGGTAACCTCTTGATCTAACACGTTGACGAGAGAGGTCTGAGAATTGAACTGTTTTATTATTGTGGGAGGGGGCATGCTCAAGAAATGAAGCTTGTACCCCTCTTTTATGATGGAGAGTGTCCAATGCTCTGCTGTTATCTGCCCCTATCTTGGGGCAAAGTGACATAACCTTCCTGGAATGGTGGAAGGCTCTGGTCCATTTAGAGGCAGGAAGGCTAAGTTCTCTAGATGCAAGTCAAAGATTTTGTGGGGGCTGAGACTGCTGAGGCGGTTGAGGCTTAGCAGTCTTTGCTTTTCTTTGCTTGGATGGTTGCTGACCCTTCCGGACAGGTTGACCTGCAGAGCATCCCTGCTGGGAATAAGCAGGATAAAACCTTTTCTTTTTGGAAAAGAATGGTTTCTTGAAAGATTTCTTTCTTGCAGGATCAGCTGTGCCCTTGGATAGTCTATCCAAGGTGGAGTTGTCAGCATCCAACTCATTGGCCTTTTTCTGCCAATCTTTGCCAAACAGGTTCTCACCAGTACAAGGAATATTGCCCAATTTGTCTTGTACCCAGAGCTCCAAATCAGATGCCTGGAACCAGGCAATTCTACGTGCACCTATGGCAATGGTAGAGGTTCTGCTTATGCACTCAAAACAGTCAATAAGCTGCACGATTGACAAATTTGGAAACATCCTGGGCATGTTTGACCAATGTGAGAAAATCCTGTCTCCTATCCTCAGGAAGAAGAGGACTCAAAACCTCAATCTCCTGTGACTTCCTTTAGGAACATTCCCATATATAAAATATAGGAACTGATCCTGGCAGAAAGCATGGAAGCTTGGAAGGTACGACATCCAAAGGCATCCAAAGTTCTGCACTCACGTCCTGGGGGATTGGAGGCATGCCTCTTTGCACTCCTGATCCTTCTCATGGCTGACTCCACTACAATGGAGTGGTGAGGGAACTGAGTTTTCTGGAAACCAGGACAAGGAGGGACTCAATACATAGTGTCAAGTCTATGAGAATGAGGAGAGGTGGTAAGAGGGGTTTCCCACATTCTCAGCATGAGATCATGCAAGATCTCATGGATGGGCAAAGTAGCTGCCTCCTTAGGAGCTTTGGGATATTGTAAAATTTCCAGCTCCTTTGCTCTGGGCTCTGTTTCAGGAGCCACAGTAATGGAGAGACCCCGAGCCACCTCCCTGATGAAATCCTGGAAGGAGATATCCTCTGGAGGAGACATCCTATGTTTAGGGGAGGAGGGCTCCTCTGGAAGAAGTGCTCCGGTATCGACAGAACTATCGGAATCCTCAGATTCCTCTGAGGACTCGAAGTACCTTCTGTCCGGATGCTCTTGTAGAGCCCGATACCCGTACCAATCGAAATCAGTACCGGGGGGGGGGGGAATCGGTACCGGTGAATCGGTACTGGAGGGCATCGGGTGACTGGGTGCCGGTAATGCGGACACTGATGTCGATGTCGATGCTATCGTTACCGGTACTGATACCAGTGCTGGGGTCGGTACTGGTTGAACTGTCTGATGCGGTTCCGAGGGTGTCGATGCCGCAAGGAGAGCCACCAGACTGCGTTCAATAGCCAGAAATCTCTGGTCTATCGACGCTGCTGATGCCTGGATGTCAGTACTGGAGAATACAGCCGGTACCCCAGAGCATGGCACCAGTAGTTCTGCCGAGGTTGAGGCCTCGAGAATGTCCTGGAGCCCGGATAATGCTTTGGAAGCCAAAGCCTCCCGCCGGGGCAATTTTGCCGGTGCAGAATCCTCAAGGGCAATGCCAGAGGCATCTCGGTGCTTAGAAGGATATCTACCCTTTGAGGACTGGCTGGACTTATGTTTAGTTACCTGAGATCCACGGGAGGAAGAGGAAGCCCTGGAAGACGTCGATGCCACCGAAGCTGCATCAGAGGGAAACAGGGTACTGAACTTAGCAGCTCGGTTCTGCCGACCCCTTTTAGACATCATGGCACAGGACTTACAATCCGTGATGGAGTGGTCAGGACCTAAACATTTCAGACACCATTCATGGGTGTTGGTGACGGAGATGGTACCACCACACTTGGTGCACTTTTTGAAACCTGAAGCAGGTTTCTCCATTGTAGGAAAATGTTTTGGGCCTAAGGCCCAAAAAGGCGCATGCACCTGGGAAAAATAAAAAAGATATATATATATAAAATTTATATATATATATATATATATATAAATTTTTTAAGAACAGAAAATAAAGAAAGAAAAAAAAACCCGGCGGTACCGGTAAAGCGTCGAGGAAGGCAGACGCCACCACAAAAAAGAAAGTAATAAGGAAGAATTTTCTACGGTGACAGGAACAACGATCTGCTGGCTCCACGGAAAACGAAAATCTGGAGAGAGGCAGTTGGGAAAGGCGGGAAGGCAGCACGCAGGTGCTGTGGGATGCTCCCAAAAGCATCCTAATTGGACGCTGGGGAGCATTCCCGCGCAGGCTCCATCGGTACCGACGATACCACATATGTGAAGACTACATTCCTGCTTGTTCCTGGAGATTGGGTGTTCCTTGGTAGGTGATGTGTTGGGTGACCTATTGGATTTTTTTAGGTACGAATAGCAGATCCATGGTGTTTCCTCTCCTGTGGGTGTATGAGGACCATGGCGTCAAGGAACAGATTTACTTTTGCTTTTGGTGCAGAGTTGAGATTGAAGTCACCCAGCATTATGAAGGGCTTGTCCTTGGCAGCCTATGTGCATGCTATGTCAAGGCGCATTGAGAGGCCTTCTGTGTCTTTATTAGGAGCTCTATAGACTAGGCAGATGAGAGGTGTTTGTTTTCCACATCTAGAGTGTTTGTTGTGTCGGTTGTGGTGGTAGAGGTAGTCTTGGTCTCAAGGTCTTTTTCTGCCAAGATGAGGACCCCACTTCCTCTTCTTCTTTGCCTTGAGCAGTTATGTAAGATTGATGTAAGTGTGACGAACTGGTTAGCTAGCACATTTTCAGTGTCAGCCAGCCATGATTTGGTGATGAGTAGTATGTCGATGTTGTGTTGCCTTTTGTAGTCTGTGAGGGTATTAATTTTGCATGCTGAGCGAGCGTTAACCAGAGCACATTTAATGGATGGGGTTTATTGCATGTCTGGTGGCTTAGGTACAATGGGGATTGTTTGTTGGATTCTGATGAGCCGGTCATGTCTTATGTTGTGTTTTACACAGGCATGGGATGGTGGTAATAGGTCACTCTGTCTGTAAATAATCAGGGTCAATCCATTCTGCTTGGTTGTGGTGAAGCGTATCGAAGAGCAGTGAGAAGGAGTAGTAGGATTAGTGCAGTTGAGAACAATGTCATCTCTGTTGTATTCATGATGGATTCTTCTAATTGCTGGGCTCACTGCTTTTAGATGCCGGCTCTTGAAAGTTAGCTTTCCATATGTTGGACCTTTAATTTGCCTCAGTATGGCTATTCTTGTGGTCAATGTTGCATTTTGGTTGAGTTCTTACGTCATTCTCCTTGCGGTCTTGCTAGGTCCCCACCTAAGAGTCGTGTCAGGCGCGGGCCAGTCTGGTGACAATTTTAATTTTTGATCCTGGCTGTGGTTTAGTCTCCTGCTCCTTACCCCAAAACTGTTCAGAGATCCTGGTGTTTTTTGCGCTCGATGGCACATCAAAGTTAAAGTCCTAGCTGTGGGGCCCTGGTTAGCCCTAAGCAGGGAGGGGTTTAGCCTCCATCTCCTTAACCCAAAGCCAAATGGGGCTCCTTTGTTGTGGTGCTACCTTTCCTGTAGATACCTCTGTTTGTTCCAGGGCTGTTGGTCTTCCTGGGTCTGCTCAAGCCTGCAAGATACTGCAGAAGGACTGTCTGGTAAGGTTTGCCTCTTTGCAGATGATATCAAAATCTGCAATAGAGCAGACATCCAGAAACGGGTAGATAACATGAGGAGGGATCTAGCTAAGCCTGAAGAATGGTCAAGAATTTGGCAGCTGAGATTTAATGCCAAAAAATGCAGGTTCATGCATTTGGGCTGCAAAAATCCAAAATCCAGTTGGGGGGGGGGGGGGAGTGCTTCTGTCTACAAAAGAAGAGCGGGACCTGGGTGAGATTGTGTCTGATGATCTTAAAGTAGCTAAACAGGTAGAAAAGGTGATGGCAAAAGCTAGAAGGATGCTTGGGTGCATAGGGAGAGGAATGGCCAACAGAAAAAGGAGATGATAGCGCTTCTGTATAAGTCTTTGGTGCAACCTCATTTGGAATATTGTATGCAATTCTGGAGACCACACCTTCAAAAGGATATAAACAGATTGGAGTCGGAGCAGAGGGTGGCTACTAAAATGGTTAGTGGTCTTCGCTATAAAGCATATGAGGACAGACTTAAGGATCTTAATATGTATACTTTAGAGGAAAGGCGGGATAGAGGAGATATGATAGAGATGTTTAAATAGCTCCATGGAATAAATGCACAGGAGGAGAGCCTCTTTTGACTGAAAGAAAGCTCTGCTATGAGGTGACATGAGGGTGAAAGGGGGTAGACTCAGGAGTAATATGTGGAAATATTTCTTTACGGAAATACTGGTAGATGCATGGAATAGAGATCAGGACAGTATTCAAAAAGTCAAGGGAAAATACAGAGGATCTCTAAGGGAAAAAAGGGAACTATTGTAGTAGTCGATATGGATGGGCAGACTATATAGGCCATGTGATCTTTTTCTGCCGTCATGTTTCTATGTTTCTAATATATTGTACGAATATCAGGCACAAAACACCTTCCACCTCACATTCCACATTCATTTTTTATTTCAGAAATCTCAATTTTAAGGGCCCCTTTTTGGCACCAGCTGCACCCATATCTTTTCAAATCTTCCTCTGCCCAGCCTCAAGTATTTGACTTCCTCTCCAGTGCTTTCAATGCATGTCTGGTCAACATTTAATCCTGCCACTGAGGTTGGATTAAACAAAATTCTTGGCCTATTTAATTCTACAACTTCACCCAGAGACCCAGTTCCTTCTAAATTTTTGAAAAATCAACTTTAACCCTTACATTTCCATCTTTTGCGCATGATTAACATGTCCCCGAATAAGGGTTTCATTCCAGCGTTATGGAAATCAGCATCTGTCAGACTAATCCTTAAAAAAATGCAAATACATGTGTTTATCCAGAAACTATAGATTGGTTTCTTCATTATGGATTGTTGCAAGGATTGTAGAAAGAACAGTGTTTCTTCAATTTAGAGATTTCATAGATAAAAAAAAATATTTTACAACTCCCGGCAGCCAGGATTCAGGTTACATCACAGCACTGAAACATGCCTCACCTTCATGTTAAATGAAATTAATAGATCCCTGGATTCAGGAGAATATGCTCTTATAGTCTTTCCTTGACTTAACAACAGCATTCAATATTATTGACCATCATTAACTGTTAAAGTGCCTTTAATCTACTTGCATTACAGGAACTGTTTATAACTGGTTTGAATCTCTTCTCTCTTATTGCATATTTTTAGTCATTTCCATCCTCTCAACCTCAGCAGTTCAAAATGTGCAGTATGGAGTCATCAGAGATCCATTCTGTCCCCTATACTTTTTAATTTATTCTTAAATCCATTGTTATTGATTATTCAGAGCCTAGTTTTTTCTAGTCACTGTTTTACAGATGACATACAGCTGATAGCCTATTTAAATACACACTCTCCTAATCTCCATTCTTTTAATGAGTGCCTTCATACCATCTCTCAGTGGTTGATGGAACATCGTCTTGTGTTCAACCCACTTAAGTCAAGACCAATGTGGACCACAGATCAACACACTCATTGCATTTGTCTTTAAGAATTCTAGGATGCCAAATAGATTTGCATTTATTTTCTTAAAACTTAAAATTTCCTCAGATGTTTCTGAGCCACGCTAACAATTCTGGGTATCTCATTAGTAATTAGATTCTTGACTATTGTAACTCATTATATAATGGTCTGCCATTATCAGCTATTAAATGACTCCAACTCATACAAAATACAGCAACAAAACTTATTACAGACTCTTAAAATGTTTGACTGTGTTACTCTGCTCTAGAAAGATAATCCTTGGCCGCCTAATTCCTACCGTATTAAATTTAAAATTCTTCTAGCCGAATCATTCTATTCGGATAATCCTGTTAATTTATCAGATTTACTTATTCCTTATAGACTACCCAGATCTCTCCATTCTCAAAATCAAAATCTATTCCCCGCAACAACTCAGGCATTCACAAAACAACCTGTCAATCAGCATTTTTTCCTAGCTCCAGCACTTTAGAAGTCTATACCTACATATACAGTAGAAGGACAGAATCTTCATTAAAAAAAAGTTTTAAAAAGCCCTCAATCAAAATTTACTTTTATAACTTAGATTATGGAGTGGACTAAACTACACAGTATTTCCATCTGTTGGAATCTGCTTCTAACTCCTTTTACTGTTTTCTTTTACCAACCTCACCCTTTGTTTATCTGCTTTATAACCTTTATTTTTAAACATTTTTTTGTTTCTTTTTTTTCCTATTGTATGAATTTTAGTATTATTTTTATTTCTCTGTAATCCACTCTTTTATTGCTAAGAGTGGTATATCAAGTTTTAAATAAACTATAAATTATATCTTAAAAAGGGCATTACGTCAAGCAGGATAAAGGTTTTGCAGGAAACAAAATACACTGTAGAATCTCTAGGGATAGAAATTCCATATATAAAGGGGAACATAAGAACATAAGATATGCCATACTGGGTCAGACCAAGGTCCATCAAGCCCAGTATCCTGTTTTCAACAGTGGCCAATCTAGTTCATAAGTACCTAGCAGGTTCCACAATGCTCGTATTGGGTCAGGCAGTAATATCCTGGATCCCTTTTAATAATGGACCTTTCCTCCAGGAACTTGTCTAAATCTTTTTTAAACCCAGCTACACTAACAGCTTTTACTACATCCTCCGGTAACAAATTCCAGAGTTTGATTACACGTTGAGTGAAAAAATATTTTCTCTTATTAGTCTTAAATAGGTTATCCTGTAGCTTCATTGCATGTCCCCTAGTCTTTCTATATACTGATGACGTAAACAATCGATCTACATTTGCCCGTTCCACTCCATTCATTAATTTATAGACCTCTATCATATCTCCACTCAGCTATCTCTTTTCCAGGTTGAAGAGCCCTAACCTTTTTAGCCTCTCTTCATAGGGGTATCCTTCCATCCCATTTACCATATTGGTAGCTCTTCTCTGTACCTTTTCTAATAATGCTATATCCTTTTTAAGATACGGCGACCAGAATTGCACACAATATTCAAGGTGCGGTCGCACCATGGAACAATACAGAGGCATTATAATATCCTTTATTTTATTTTCCATTCCTTTCCTTATGATACCTAGAATTCTATTTGCTCTCTTGGCTGCCACGGCACACTGGGCGGAGGGTTTTAACATGTTATCCATGATGACGCCTAAATCATTTTCCTGGGTGGTGGTTCCTAATGTGGAACTTTGCATTGTGTAACCATAGTTTGGGTTGTTCTTTCCTAGGTGCATAACATTGCACTTGCCCACAATAAATTTCATCTGCCATTTTGATGCCCAGTCTTCTAATTTATCAAGATCCTCTTGCAATTTTCCACAATCCTCATGGTTTTTAACAACTTTAAATAGTTTTGTGTCATCTGCAAATTTGATAACCTCACTCATTATTCCCATTTCCAGGTCATTTATGAAAATGTCAAAAAGCAGCTGACCCAGCACAGATCCCTGGGGTACTCCACTATTCACCTTTATCAATTGGGAAAATTGGTCATTTAGCCCTACCCTCTGCTTTCTATCTTTTAACCAGTTCCTGATCCACAATAGAACACTGCCTCCTATCCCATGACTCTTTAGTTTTGCCAAAAATCTCTGATGAGAGGATCTTGTCAAAGGTTTTCTGAAAGTCCAGATACACTATGTCAACAGACTCACCTTTGTCTACCCGTTTATTCACACCTTCAAAAAAACATAACAGATTAGTAAGATAACATCTTCCTTGTCTAAAGCCATGTTGACTGTCTCCCACTAAGCCATGACTATCTACATGTTCAGTAATTTCTTCTTTATGATGGTTTCTACCATTTCTCCCGGTACTGACATCACGCTCACAGGTCTGTAGTTTCCCGGATCACCCCTGGAACCCTTTTTAAAAATTGGCATTACATTGGCCATCCTCTAATCTTCAGGTATTACAGATGATTTTAATGATAGTTCACAGATTATTAATAGCAGGTCTGCAATCTCATATTTCAGTTCTTTCAATACCCTTGGATGTATACCATCCGGTCCAGGTGATTTGCTACTCTTCAGTTTATCAAATAGTTGAAATACATCTTCCCAGTATATCGATATTTCTTTCCATTTTTCTGCAGTATCACCTTTAAATACCACTTCAGTCATGGATAACATCCCTACATCTTCCTCAGTAAAGACCGACGCAAAGAATTCATTCAGTCTCTCTGCTATGGCTTTGTCCCCTCTTAGTGCCCCTTTTTCCCCCTATATCATCTAATGGTCCAACTGACTCTTTCACAGGAATGGAATGGCAGTGAGGGTATACTATGTTCTACCTGGCCAGAATGAATAGACAGATAATAAAATGCTAATGGAAATTAGGGTCGCTAACAAAACTGGCATAAAGCTATTATTAAAGTAGCTGGAATCTGTGTATCTTTTTGGAACTCGATAGGTAATTGTGACCTGGATTTGCTACTGTTGGAGACAGGATACTGAATTTGATGGACCATTGGTCCGACTCAGTATGGCAAATCTTATGTTATGTGTTTTCAATTTGTAAAGAAGAAAAATTTGTATTTTCACTTTCGCTGCAAAGATTATTTGGTAAACACAATTGTAGCATAGAAGAGCAAATATACAGGCTGCATTTTATCATACAAAAATTCTCCATTTCGTTTCATTTAGGAAACCGATTTCCAAACACATATTCTACTGCATAAAATGACCCCCTTACTGAATGAACTACACCTTCTCCTTCAACCCTCAAATACAGTTGTATCAGCCATACATATCTATAGAAGGGAACAAAATTAAGGTTCACTGCAATGTGCAATTTATCAGACTTTAAGGTGTGCTCATCCACTACTTCCTGGTATACAGAGATGTCTGTTGGATATGTCTAGTGGTGCTGATGATGTTACTTTTATGGGAAACACTGGCCAAGGCCAGCCCTACCACTAGCCATCAGCCTAGGGTGGCAGAGGCGTGGCAAGAGAGCAGCCCTTTAAAGCTGCTATCAATATTGCAATGAGCCTTCCAGCTCAGGCCCACACTCAAGGCCTGCTGGGTCCTGCCCCCTCCCACAGAGGTTTGCACCAGGAGAGGTGGGATACCACAGAGCTCAAGTGTGGGCTGTGTTAGAAGGCCCCATGTCATGCTGATTTACTTTGTAACTTTTTTAAAGTGACTAATCAATTCAGCATAATGAAGAAACACATGAGTAAAATTAACTGGCATATGCAATCCCTTCTTGTCAAATTATGCTTATAAAAATGAAAAATGAAGAACAATTGAAGGAAAAGAAGCATTTCATATGAAATCTACAATTTATGCAAGAATACAGTTTATACTTAAAAGAAAAAGCAAACATCCCAAAAAGAGAATCACCCAAAAGTATTGCAGATAATTTGAGGGTATGTTTAATAAAGGGCATTAGCTATTTTTGTGTTGCTAACACATGATCATTTTGCTGCAAAGACAGCTAATGCAAGAGAAATGCAGCTACCATGGGCCTTTTTCAGCAGTAATTGCATTTCATCTAGTAGCTGCTCGAATGCATGGAATGTGAGCGGGCAGTGGGCTGTAGCTACCATGGGCATTAACATTGCATGGCAGCTGCACGTTCTACAGGATTCACGGATTCAGCTATTGCTACCTCAATGGGTGGCGTTGACATAAGAGGTCCCGAATGGACTCTTACAGGTTCACTGTTACAGCGGGCTAGGACAAACAATAAAAAAAAACCCAGTCTGCCTTGCAAAGGTAAAGTTTTTATTATATGTCGTTCTCTGTTATAACAGGGGTCACACTGCAATGGAATACAAGCAAGTGACCTCCTCCTAGAGGAAGTACAGACTTTTAATACCTTTTCTAAGCCAGGACCATATGTAGGGACTAAGGGAGTGAAAGGGGAGGGAAAACATCCCAACGTTTTCCCATGGTTACAATTTAGTCTATTGCTGACAGGCAATTTCTTTGAAAGGTGGTAGGTAAACACAGGAAAATGGTGGTAGTGGTGGGAGAGATGTTCATGCAAGGGATTTGTTCTTCAAATGAACCTTTTTCTCGGGAACAGCTGGGGCCCTTATGGACCATTCATTGGTAGTTTGAACATAATTGTCTTTGTTTGTGAAGGCCAGCTATGACTCTAGCCTGTTATCTTCAGAGAGAGGAAGGAGGGGGAAGAAGGAAGGGGAATGAGGTACATCTTACATTTAGGTCTGAGCTGAGAAAGTTTACTTTTTAGCTAAAGCCCAATTTAGACAGCATTAGCTGCATCTATGAAGCTGCCATCCCGTGACCCCAGCATTCTCTCCAGAGTATCTATAGGGGAAATGCTGGGAATGCCTCCTGCACATACCGCAGGACCTTTGCTGCTACTACAATGCTTTTGCAACTAACACCCAGAGTCAGCCGCAAAAGTCTACCGCGCTTTAGTAAACAGACCCCTTATTCTTACTCTTAGATCATGCCTTATGATTATTTCTAAAATGACACTAATTAATCACTCATGCAAAATCTATAACTGTGCTTTGGTCATCTGTTGTACATTTACACAATTTTTAAATCCGTTGTGGTTCTATTGTATCAGGAAATATTACAACCACATAAACATGACCACAGAACGAAGACAAATAAAATCATGAATGAAGTACCTTGCCAGAGCGGGAGAAGCCATGTTTGACTGCACTCCAATGGCCATGGGAATCCCTCCACTACGAATATTTCCAAGTTCTTCTGCCACTGCAATGCTGTATGAGAAATCCAGGCCCATTCCTCCATATTCTATAACAGACAGAATGTTATTAATATTTTATTTAATGTTTTCCTTCTACCTTTGCTTTGGATAGACAACTCAGATAAAGCATTTTTCATACATTAATCTGACCAAGTCCTGTCCTATCCCATCCTTCTCAAGCACAACTAATAAGGACCGAACCCAAGGAATTTGTGTGTTGTCGATCATAAGTGGAAACTGCAAGTTATCTCTCCATAGCTCCCATAACCAAACAACCCATTTTTAACCAATCTACTCTGGTCGAGTCATTTTTGATCTTTTGCAAACATTCATTAAAGGTTTCCAGGATTTTTTTCTTATCTCCTTCAAGTGGGCCTAACAATTACATCCTCTGCACAGAAAAAGATCATAATTCCATATTTGCATACCAATTTTCCTAATCAAAATTAAGAACACATTAAATAACACAGGCAAAAGTCTCCAGGAGTCGGCACCAACTCGAAGGCACGCATTGCATTTTTTCGAGGGGATACAGGATGAAGGTGAAAGAGGATAGGATTTAGGAGTAATATGCAAAAATATTTCTTTATGGAAAGAGTGGTAAATACGTGGAACAGTCTCGCAGTGGAGGTAGTAGAAACTAGGACAGTATGTGAATTCAAGAAAGCAAGGGACAAACATAGAAGATCTCTAAAGGACAAAAAGGGACTATATGGAAGGGCAGACTTGATAGGCAATATGGTCTTTTCTGTTTCTATGGTAACAACAATCAACCAAAATCTATGCTTCTACTAAGTTGAATGCTGCTGACAAATCTAACAATACCAATAATACCAGGGTACCTTTATCTAAATAATGATATACTGGATCCAGCACAGCAGAGTCAGGCCTGGCTAGTACTTGGATGGGAGACCATCTTGGAATACCTGGGGCTGTAAACCCACTGTGTGAAAGAAAGGTCTGGCAATCTACTTACAGTTGTACCTTGTCAAGAAAAACTAGGGTCTGGGTTACCAGGAGTCAGGCTGACGTGACAGCACACATTACATTACATTTACACACCTGAGGGGTATGTTTACTAAGCAGTCTTAACGTGCGCCCGGCGCTAGTGTGCAGGCTGCCATAAAAGGAGTGGGCGTGTCGGTCTTAACGTAGCAAAACGGGATTATCGCACGATAACGTGTGCTGCGCACATTATCGTGCGGGAAGGCGCTAAGCACGTTAACGCGTGGTAAATTTAAGTAGGCGCGCTGACATGCAAACACAGAAACAGAGCTGTAGCACAATGGTTAATACACTGACTGATGGTACAGGGGTCATGAGTTCGATCCCCCAGTGTGCCTAATGAATAAGGCTTGCTGAGGTGTTACCCTTTACATTTAAGTAGTGCTTTTTGAGGCATCTTATTTTTATTTTAATTAGTGCTGCCAGCAAACACACCCTCAAAGTGGCGTAACCTAAGGTGACGCATAAGGCACCCTATAAGGCACTTCATAGGGCACATTATAAAGTGCAATGTCTGCCAAGGCACCTATAATGTCCCCATAGGACGCCTTATAAAGCGCTTTATAGGGCGCCTTATGAGGCACCTTAAGGTTACAGCACTGTGAGGGTGTTTTTGCTGGCAGCACTAATGTACATTAAAAATAGACAATGCCTCGGACAGCCCTATCAAATAACCCCACTGTGAGACTGAACCCATGACCTCTGGCTCCACAGGCAGTGAAGTAACCAGTGGGCTACAGCTCTACAGCTGCTAACAAACCCCTGGCTGGCTACAGAAGGACTGCACGTCACCACACAAACATTCTGCTGTGGTTACCAGGATAGGGTCAACCCACCCGTACCCATGATGCACAGCACATGCAAATCAGCAGTCTATAGATGATCACAAGATGGGTTATGCACCCCACAGCACCTCATCCTGATAGGGGGAACTGACAGAGTGCACCCCCATAGCACCTCAGCCTGGTAGGGGGTGCCAACGGTGTGTGTTAGTGGCACAGAGTAGCTACAGACTGTCACATTGTATGGGTATTGTGCTCACCCTGAGGGTGAGGTGGGGCGGCCAGCACCAGGTCTGCAGCACCTTCCATGGCTGAAATAGGCCATGTCACAGGTACCCATCAGTGCCAGTGTGTGTGATAGGTAGTTCCTGCAGACACACCTAGGATACATTAGTGTCCATCTGTAGTTGTCAATCAGGTCTAACCCTTATGGGCTATGATGTACCCAGAATAGAGCATATTCTGTGTTGGTGCCATGGTAACATGATGTAAGTGAAGGGGGGTGTTTGGACTCATAGGCAGATTATGTACCACCACCCAACCCACCCTCTATTGCTCAGGGTGGGAGACAGGATCCCCCACTAACAGATCCACATTCTACCTCCCTGCAATGGTGACAGTAGAGGGGGCCATCAATCCCCATCTTACTGGGGAACAGACACCCTACAGGGCAGCCAATGCAGAGCTATACGCATCCATAAGGCAATGGCAGAAAGACAGTGGGCCTGGAAATGCTCAGCTGCCCCCCATCACCATCTGACATTCTCCAGCAGCAAGCACAGTGAGTTACCAGCCACTGCACCCTGCAAGGCGTTCCAGCCATACACATATAACTGCAGACAATCTGCTAGCTAGTGCACAGTGCATGTTCCTGGAGGAGATGTGTGCACCCAAAACTGGGATGTGAGCACACCCACCAAGCAGATAAGTCAGTGATTAGGCCCTAGAAAAGAGAACCCATATGCTTTACTTGAGAGAAATATAATATAGCATATGGGGGAACCCAGCCATGCCGTGGTCACTGCTCAGTCAGGGTGAGAGTGACCTCCCAGCAGGACATGCTGTGGCCACCCTGTTCGTGCAGGTTGTGGTCAGGCACTACAATGTCCAAGCCATTGCTCTATGCCCTGTGGAGATGCATCCAGGCCAGGCCACCTGTCCAGGCTATACCCACAGTACCTTGCTCCTCATTATGCACATTGGCAGGCTAACACTGGCAACAGTGCAAGCAGTGTGGGCTGAGGAAGGTGTTGGAAGCCAACACACACTGGATAGACAGACAAATACTCCCACACCTATGCCAGCATTGTGTAACTATAGAGGCTTTTGGCAGCCCTGTCCACCGCACCAGTCCTGGGCACAGTGCAGGTATGGCTATGGTACGCAATACTGTTGGGGTCACTCCCCAGGGTGGTGAACACTGTCAGACACCAGACCTGAAACACAATCCACAGACATCAGAGAGGCTGGTATGATACAGCTCAATGAGCAGATTGTGCTTAACTTAGGAATTGCTATCTGCTAGTAATCATAGCAACCTTTTGATACATGTGTACCGTAGTCCCAGGTTTAGGATGGCATTGCTAAGGTATGCAAGTGCTTGTATTGGGGAGATGCATGCAGGGCCCAACATCCTGCCTCTCCAGGAGGCTTTGGATAATGGAGCCTGTGGGTGAGGGTGTGTCTGCCCCTGTTGGCCGCTGCTCTAGGGCAGAGGTTCCCAACTCCAGTCCTGGTGGGCCAAACACTGTTCGGGTTTTCATGCTGTCCCTCATGAATATGCATGAGATACATCTGCATACCATGGGGGCGGTGCATAGACATGCAGCACAGCCATGTTTATTAGAGGCAGCATGGAACCTGAATGGTGTTTGGCCCTCCAGGACTGCATTTGGGAGACTCTGCTCTAGGTAATGTGCATGTTTATGGTGTCTGTGCTCTGTAGGGTAAAATGTAGGCATTTTGGGCATGTTTACGTTATCTGCAATAAAGGTTCTGTCTGTATTACCACGTTTTAGTAGTGGGTAAAATATGGGGACTGGGTTGGCAGGAACCACTGCTGGGACTTGAACCTGTGACCTTCCGCTTCTGAACACACTGGCTGTGTTGCCACAGACAGAGTGCATTCCCTGGGGATACCATGACTGCTCGTCAGACAGGGCCTGTCTGTTGCAGTGCATGGCACCCACCTACACAGGGCTAGGCCATGGTCTGCTCTGGGCAGCTGCCACTGCCCCCTCCACCACCAGTACCTCTCTGTCACCATGCTGACATGCCCTTCTGCTGGTGGTGGTGCGCAGTCGCAGGCCATCCAGTGTGCGGGTAGGCGGCTGCCTATGGTGCGGATTCTGGGTTAGGGGTGCCTGCATAGCTGTCCATGCTTCCCCCAGCACCGCCTGCCAATGTTCTGTGCCCTTGGGGGGTACCTGCTGGGTACTATCCCCTGTGACACTGTAGGAAACACACTCATGCCCATATTGGGACTCATCAGTTGCTTTCTGGCTGCTCTACTGTTTCAGCATTCCTATGGGCCACCGAGGCATCACCCTAGTCCGCACTGTGGCCCAGCTGCACCACAGCATCTGCCGCCTGCAACCCTCTGTGTCCCCTTTTCCAGCATCTGTCCAGTTGCCCGTTCCGACATGCCCTCCCTGCTGTTGCGGAACATGTGCATGCCATAGGAAACCTGTCCAATGGAAAGGGAAAACCCTGATCAGCGCTATTTCACTGTAGGATCATTCACCCTGTATGGGGACAGAGCATAGACCCTTCCAAAATTCATATCTTTTTTTAGGAGCTTTCTTGGTAGTGTTTTTTGATGTTTCCCATTAATATCACAATTGGCCAGCTTGGATATGTTTTTTTTACATTTTGTTCAGGTCATTTTCAGTGTTTATTTGCCCTTTTGTTCCGTGCACATATATCACACTTATCACTTTTTGCAGGTTTCCCTGGCTTTGCTGTACATTGCTGACGTAAATGGTTTCTCTTCCCTTTAATTCTGCTCTAACACCAGGGTTTCACTGGCGTTAGTTTTCAGCCCCAGATTCCACAGCGTTAGTGTGCAGGGAGCCTCTCCCCTCCCATTCTCTGCCCATTTAACCTCTCTCTCTGCTCCTAGGGAGCCTTCCTCTGCCCTCTGGGAGCCTTTCTCCACCCTCAGCGCTCATTTGCGCCGCTGCGCACGTTATCGCGAGCTAAGGTACCTTTGCGCCCGATAAAGTGCCATTATTGCGCGATAAGGTACCTTATCGCGCGATAACGTCGCCGGGCGCACATTAAGACGGTTTAGTAAACATACCCCTGAAAACCTCCCTGACCATCATCTACTGTAAATAAATTATAATCTTACAAAAACCTGCTCATCTGACTACAAACCTCCTTCTCCATTAACTGAGCTAAGGATAAGCAGATTAGACTCTGGACGTAAGTTTTCACAAAAACTTCTATCTGCTCCTTCCTGGGGGGTAATTTCATAAAGGAGCCATGTAAGGATATGCATCATTTGCTACTACTACCACTACCACCTCCACTAATCATTTCCATGTGTAAGTCACCTATTTTCCAGGACGTGAATGGGCACTTACACACATACTTTCATAGGTCAGTATTCTGTAAACATGCATTCACTTTCAGTGTGGGTATGCACATGGGTGAGGAGCACAAATTTACATGTGTAAGTTATAAAATACATGGGATGTGAGTGGGCATGGATATTTACACCAGCCCTAGGGTAAGCATTAGGTGCTCATGACTAGTTTGACACATGTTTTTACAACACTTACACCCCTAATTTATAAAATGAAGTACACATACTACACTTGATAAAACAGGCCTTAAATAAGCGTATGCTAAGGAGAAATTAGACCTTACCAGCTAATTGTCTTTCCTTGAGTTCTGTCCAGGCCAGTCCAGGAATCGTACGGTAGTCAGCCCCCTCCAGCAGCTGAGGACTGAATCACACAGAGTCTTACTGGCACCCTTATCCAGCACCCCCTGGTGCCAGAGACTCAGTTTTCTATTGACAAAGCAGCTTCATGTCTACGGTATCTTATGGAAACAACACTAGAACTAATTACTAAAACAACAAACTTCTCAACCTAAAGTATTCTCCAGCTAGTACAGCTGCTCATCCCTCTCTCTTTCTTTTATTTATTATTATTACTGTTTTTTGACCAGAACCTCCGTGCCCTCCGGTCCCGTCCCCCTACCCCTCTAGGGAGAGAAAACAGAAAGCAGAGCCTCCCTCCAAATACTCCGGAAGCCAGACTGGCCACCCACCAAATCTGCAGTTTCAGCTAAACTAGAAGTTTGTCTACATTGACAATACGTTTGAGGAATGGCCGAAACCAACCAGCAAGAACCATATAGTACACAAATGAATTGGCAGGGCCCTGGACTGGCCTGGAGAGAACTCAAGGAAAGCATAGTTACTCACCTGAGAACAGCAGGAATTTAGTCTTCACATATGGGTATCGTCGGAACCGACGGAGCCTGCGTGGGAATGCTCCCCAGTGTCCAATAGGAAAGCTTTTGAGAGCATCCCACAGCGCCTGCGTGCTGCCTTCCCACCTTTCCCAACTGTCCCTCTCCAGTTGAGTTTAAAGCTGAGACAAGGAGAGAGATAGAGAGATACAACTCATAGGGGAGGTGAGTGGGTTGTGAAGGCTAAATTCCTGCTGTTCCCAAAGATCACCTGTTACAGGTGAGTAACTATGCTATCTCCAGGAACAAGCAGGAATGTAGTCTTCACATATGGGGATTCCCTAGTTGCAGATGCCAGGGAGAAGGCCCCAGAAGTTGTGTGCCCCTGTGAAAGGGCTCCACTTCCCCCCATGGATCTCTGGCATCCTACCAGGGATGGTGGTTAGGAGTTGATTAAGTATGGAACAGGTGTTAAAGAACAGCCTGACCAAACAAGGCATCCCGGCGGGAATCCTTGTCTAAGCAGTAATGGGCTGTGAAGGTATGAACCGAAGCCCAAGTAGCTGCTCGACAGATGTTGTTGATACAGACTGAAGATGAGCCATAGAGGCTGCCATGGCTCTCACATTGTGAGCTGTGACATGGCCTTCAAGAGGAAGGTTCTTACTCTCATAGGCAAAAGATATACACACTGTGCAATCCAGCTGGACAGTGTTCTTTTGGAGACTGGAAGTCCCAAATGACTAGGATCAAAAGCAACAAAGAGTTGAGAGAACTTTCTATGTTGCTGTGTCCTTTGCAAGTAAAAGGCCAAAGCCCTTTTACAGTCCAAAGTATGAAGATTCCTTTCTGCATTTGAGGCGTGAGGCCTTGGGAAGAATACAGGAAGGTAAACAGCTTGGTTTAAATGAAAAGGTGATACCACCTTTGGCATAAAGTGTGGATGAGTCCTAAGGACTACCTTATCATGATGGAAGCTTGAATAAGGAGGATCAGTCACCAATGCTTGAAATTCACTGATGCAACATGCTGATGTGACTGCAATAAGAAAGATGACCTTCCAGGAAAGGAATTTCAAAGAGGTAGTAGCTAATGGTTCAAAAGGCGGCTTCATGAGCTGCCCAAGAACCAGATTTAAGTCCCATGCCACTGGTGGTGGCTTAATGGGAGGCTTAGTTAAAAGAAGGCCTCTCATAAATCTCACTATGAGTGGATGAGAGGAAATAAGTTGTCCATTTAGAGGCTTGAAAGAAGCTGCAATAGCACTCAAATGAACTGAATTGGTCTTAAGCCCTGCATTTGATAAATGGAGATATTCCAGTAATGATTCCAGAGGAATCGAAAGAGGGTTAAGACCCTTCTGCGAGCACCATATAGTAAACATTTTCCACTTAAATGCTTAAGAGAGTCTTGTGGAAGGCTTCCTGGAAGCATAAAGGATATCCTTTACCTGCTGAGAAAGGTTAAGTCTGTGAAGTTCTAGGCTTTCAGCAACCAGGCCCTGAGATGCAGAGACTGGGGATTGGTATGCCACAGCATCCCGTCCTCCTGAGACAGGAGATTTGGAGCAGATCCTAACTCCAGAGACGGAGCTTGAGAGAGATGTAGGAGCAGAGGGTACCACATTTGCTGTGGCCAATGTGGAGCTATGAGAATCATATGATCTCTGTCTCTCTGAAGCTTGAACAGGGTTTTGGGAATAAGGGGAATGGGTGGAAAGGCATACAGGAAGTCCTGGCCCCAATGGAGGAGGATAGCATCCCTGGCCTGAGAACCCTGAGCCGGAATTCTGGAACAGAACCGGGGAAGGTTGGCATTCAGCGGACTTGCAGAGGTCTATGTCTGGGGTTCCCCAAATTTGAAAAAGGTTGGCCACCTGGTCTGCATGGAGAGACCATTCATGTGGAAGCAGAACTCGACTGAGTCTGTCTGCCCAAGAGTTTTGAATGCCTGGAAGATACACCGCAAGGAGATGAATCTGATGCTCTCTGGTGAGGGCCCATAGTCGCAAAGCTTCATTGCATAGTGACAGAGAGCCTGTTCCGCCCTGCTTGTTCACATAGAACATGGCTACTTGATTATCCGTTTGAACTAGGACTGTCTTGTAGCTGAGCTGGGTGTGGAATATTTGAAGAGCAAGGAAGATTGCTCTGAGTTCCAGGAGATTCATGTGTAGATAGGCCTCCTGTGGAGTCCAGGTACCCTGGGTAGAGAGGCCTTGCAGGTGGGCTCCCCAACCCACCTGTGAGGCATCTGTTGTTAGAGTGGCTTGGGGTGGGGGTTGCTGAAAAGGAGACCCCACCAAAAGGTTTTGGGGTGACTGCCACCATTGGAGGGACAAAATAAGGCGATCTGAGTTTGCTATTTTGTCTGACAGGCAACCTGACGCCTGAGTCCACTGAGTGGATAAAGTCCACTGGGCTGCCCTCATATGGAGGCGAGCATAAGGAACAACATGCATGGTGGATGCCATGTGGCCTAGCAACTGTAACATTTCCCGAGCAGTGAGGTGAGGTTTTAGCACTGCTTGGGAAGCTAACTACAATGCGAAGGCAGCGGGGCTGTGGAAGGTAGGCCCTTGTCTGTCTGGTATCCAGCAGAGCTCCTATAAACTCCAGGGACTGAGTGGGAGCAAGGTTGGATTTTGGGAAGTTTATGACAAGTCCCAAATACTGAAGGATGCACATTGTGCGAGAGAGAGCAACCCTGGCCTCTGGCTCTGAAGGGGCTCGAATGAGCCAGTCGTCTTAAGGGAAGACGAATATTGCCAGGGTGTGGAGAAATGCTGCCACCAGAGTCATGCATTTTGTGAACACCCATGGTGCAGAGGCCAGGCCAAAAGGAAGAACACTGTATTGGTAGTGCTTCCCTTGAAACAGAAAGCGAAGGAACGTTTGATGAGTTGGATGGATGAGAACATGAGTGTACGCATCCTTGGGATCTAGAGAACAAAGCCAATCCTGACTCTGAAGGTATGGCAGCAGAGTTTCTAGAGAAATCATTTTGAACTTGTCTTTGGACAGGAATTTGTTCAGTTCTCTGAGTTCTAAAATGGGTCTGTGTCCTCCTGTTTTCTTTGGAATAAGGAAATAAGGGGAGTAAAACCCTGTACCCCGTTGGTGAATCGGTACCTCTTCTATTGCCCCTTGGGCAAGAAGCACAGTGACCTCTTGACCTAACTGGTCATTGAGAGAGGTCTGATAATTGAACTGTCTTACCATTGTAGGAGGGGGCATGCTGAGGAAATGAAGCTTGTACCCCTCTATTACCCCTCACCCAATTCAGAAAAGAATTAAAGACCTACCTATTCACTGAACACTTCGAAATCCCCTATTCCCCCAAGACCAGCTCCACAACAAACATGGTCACACATACACAGACTCCCTTAATCCCCTAACCCAACAATGTATCCACAAGACTTTCCCCCCTCCCTCACACCTGAAGACGAAAAAAGGAACTAAATTCCAGCACCTACACCAATTCCTGCCCCACACACCACACACTGTAAATATTCATTTGTATAAAGTTTAATATGTTTGCTTTAATACCTATAAATGGTATATTTACTGTTTAATGTAAATAGTTGATTTCTATTGTTCTATGTTCTATGTAAAATGTATACAAACTGTGTACATGACTGTTGACTTGTTATATGTAAACCGCCCTTGATCTCTGGAAGGGGCGGTATAAAAGAAATAGTTAAATAAATAAATAAATAAATAAATAAATAAATAGACAGAGTCCAATTTTCTTCTGTTATCTGACCCCATCTAGGGGCAAAATGACATAACCTTCCTGGGATGGTGGAGGGTTCTGGGCCATTCAGGGCCGGGAAGGCAAAGTTCTCTAGATAGGAGTCAAAGCCCCTGTGGAGGCTGAGTCTGCTGAGCCGGTTGAGGCTTAGCTGCTTTTGTCTTTCTTTGCCTGGGTTGTTGCTGCTGTCCCTTTTGGGCAGACTGACCTAAACGATGCCCCTGTTGGGTATAGGAGGGATAAAACTTCTTCTTCTTACTTAAGAATGGTTTCTTGGAGGATTTTTTCCTCGCAGGATCAGCTTTAGATTTAGACAATCTATCCAAAGTGATATTATCAGCATCTATCTCATTAGCTTTTTCTTGCCAATTCTTGCCAAAGAGATTCTCTCCTCTGCAAGGAATATTCCCTAGTTTATCCTGTACCCAAATTTCCAAGTCAGATGGCTGGAGCCAGGCAATCCTATGTGCACCTATGGCAATGGCAGAGGTTCTGCTTATGCACTCAAAGCAGTCAAAAGCTGCACGATTCACAAACTTGGAAACATCCTGAGCATGTTTGACAAGGGCGAGGTAATTTTGCCTCTTATCATCAGGAAGGCGAGGGCTCATAAGCTCTAAATAAGGAACATTCCCATATATAAGATATAGGAAATGATCCTAGCAGAAAGCATGGAAGCCTGGAACGTTCGATGTCCAAAGGCGTCAAGAGTCCTACACTCACGTCCTGGAGGATTAGATGCATGCCTTTTTGCACTCTTTATCCTTCTCATTGCTGACTCCACCACCATGGAATGGTGTGGTATTTGAGTCTTTTGAAACCCAGGACAAGGAGGAACTCTATACATGGTGTCGAGTCTTCAAGAGTGAGGAGATGTGGTAAGAGGTGTTTCCCACATCCTTAAGATGAGATCATGCAAGATCTCATGAATAGGAAGGTAGCTGCCTCCTTGGGAGCTTTAGGGTTCAGCAGGATTTCTACTTCCTTTGCCCTAGGCTCTTTTTCAGGAGCCACTATGATGGAAAGACCTCGAGTCACATCTCGGATAAAATCCTGAAAGGACATATCCTCTGGTGGAGACATCCTACGCTGAGGAGAAGAAGAATCCTCAGGAAGAAGTACTCTGGTATCGGCAGAGCTTTCAGAGTCTTCAGACTCATCCGAGGATTTGAAATATCTCTGATCAGGGTGATCGTGCAAGGCACGATACTGGTACCGATCAAAGTCAGCATCAGAGTGGTCCGGTACCGACCTGTCGAGTCGATACCGGATGGATATGCATGACTCAGTCCCGGTAGAATACCTGCCGACGTTGATGCAGTCGGTGCCAGTACCGATTGAATTGTCTGAAGCGGTTTCTGGGGCATCGAGGCCGTGAGAAGAGCCGCCAGACTGCATTCAATAGCCAAGAATCTCTGGTCTATCGATGCTGCTGATGCTTGGGTATCGGTACCGGATGAAGCAGCCAGTACCCCAGAGCATGGCACCAATAGTTCTGCCGAGGTTGAAGCCTCGAGAACATCCTGGAGCCCCGTTAGTGCTTTGGGAGCCGAAGCCTCCCGCCGGGGCAATTTTGCCGGTGAAAGTCCCTCAAGGGCAATGCCAGAGGCATCTCACTGTCTAGAAGGAGATCTACCCTTTGAGGACCGGCTAGATTTATGTTTAGTTACCTGAGATCCATAGGAGGAAGACGAAGCCCTGGAAAACGTCGATGCCACGGAGGCTGCATCGGAGGGAAAAAGGGTGCTAAGTTTAGCAGCTCGGTTCTGCCGGCACCTTTTTGACATCATCCCACAGGCAACACACTCTGAAATAGAGTGGTCAGGACCTAAACAATTGAGGCACCACTCATGGGTATCGGTGACGGAGATGGTACCGCCACTCTTAGAACACTTTTTAAAACCCGAAGCGGGTTTTTCCATTCTGAAGGAAAGGTTGGGCCTAGTGCCCAAAATGGCGCGTGGCACCTGAAGAAAAAATTACCGTAAAGACTACAGAAGTTTTTTTTTTTTTAAGAAAGAACCACCACCGGCGGTACCGGTGTAGTGTCGAGGGAAGGCAGATGCGACCACAAAAAAAAGAATAGAAGGGATTTTTTCCTGTGGTGACAGGATGTGCAACCTGTCGGCTCCGCGGAAAACGAAGAACTGGAGAGGGACAGTTGGGAAAGGCGGGAAGGCAGCACGCAGGCGCTGTGGGATGCTCCCAAAAGCTTTCCTATTGGATGCTGGGGAGCGTTCTCGCGCAGGCTCCGTTGGTACCGACAATACCCATATGTGAAGACTACATTCCTGCTTGTTCCTGGAGATAGACAATTAGCAGGTAAGGTCTAATTTCTCCTTCCTATTTGTCTCTCCAGGCCAGTCCAGGAATGATAGGGTTGTACTAGAGCAGTACCTAAATCCGGGAGGGTTCCCCCAGCCCTGCTAGAATGGCTGAAGCCCCAACATTTGCATCCCTCCTAGCCTGGACATCCAATCTATAATGTCTCGCCAAGGTGTGAAGAGACGACCAGGTCGCCACTCTACAAATCTTTACAGGAGGAACCAAGGCAAACTCTGCCCAAGATGTCACTTGTCCCTGAGTAGAATGAGCTTTGAGCCCCCCCAGAGGAGCCTTTCCACGTGCTGCATACACAGCCCCGATAGCCTGTTTTACCCATCGAGCAATTTAAGCCTTGGAAGCCGCCTCCCCCATTTGAGGGCCCGCAAAAATCACAAACAAGCGATCAGTCTTACGAAATGGCTCCGTCCTCTTTAGGTAGTGACGGAGCACCCTTCCGAGATCTAGCCTTCGAAGAGATCTATCCTCCCCCTCCCTTCCCAGCTTTGGAAAGGTCGGAAGCAAAATTGCCCGATTCAAATGAAAAGTAGAAACCACCTTCAGAAGAAAAGAAGGTACCGGCCGTAACACCACCTTCTCTGCCAAGAGAGCGCCTGAAGATCTGAAATCCTTCTCGCTGAACACAATGCCACCAGGAATGCAGTCTCCCAAGCCAAATTCCTTAAAGACACCGCCGCCATAGGCTCAAAGGGTGGCTCTGTCAGCGCCTCCAACACCAAGTTCAAATCCCAGGGAGAAACAATCTGCCGAAACGGCGGTCTAACATTCTTCACTACCCTGAAGAACCACAGAACGTTCAGATGAGTTGTCAACACACTACCCTGCGCTCGGCCTCTAAAACAAGCCAGGACTGGCAATTGCACTTTAAGAAAGCTAATCGCTAGACCCTTATCCAGCCTTTAAAGGATGTTTTTAATAGATGCTTGGAAACGGGAGAGGTTCCGCAGGACTGGAGAAGGGTTTATGTGGTACCTCTTCACAAAAGTGGTAATAGGGAAGAAGTAAGAAACTATAGGGTTATAAGCCTTACCTTGGTGATGGGAAAAATAATGGAAAGAAAGAATGGTGGACTTTCTGGAAATCAATGGATTGCATGATCTGAGTCAACATGGTTTTGCCAAAGAAGATCATGCCAGACAAATTTGAATGAGTTCTTTTTGACTGAGTGACCTAGATTTCAGCAAAACCTTTGATACTGTTCCTCATAGGCAGCTTTAATAAATTGAGCAGCTTGGAGATAGGTCTCAGGGTGGTGAATTGGATCAGAAATTGGTTGACTAACAGATGACAGAAGGTGGTAGTAAACGGAACACTTTCAGAAGAAAGGTAGGTGTGTTGTGGCGTACCTCAAGGATCAGTCCTGGGACTGATACTGTTCAATGTATTTGCAACTGATATTGCAGAAGGATTGAAGGAAAAAGTCTGCCTTTTTGCAGTTGACACAAAAATTTGCAACAGAGTGGACACTTCTGAGGGAGTGGACAACATGAGGAAAGATCTACAAAAACTGGAAGAATGGATTAATGTTTGGCAGTTAAGATTTAATGGGAAGAAGTGCAGAGTCATGCACTTGGGATGCAGAAATTCAAAGGAACAGTATGCGATAGAGGGTGAGAGGTTGGTGTACATGGACCAGGAGAGTAATCTCGGAGTGATAGTGTCTGAGGATCTCCAAATGGTGAAACAATGTGACAGGGCAGTAGCCAAAGCCAGAAGAATGCTGGGTTGCATAGAGAGAGGAATAACTTGCAGAAAGGAGGAGGTATTAATGTCTCTGTATAGTACAAGTCATTGATGAGGCCTCACGGAGTATTGTGTTGTTTTGGAGACATATCTCACAAAGGATATAAAGACCTGAAACGCTTCAGAGGAAGGTGACCAAAATGATTTGGAGCCTGTGCCAAAAGACGTATGAGAAGAGACTTGATCTAAATATGTATAGCCTAGAGGAGAGGAGGGACAAGGGAAGATATGATACAATCTTTAAATACTTAAAGGGTATTAATGAACAAGCAAACCTTTTTCAAAGAAAGGGAGGCAGTAAAATTAGAGGGCATACAACGAAGCTGCAATGAGAGGTGGTGGAGGCTTGGAATGCCCTCCCGATAGAGGTGGTAGGGGCAAATACAGTGACGGAATTCAAAATGGCATGGGACAGACACAGTGGATCCCTTTATAGCAAGAGGATGAAATCAAAGAAAACCTAAATATATTTTTATTTCAATAAATATAGGGTGGTGACATGCACGAAGCAGTAGGTACAACCTTAAACAAAGACACAGAGGCATGGAGGGGAGGTGACTTGCATAGAGCAATGGTTATAACTACTCTAGCCACCTTACTGAGCAGACTAGATGGACCATACTGGTCTTTATCTGCCTTCATATACTATGTTACTCTGTTACAAAAGCAATGAGCAACCTGGATATTTTAAAGCTGCACTAGCTATATCATCATGTTTTACGTTTCAAGAAATTTAATATACCCAAATGAGCTATGAAAATTTCATATGACATCACAGAAAGCATAGTTACCTGTAACAGGTGTTCTCCAGGGACAGCAGGAATCAGTCCTCAAATATGGGTGATGTTGGCACCGACGGAGCCCACGCAGAGCATTTCCCCAGCTTTCACAGAAAGCCCTTGGGAATGTTACCACGCATGCTTGGTCCCCTTCCCGCCCAAGAGTTGTCATCTTGCTCAGTCAGATGACATAGCGACAAAAGGACTTAGAACTCCAAGGAAAGGAGGGAGGGATTGTGAGGACTGATTCCTGCTGTCCCTGGAGAACACCTGTTACAGGTGAGTAACTACGCTTTCTCCAGGAACAAGCAAGAAGTCAGTCCTCACATATGGGACTCCCTAGGCTCCAGGCTGCTGAGGACTGAAACGACAGGACTATCGGCGGCCCATCAGGTAGCCATAAGTTACAGAAGGTGAGTCCCGATAAAGAGACTCTGCAAGACCCATGCGTGCAGCGACAACCTCACTCCGGTAGCCTGAACACAGAGGGGTCGGAGGGCAGAAGCTTCCTACACCCCAAACAGATTACGGAAGCACTGTCTCTGCAGGACTCGCTCTCCAGGCAGTAATAAGCCACAAACGTATGAATCAAGAACCATGTTGCGGCCCTGCAGATTTCCGTCACCGGCACTGAGCGGAGGTTGGTCACCAATGTGGCCATAGCCCACATACGATGTGCATGATCTGGTGCTCAAGGGAGAGGCCCGCTCGCTCATAGGCGAGGGCGATACAGTCCGCCACCCAGTGGACAGAGTTTGCTTTGTAACTGGAAGCCCCAGTCTACTGGAGTCAAATTACACAAAGAGCTGAGGAGCTTTATGGTGGGCCTGGGTCTGCTGCAGGCAGAAGGACAAAGCCCGTTTACAGTCTAGCGTATGCATTATGAGGGCCTCCCTGCTAGCATGGGGCAGTGGGAAAAAGGTGGGAAGGACCACCTCCTGGTTGAGGTGAAAGGAAGATACCACCTTGGGGAGGAATCTGGGGTGTGTGCAGAGCACTACCATGTTCTTGTAGAACCTTGTATATGGCGTATCCGTTCACTCTCCAAGTGGACGTGATGGCCACCAGGAAAAACACTTTCCAGGATAGGTATCGCAAGTGGCAGGTGACCACGGGCTCGAATGGCGGTCTGGTGAGTTGTGAGAGCACTACATTAAAGTCCCAATCTGACGCAAGGGGGTGGGGAGAGGGGGCTTCGATTGCAAGAGGACCCAGAGGAACCTATAGGGTGATGGTGAGCAGATATGGCACTCAGGTGTACCCTCATTGAGTTTGACTTCAGGCCGGCGTGCGAGAGGTGCAGTAAGTACTGTAGCACTAGTTGCAAGCGGCAGGAGAAAGGGTTCTCATCTCTTTCTGCACACCAGACAGAGAATCTTCTCCATATGAAGGCATATGCCCATCTGGTAGAGGGTTTTCGGGAGGCCAGCAGGATCTCCTCAACTTTCCCTGGGAGACTGAAAGGAGCTAATGCAACCCTTTCAGCGGCCACGCCGTCAACGCTAGCAACCCCAGATTGGGGTACAGGAGGTCCGGATCCCAACTCAGTGGGACTGGGAGTGCCACTGTCAAGGAGAGCAGCAGAGGGAACCAGGGTTGCTGGGTCCATCTGGGGGCGATCAGCATCACTGATACCTGCATGCTCTGGAGCTTGAAGAGGATCTTGGCCACTAGAGGAGTCGGTGGAAGGCATAGAGGAGGCCCTCAGACTACGGGATCAGGAAGGAATCCGCTGCCACTCTCCCCAGATGCAGTTGGTGTGAGCAAAAGCAGGGCAGCTGAATGATGTCCAGGGAGGCGAAGAGGTCCAGTAAGGACCTGCCTCAAAGGCAGAAGTGTCTTTGTGCCACCCTGGGGTTCAGACAGCATTTGTGTGGGCACAGGACTCTGCTGAGTTTGTCCGCTAGGCAATTGTCCTGACCTGGAAGGTATACTGCCCGTAGGAGCATTCCGTGGCACACAGCGAAGGAGAGGAGAGCCATCGCCTTCTGAAGGAGGGAGTACAAACCCATGACCCCCCGTTTGTTCACATAAAACATGGCGACCTCGTTGTCTGTCTGAATCAGCACAGGACGGTTGCACAGGAGGTGGCGGAATGCTTGCTGGGCCAGGAATATGGCTTTGAGTTCCAGGAGGTTAATCTGTAAGAGTGACTCCTCCTGCAACCAACTGCCTTGAGTGCAGAAGTCTCCACAATGTGCCTCCAACCCAGGAGGAAGACGTCCGTGGTCAGGGCCCTCTGTGGGGCAGGTGCCTGGAATGGCAACCCAGCCTGGAGGTGGTGTGGAGACTGCCACCAGTTGAGGAAGTCCGCCAGTTGGAGGATGACCCTGACCCTGTCCCGCAATCTAGCCGTGGCCTGAGACCACTTGGCTGTCCGCATGTGCAAGCTGACTAGGGGTGTGATGTGGACCATTGAGGCCATATGGCTCAATAGGCGAAAGAGGAGGCAGGCCAGAACCAACCAGTGCTTCTGTACCTTTCCTGCCAGCTGAATGAGGTGAAGTGCCCTTTCCTTTGGAAGGAAGGCCTTGACTTGCAACGTGTCCAGCTGGGCACTTATGAACTCCAGATTTTGAGCTGGAGTGAGGTGGGATTTGGGGTAGTTGATAACGAACTCTAGGTGCTGCAGGAGGCAGACTGTTCGTCTTGCGGCCTGGCTGGCCTCGGGGGCCGTGGTGCCTCTGATGAGCCAGTCTTCCAGATAGGGAAAGACGAAGGCCCTTTGTAGGCACATATAGGTGGCCACAACCACCAGACACATTGTAAAGACCTTTGGTGAGGAGGCCAGGCCAAATGGGAGTACTCTGTACTAGTACTGCTCTCCTCCCACCACAAACCTTAAGTACCGGCTATCGGAGAGGTGGACCAGGATGTAGGTGTATGCATCCTTTAGGTCTAAGGGGCACAGCCAATCTCCCTGGTGGAAGTAGGGCAACAGAGTTCCAAGGCACAGCATCTTGAAATTCTCCCTCACCAGAAACTTGTTCAGGTTTTGCAGGTCTAGTATGGGTCTGAGGCCCCCAATTCTTCTGGGGACAAGGAAATACCTGAAGTAGAACTCCTTTCCCCACAGATGTCAGGGTACAGGTTCTACCGCCCTGTCCTCTAGCAATCCTGCGAGCTCTGAGAGGAGCAGGGTCTGGTGAAGGAGAGGCTGAACTGGCTCTCCTGGGAAGAACCCTGGGATTGTTTGCTGGAACCTGAAGAGATAGCCCTCCTTTACCACTTGTAGGACCCACTGGTCCATGGTGACCCAAGCCCACCTGTGGGCGAAGAATGGCAGGCGACCCCTGTGGGCTGGGGAGGGTCTCCCGGGGGAGAGGATGCCCTGCCCAGGGAGTCAAAAGCTCCTCCCAGGCTGGGCATGAGCTGGTGGCTGAGACTTCTGAGCCTTTGGCTTCCTCTGACCATGGCCCTGGTCTTGGACTGGAGTCCCTGCTGCTATTGCCCCGAGAAGGGTTGGTAATGGCCCTGGTGAAAAGACCCCTTTTTCCTCAGGAAAGGTGGTCTTTTTCCTGAGGGTTTCTTCTGGGGAAGGTTCAAGGTCTTTCTCAAGAGCCTCTGTGCCTGGTCACGACCTCGGCCTCTATCTCGGCTGCCTTGTCGGCCATGGGCTTGCCAAACAAGTTTTCCCTGGTGCAGGGGACATCAAGCAATTTCTCTTGCACCCATTCTCGAGGTCAGAGGTCTGCAACCAGGCCTGGCGCTGGGCCCCGATGCCCACGGCTGCTATCTGGATTGCTGATTCAAAGCCGTCATAAGCGACTTGGGATAGGGATTTTGAACAGTTCCGGATTCCGGATGTCAGGGCCTGGAACCTCTGGAAGGCTTCTCCAGCGAGGCTTGTGGAGAAGCCCGCCAGTTCCTGGATGAGGCCCTACATACTTATGGTACATACTTATGTACAACTCATAGCCTGTATCCTACAGTCCAACATGGATCCCTGAAAGCACTTGCATCAAAGGGCGTCGAGGACTCGGGCCTCTCTGCCCGGAGGAACAGAAGAGTAATTCTTCTGGCTTTTAAGCTTTTGCACAGATGACTCCATGACCATGGAGTTATGCAGGAGTTGGGACTTTTGGAAGTCTGAGCCCTTTTTGACCGATAGGTGGCACCAAGGCATCGGCTGACCACCGTCACTGAGGCCGGGGTCTCCCACATCTGCAGGAGCAGCCACTCGAGGATGGGCTGTACCAGCACCGTGAGAGTTTCCTTTGGCAGGGACTCATACTGGAGGATCTCCAGTTCTTCAGTACGCGGGTCCCTCCTCTGATTCGGTCAGAACCAAGAGGGCCTGAGCCATGTCCCAGACGAAGTCATAAGGGGCAGGAGATGTCGGATGAACAAATCTTCTTTATTGTAAGGAAGCCCCAACGCGTTTCGGCAACGCCTTCCTCAGGGGGAGAAGCTACAATTATATCTTAAAAAACAGACAAGGTGTAAGAGAAAAAAAGATTAAAAAATTGAAGAGGGAGAAGGAAGACTATAAGTCAAACACAGTCTACTTTTGGACTTATAATAAGTCAGATTTTAGAGATAGGAAACGAAGTGTCTCATATAAAAGGGTTCACTCACCGAAACAAATACAGAAAAATCAACCTAGAGATAAGACAAAACATAGATCAGTATCCACCACCCCAGAAGTGGAAAGGAACAATAAGAGAACACGGCGCCACTCCCGTGAGGATATTAATCCATCAGCCTCTCTATTTTCGAATGAACAACGCTCTCCTAAGGTTAATAACCATGTGTCTAGACGGGATTTTCAAATGGACAAGTTATGGGAAAAAGGAAAAAGAGATTTGTCCCCAAGGTCACCATACCATCGACCAAATCCACCACGGTACTCCCCAAGCAAACAGTATCCACAAAGAGTAAGAACGCACAGTCAGGGACTAATGACCAAAAAACGTCTAGATTGGGACCTTTAAATGCAGTTATTAATCTCTCCAAATACCAATTAACTGATATGGAATTAGAGGTTCTTAATAAAGGTCTCTCCTTCGTCCCTACTAAATCCCATGACAAATTCGCAACACATATTGAACTTTATAAGTTCTTCCGTAAATTGAAAATCATTGATTATTTTGATCACCACCAGTCTGACACTATCGATCCGTCTATTGTCAAAAAACCATCTACATGGATACCGCCAGTTAAGCCTAATATCATGATAACAGCATATGAAAATATTGTTTTGAATAAAATTGATACTCTATACAAAACATCTAAAAAACATTCTTTTCATAATTTCACAGGCCCACAAAAATTAGCCTTACAGCACCTAAGATCAAACCATGACATTATTATAAAACCGGCTGACAAGGGTGGTGCCATAGTTGTACAAGATAGAGATTCGTATGTCGCGGAGGTTTTAAGACAATTAAATGACAAGGAGTATTACTTGAAAATTTATGATGATCCCACTGAACATTTGCAACAAAAGGTGGACACATTACTATATATAGGTAAGGAGGCTGGCTATCTAACCACCAAAGAAATTTCTTTCCTCACTGTGTCACACCCTATTACACCTACTATATACATGCTCCCTAAGATCCATAAATCTTTACAAAATCCCCCAGGACGACCCATTGTGTCTGCTATTGGGTCACTTTTTGAACCACTGTCCAAACTCTTAGATGCCTATCTGAGGCCTTTTGTTACACTGGCACCGTCGTATGTTAGGGATTCTACCCACATTATACAAATTCTTCAGGATTTCCAAGGTTTTCACAACCAATTGGTCTTGGTTACATTCGACATTAGATCCTTATACACGAATATTCCTCAACATGCTGCGTTAGAGGTTTTAGCTAACACCCTAATCAAGAGGTCAAAACCGGTACGTACACCCACTTACTTTCTTACTCAGCTTGCATCCTTGGTAATGACGGAAAATTACTTTTGTTTCAAAGGGATTTTCTACAAACAGATAAAAGGGGTTGCCATGGGGTCCCCTATGGCACCTGACGTGGCCAATTTGTATGTCTCTGATTTTGAAGCCAAATTTTTGACTTTTCATCCTTTTCAATCCAATGTTTGCCTTTGGAAGCGCTACATCGATGATGTTCTTGTAGTGTGGAATGGGTCAGTTGAAATACTTCACACTTTTCACGTCTGGCTTAACTCATTGGACCCACATTTACAGTTTGAGGGTACCTACAGTACGGTTGAAATTCCATATTTAGACATATTGATTAAAAAATCCTACACAGGTTTCTCTACTACCTTATATCGAAAACCCACCGATCGCAATACATTACTTAAGTATGACAGTCACCACAACCCATCCCTTAAGAAGAATCTTCCCATTATCCAGTTTTTAAGGATTAAACGTCTATGTACAAACAATGTCGATTTTGAAACACATGCTAGTGACATGAAGAATAGGTTTCAACAACGAGGTTATCCTCAATCGTGCATTCAGAAGGCCTACCATAGAGCATGTATGACTGATCGTTCTACGCTTATGAGCAAGACATCACTTACACACACAGATAAAATAGTTTGTGCTTTAACTTTCTCTGGACAGTCCAAGGCCATTGTGGACATTCTTAAACAAGAGTGGCACCTTCTCACCACCATACCTTCCTTTGCCACCAAGCGATTAATGGTTGCCTATAAACGCTCTTCTAATTTAACTGATCTTTTGGTTCCATCTGCTCTTACAGCTCCAAGACCATCGCCCATAGTAAAGGGACATTACAGTTGTGGTAACTGTTCAGTTTGTGTACATGCCATTACGGTTAAAAATTCCTTCACACACATACCCTCTGGTCGCAAACTCTACTTACAACATTACTCAAATTGCAAAACCATCAAGGTTGTTTATCTCATCCAATGTCCCTGCAATAAATTATATATAGGCAAGACTCTTAGACAGATCCGTACACGTATAATAGAACATAGGAGTAACATTCAGAGGCAACAGATGGATAAACCACTAGTTACACATTGGGTAGAACATAAGCACACCATTAGTGATATAAAATTTGCAGTTATTAAAACAGTTATCCCACATTGGAGAAGGGGGAATGTTGACCAAGCACTGCTTAAATTTGAGCAACGTTTTATTTATGAGCTAAATACCCTAGAACCACATGGCTTAAATCAGGAAGTAGATCTTACAGTTTTTCTGGGGTAAAGTTACCCCTTTCCTCCGGCTGTCCTTTTCACACACACTTAATGGCCATCTGTAATACATTTTTATCTCATTCATAGCACTGGTTTCATTCATCATTGTCATGCCTACATGTCAATACAAACCCCCTTATTTCTTAATATGTATACATGAAATCACACTGAGAGGTACATGCACACAGCGTTTCTATAAGCCGTTTTTTCATCCTTTCATAAAAACGTCACACTATGATATCATAGCTAGTAATCTGTATCTTCTCTTACAGTACTAAGTTACTTACATTAGGCGGGAAAACTGGCGTTCTTAAAAGAAACTGTCTCGGCTTGTCCCTTCTTCCATTTGTATGCATTATATGCTATGTAATAGTCCTATTGCTGGAATTTACTCCATAGGTTTGGCCTTTGTCTAATACATTCCTTTAAACATAACCCCCCATTTTTTAAATTTGGGCATAACTTTTTAATTCTGTTTTGTGACACTAGTAATGATGCATAATTAGTTTAATCTTTTACTCATTTCATCCCTTTACAGTGTTTTACCTTTTCTGATTTTACACCATTAATTAGCTGCACATGCATATTTGATACAATCTCCTTGGTAAGTGCAACATTCTTTACGCGCATGCTGAAGCATACTACTTTCTTTTTAGAATCATGCATAATCTTTTTACCTCCTTTCCTGATGTTCACTATTACGTATATTTGGTTTATATCCTACAAGACATTATATACAATGTCTAACTGCTGATTTGTTTTTACTTCCTATTTTAGCCCGCACATATATAGTGCTTGGTCGGAATGTCTTTTTCTTACTTCTGCAGTTTGTTTTTGCATACATCTATGCTAAAATACCATTTTAACTGCCTTTATCCTGCTAATAAATATTCCACTGATTCTTTTATTAATTGGTTCGTGTCATTTGGACAAGTCATCCCTTAGTTTATTTTAAACACGAAATATATGTTATTATTTTGATTAAATTTCTACAAGCCGTCTATGCTAAAATACTATTTTAACTGCCTTTATCCTGCTAATAAATATTCCACTGATTCTTTTATTAATTGGTTTGTGTTACTTGGACAAGTCATCCTTTAGTTTATTTTAAACACGAAATATATGTTATTATTTTGTTTAAATTTCTACAAGCCGTCTCTCATCTTTTCAAGAAACGTCACACTATGACATCACATCTAGTAATCTGTAGCTCCTCCCATAGTATCTGGTTACTTTTTTTGGCGGGAAAATTGGCGTTCTTTAAAGGTATCGCAGTGGCCTGTCTCCTCTTTCATTCGCATGCAGTAATCGCTGTGCAGCAGTCCTATCCACGGAATCTCCTTCTCAGGTCTGTTTTTCGTCCGATATGTCTTTTTATACAAACTCCTTCTTTCAAATTTATGCATAACCTTTTACTTTCGCTTCCAATATCAACAACGATACATAGTTGCTTCAATCATACATTCATTTTATTCTGTTTTAGTGCCGTTCTGGTTTTGACATCACCACTTAGCTGCACATGTATAGTTGATACAATTACTCTGGTAAGTACAACATTCTTTACGTGCACGCTGAAGCGTATTACCCTCTTTTTATATTCATGCATTTTACAATTTTCACCTCCGTTTCTGAGATTTTACAACGGTACACATTTGTTTCACATTTTATATGATATAATATACAATGTTTGACTGCTGATATCATAGTGTTCAGCATTTGCTCTACTTTTTATCTTAGCCCGTGCACCCGCGCTGTATGGTCAGAATTTTCCTTTTTGAGCACTTCAGTTTGCTTTTGAACACACTTATGAACTGTCAGTGATTTTGATAATGAGTATTATACTGATTTTGTCCTTAGACTTTTATTATTCGACTTATGACATTATGAATCATTCCTTTCTAATATCTGTCCAGTGTTCAATTCTTGGTCTTTTTAGTGTGCTTTGACCAGCTCTTTAATACCGCATGCAGATATTGGGCACTCTGAGTTCATTTTTATTTTTATCTTTACTTTTACTTTTAGTTAAGAGAAGTCTCTCATTAAAACTCTCTTTTCTACATATAATATAATCTTTAGATAACATATGGTTACTTAACCTTATGAGAAGTCACTTTCGAGTTAATTTTCATCACATGATATATGACATTACCTTGATTATAAAAAATGTTTTGCTAATTTTATAATCATGAGATGATTCCCATTATTTATTGTTTTAACATTGTGTGTTCAGTTTGATAATATGACCTGTTTGTATTTGACTTTTACCACTGGTGCTTATATTTATTTCACTATTATTATTACCTTACTATTTTATTAGTACTTTTATTCTATTTTTTGAGTAATTATTTTTTATAATTATTTAAATTATTTAATATTACCAGATATATATATATATATATTTTTTTTTTGTACATATTTTTTTTGTACATGTTTTTTCATGTTCTTATTATTTTTTTACATTATTGATTATGATCCATGTTTTAACTGTTTTTTAATGGTCTCATTAGGATAAAGCAATATTTTAGCACTTCTTGATTTTTATTTAGTATTTCTAACCATTATTTAGTATAGTTATATTTATGATTATCATATTACATTATTGATTAATATTCAGAATCATTTATGCTTTTTAATGGTTCCATTATGATCAAGCAATATTCCTCATCATTTTTAATCCTCACTGAGTTTGTCCAGTATCTTCTGCCAAGTTTTCCTGTTGATGGTTCCTTCAGCCCTGCGTTTGGTTATGTTTTGGTTTGTTTTGTTTTATTGTAATTTTTAATGATTTTTTAATTAATTTTATGCCATTATTTATATGCTTGCCACATATTATCTGTATATTTTAATGTTTTCTTATTTTTCATGTTATATGATTGTCCGTCCTTTTACTTCCACACATGCCAGGTGTGTCATGTTATTATGTTATTCCATTATTGTTTTTATTATTCTTACCTTGTATTAATTTTATTTTGTTTTTTAAGATATAATTGTAGCTTCTCCCCCTGAGGAAGGCGTTGCCGAAACGCGTTGGGGTTTCCTTACAATAAAGAAGATTTGTTCATCTGACATCTCCTGCCCCTTGTGTCTTCTTGGATTCCCTGCAGGAGTTCTTGCTCCTCCTTGTGTGCCCAGACGAAGTCATAGAAAGTCACATCCTCAGGAGGGGAATGGCGCCAGGTCTCCGAGGGAGATGGCTCCGAAGGGACATCTCGGTGTCGAGAGGTCTTGGGGGGAGGCCTCGATGTCGGTCTCCCAGTCAGAACCAGAGGGCATCGAGGACTCCGAGGCTTGGAACTCCCATGCCTCGAGGCAAGCCACGAAGAACCGGGGTCCCCTGTGGATCTGGAGTCAGATTCCCGGAAACTAGGGGAAGACCGAACACCTGAGGATCGGGACCGGGATCTTGATTGGTGCCAAGGGCTTGTCCGAGGCCGGTGGCACTTGGGGGCATATCTCGATGCTGGGGGACTCCCTTTCAGTCAGGGGCCCAGGAGTCAGGGTGGATGATGCGGATGAACAAGACATCACTGCCTGCTGCAAGGCCAGGATGGAAGAGATATTCTGCTCCAGGGCCGCCATTCTGGATTTGATGCCAGAAGGCTCTGCAGTTGTCGGCATGGGCTTTGAGGGTCTCAGGCCCAATGCCGGCACTCTCACCAGTGCACCCTCGATGAAGACCATGGTGTTGAGGAGCCTCGCACCGTCGCCGCTGGCTGAGGACTCCTTCTTAGAGACCTTAAGGCGGCCCTGCTCGGAGTTGCCCGAGTCCCGCCGCAGGACCTTACTAGGTTTCACCGATAGCACCTTGACTGGCCTCGAGGATTATTTCTTTTTCTTCCCGGGGTCCAGGGTCTTTACAGAGGAGCTGCTGCCGCGGGACTCTGAAGACGCCTGGGCCTCGCGAAAGGTGCTCGACTTGGGGCTCAGCATTGGGGAAGCCGGGGCTGAGTCAGACCACAGGAACATCCTTTCCTGCAAGTCCAATCTTTTTTTGTTGGTTTTAGGAGTCATGGCCTGGCACAGGTAGCAGGTGGTACTGTCGTGGTCCAGATCAAGGCAGCACAAGAAGCAGTTGTGAGTGTCGGTAACAGACCTGGTTTGATTGCAGCAGTCATACTTTTTGAACCCACCAGGAGACATGGTGAGACATGGCCGGGGTCGACTATCCCCAGGCAAAAAAGGGCAAACACGCCAGTCAAGGCAAGCCTCGACAAAAAAGAAGGGAAGAGCCAAGAACGGCACCGAGGACAGCGTCGGCTCGAGACAGGAAGAGGAACCAGTATGCAAACCAGAAAAAAACCAAACCCTTTTAAGGATAATTTTTAGCAGATTTTTCTGGGGAAACAGGACAAGCATCCGCTGGGCTCCGTGGAAAAAAGGAGACTGAGCAAGATGGCAACCTTTAGCGGGAAGGAGACCACACATACATGGTAGCATTTCCAAAGGTTTTCTGTGAAAGCTGGGGAAAGGATCCGCGTGGGCTCCTTCAGCGCCGATGTCACCCATATGTGAGAATTGACTTCTTGTTCCTGGAGAAAGAGGAGTTCAGAAGTGTGATACTTTTAAAGCTAATACAAAACTACAATAACCAACTTGTAAGCAATTATTTTACTTTCTCTACCAACACTGATTCCACTAAATTTACAGGTTTTTCATTTTGAAAAGATAAACCTAACAAAACTTTGTGCTTTATAATGAAGTACTGTACTGTCATTTGGAACACATTGATTCAAGTGATTTAGAATGATTTTAAAGGTAAATTTGTAATAAGATGCCTATGTGAGACGTTCATAAAGGTGCCTATTTTAAGCCTATTTTGCAAAGCTAACATCAAAGCCTAGATGCCTTTAAAAAATGCCTTTATAAAATAGGCTCCCAGATTCAGCCCTAATAATGCACAAATGCTGATGCACAAATTTAAACATGTTCTGAAGCTGTAAATTTGGGCATGTCCTCTATGCACATACTTGTGGATTTTATAAAAGGTGTGCATATATTGCAACTCCACTTCTGCTCGGCTCCATTACGCCCCCAGGCTGCTTAACAGTAGGCGCATTTTTTGTGCAGCACATATTCAGGTGCACAATTTTATATTTCTGCATGTAAAACAGGCTTTACAATCCTAATTATAATATACCTAAATCTGGTTTGAATTTCTTAATAATGTACTGTCAAGTTCAGGGCCGGATTTACCTATACGCCAACTACGCCGTGGCGTAGGGCCCACAGCTGACAAGGGCCCACAAAAACTGAAAAAATTGTTAGCGTTCTTAAAATTAAATTAAAAAAAAAAACGCTGGCTGCTGCCGCGGCAGCATGGACTGTCCCATCAGCCCCTGCGGGCTTAACAGAGACGCGAGGGAGACACTCTCCCTTCGCGCCTCTCAAAGCCGACATGGAGGGAGGGAAGGACGGATTCAGCGGGCAGAGGGGGCCCCGCGGGACAGTCCATGCTGCCGCAACAGCAGAGGGGGCCCCGCGGGACAGTCCATGCTGCTGCGGCAGCAACCAGTGTTTTTTTTTTTTTAAATTTAATTTTACTTGAGCCGATTGGGGGGGGGGGGCTGGGACTGGAAATGGGCTGGGGAGGTTAAGACTGGAGGTGGACTGACACGAAGAAACCAGAAGAAAGTGGCTGGAGCAATTGCAGCTGAAAAAAAATGCGCAAAAGGTAGAAAAATATCTCTTTATTTTGAATTTAATTGGAATATGTCAGCTCTGGTAAATGTGCATCATTAACATCTGCGCTTTGTTTAGTACAAGAGCAAATTATTGTATAGTTTTATTTCTACAGTGTTGTACATTCCAAGTTTGGCTTTTGGGATTCCCAGTTTAATTATGACGTCAGGGCCAACAGCGGATCCGGCGTGCTCGTTTTTATCTTTTCTGGGGGCCCACAATTTTTGTTGGCGTAGGGCCTCACTCAAGGTAAATCCGGCCCTAGTCAAGTTAACTCAATGTAGAAAGCATTTTAGGATTCAACAGCAGAGCTTCCCAAACCTGTCATGAGAACTCTACAGCCAGTTGGTGTTTCAGGATGTCCACAATGAATATACGCATGAGTTCAAATGACATTTGCTAGATCTTCAGTGTACAAAAATGCATATTTTTTATGCATACACTGAAAACCTGACCAGTGACAGGTATGGGAAGCATGGTGCCTTTTGAAATGGTTACTGGAGTATAAAACGTAGTTACTCACCTGTAACAGGTGATCTCCGGGAACAGCAGGAATTTAGTCTTCACATATGGGTATCGTCGGTACTGACGGAGCCTGCGCGGGAACGCTCCCCAGCGTCCAATAGGAAAGCTTTTGGGAGCTTCCCACAGCGCTTGCATGCTGCCTTTCAGCCTTTCCCAACTGCCCCTCTCCAGATGAGTTTAAAGCTGAGACAAAAGAGAGAGGGAAAGAGAAAGAGATAGATAGAGAGATACAACTCCTAGGGGAGGTGGGTGGGTTGTGAAGACTAAATTCCTGCTGTTCCCGGAGATCACCTGTTACAGGTGAGTAACTATGCTATCTCCAGGAACAAGCAGGAATGTAGTCTTCACATATGGGGAATCCCTAGCTGCAGAAGCCAGGGAGAAACCCCAGAAGTTGTGTGCCCTTGTGAAAGGGCTCCACTTCCCCTCATGGATCTCTGGCATCCTATCAGGATGGTGGGTAGGAGATGATTAAGTATGAAACAGGTGTTGAAGAACAGCCTGACCAAACAAGGCATCCCGGCGGGAGTCCTTGTCTAAGTAGTAATGGGCTGTGAAGGTATGAACCGAAGCCCAAGTAGCTGCTCGACAGATGTTGTCGATACACACAGACTGAAGATGAGCCATAGAGGCTGCCATGGCTCTCACATTGTGAGCTGTGACATGGCCTTCAAGAGGAAGGTTCTTACTCTCATAGGCAAAAGATATACACACTGTGCAATCCAGCTGGACATGCACGGTGGATGCCTTGTGGCCTAGCAATTGTAACATTTCCCGAGCAGTGAGGTGAGGTTTTAGCACTGCTTGGGAAGCTAACTGTACAATGCGAAGGCAGCGGGGCTGTGGAAGGTAGGCCCCTTGTCTGTCTGGTATCCAGCAGAGCTCCTATAAACTCTAGGGACTGAGTGGTAGCAAGGTTGAATTTTGGGAAGTTTAATACAAGTCCCAAATACTGAAGGATGCACATTGTGCGAGAGAGAGCAACCCTGGCCAATGGCTCTGAAGGGGCTCGAATGAGCCAGTCATCTAAGTAAGGGAAGACGAATATTCCTAGAGTGCGAAGAAATGCTGCCACCACAGCCATGCATTTTGTGAACACCCTTGGTGCCGAGGACAGGCCAAACGGAAGAACTCTGTATTGGTAGTGCTTCCCTTGAAACAGAAAGCGAAGGAACTTTCGATGAGTTGGATGGATGAGAACATGAGTATACTCATCCTTGAGATCTAGAGAACAAAGCCAATCCTGACTCTGAAGTATGGCAGCAGAGTTCCTAGAGAAATCATTTTGAACTTGTCTTTGAACAGGAATTTGTTCAATTCTTTGAGGTCTAAAATGGGTCTGTGTCCTCCTGCTTTCTTTGGAATAAGGAAATAGGGGGAATAGAACCCTGTACCCTGTTGGAGAATGGGCACCTCTTCTATTGCCCCTTGGTCAAGAAGCACAGGGACCTCTTGACCTAACTGGTCGTTGGGAGAGGTCTGAGAATTGAACTGTCTTACCATTGTAGGAGGGGGCATGCTGAGGAAATGAAGCT
The DNA here is from genome assembly GCA_033557465.1 of Ichthyophis bannanicus. Lineage (NCBI taxonomy): Eukaryota > Metazoa > Chordata > Amphibia > Gymnophiona > Ichthyophiidae > Ichthyophis > Ichthyophis bannanicus. Next base: position 472,666,568 of record CM066031.1, on the reverse strand, counting down.
TGTACTCCTCTCTTACAATAGACAGAGTCATAAGAACATAAGATATGCCATACTGGGTCAGACCGAGGTCCATCAAGCCCAGTATCCTGTTTCCAACAGTGGCCAATCTAGGTCATACATACCTAGCAATATCCCCAAAAGACACAGGTTCCACAATGCTTGTACTTTGTCAAGCATTGATTATCCTGGGTCCCTTTTTAATAGTGGTTTATGGACCTTTCCTCCAGGAACTTGTCCAAACCTTTTTTAAACCCAGCTACACTAACAGCCCTTACTACATCCTCCGGTAACAAATTCCAGAGTTTGATTACACTTTGAGTGAAAAAATATTTTCTCTTGTCTTAAATAGCTTACCCTGTAGCTTCATTGCATGTCCCCTAGTCTTTCTATATTCTGATAGCGTAAACAATTGATCCACGTTTACCTGCTCCACTCCATTCATTAATTTATAGACCTCTATCATATCTCCCCTCAGCCGCCTCTTTTCCAGGTTGAAGAGCCCCAACCTTTGTAGCCTCTCTTCATAGGAGTAGGCTTCCATCCCCTTCACCATTTTGGTGGCTCTTCTCTGTACTTTTTCTAATAATGCTATGTCCTTTTTAAGATACGGTGACCAGAACTGCACACAATATTCAAGGTGCGGTCCAACCATGGAACGATACAGAGGCATTATAATATCCTTTGTTTTATTTTCCATCCCTTTCTTTATGATACCTAGCATTCTATTTGCTTTCTTGGCTGCCGCTGCACACTGGGCAGAGAGTTTTAACATGTTATCCACGATGACTCCTAAATCTTTTTCCTGGGTGGTGGTTCCCAATGTGGAACCTTGCATTGTGTAACTATAGTGTGGGTTGTTCTTTCCTAGGTGCATAACTTTGCATTTGTCCACATTAAATTTCATCTGCCATTTGGATGCCCAGTCTTCCAATTTATCCAGATCCTCCTGCAGTTTTCCACAATCCTCTTGGGTTTTGACAACTTTAAACAGTTTTGTATCATCTGCAAATTTGATAACCTCACTTGTTATTCCCTTTTCCAGGTCATTTATGAATATGTCAAAAAGGAGCGGACCCAGTACAGATCCCTGGGGTACTCCACTATTCACCTTTTTCCATTGGGAATATTGGCCATTTAGCCCTACCCTCTGCTTTCTATCTTTTAACCAGTTCCCGATCCACAATAGTACACTGCCTCCTATCCCATGACTTTTTAGTTTCGCCAAAAGTCTCTGATGAGGGACCTTATCAAAAGCTTTCTGAAAGTCCAGATACACTATATCAACCGACTCACCTTTGTCTACCTGTTTATGCACACCTTCAAAAAAACATATCAGATTAGTTAAGACAAGATCTTCCTTGTCTAAAGCCATGTTGGTTGTCTCCCATTAGGCCATGACTATCTACATGCTGTGTAATTTTGTTCTTTATGATGGTTTCTACCATTTTCCCCGGTACTGACGTCAGACACACCGGTCTGTAATTTTCCGGGTCACCCCTGGAACCCTTTTTAAAGATTGGTGTTACGTTGGCGACCCTCCAATCTTCAGGTATTACAGATGATTTTAATGAAAGTTCACAGATTACCAATAGCAGGTCTCCAATCTCATATTTCAGTTCTTTCAACACTCTTGGATGTATACCATCCGGTCCAGGTGATTTGCTACTATTCAGTTTATCAAATAGTTGTAATATATCTTCCCGGTGTAGCGATATTTCTCTCAATTCCTCTGCAGTATCACCTTTAAATACCACTTCAGTCTTGGGTAACATCCTCTACATCTTCCTCAGTAAAGACCGAAGCAAAGAATTCATTCAGTCTCTCTGCTATAGCCTTGTCTCCTCTTACTGCCCCTTTTACCCCTCTATCATCTAATGGCCCAACTGACTCTCTCACAGGCCTTTTGCTACGAATGTACTTGAAAAAGTCTTTATTTCGTGTTTTTGCTTCCATAGCAAGTTCCTTCTCAAATTCTCGCTTTGCATGCCTTATCAATGCTTTGCATTTAACTTGCCAGTGCTTGTGCTGTTTCCAGTTTTCTTTGTTTGACTCTTTTTTCCATTTCCTGAAGGATGCTTTTTTGGCAGCAACAGCCTCTCTGACCTCACCTTTAAACCATGCTGGCAGTTTTTTGGACTTTCTTCCACTTTTCTTAATGTGTGGAATACAGATGGTCTGGGCTTCGAGGATAGTATTTTTAAATAACACCCAAGCTTGCTGTAAGTCTTTAACCTTTGCAACCGCTCCTTTTAGTTTTTTCTTAACTATATTCCTCATTTTATCATAGTCTCCCTTTTGAAAGTTAAAAGGTAGTACTGTGGATTTCTTTACTATCCCTCCTCCACTAATTAAATCAAACGCGATCATGCTATGATCACTATTGCCAAGTGGTCCCAACACCCTTATTTCTTGCACCAGATCTGGCGTTCCACTAAGGACTAGGTCCAGTATGGCTTCCCCTCTGGTCGGTTCATGAACCAGCTGCTCCAAGAAGCAGTCATTTATTTCATCTAGAAACTTTATCTCCCTAGCTTGTCCTGCCATAACACTGACCCAGTCGATACCAGGGTAATTGAAATCACCCATTATTACTACTCTGCTGTGACTTTTGTTAGCTTCCTTGATTTCTTTGAGCTTTTCATCATCCATTTGTTCATTCTGGCCAGGCGATTGATAGTACACTCCCACTGCCATCACCTTCCCCTTCATACATGGAATTTCAATCAATAGAGATTCTACAGCAAATTTTGTTCCCTGCAAAACTTCAATCCTTTCTGACTCAATGCCCTCTCTAACATAGAGCGCAACCCCTCCACCAATTTGATCAGTTCTATCATTACTTATAACCTGCGCCATCACTGCAGGTTGAGGCAGAGAACAAAGAACATCCATAACAACTGTCTTTTCATAGGTAGGGTTATTGTAGTTTGAGTCTTGGAAATTAGGGCTGTTATAGTATGGTAAATCCATCATATAGGTTCTGTGTGCCTTTTTGCAGGAGTATATGTTTCTGTTCCTGAGGTGACAACACAATTTCAATATTAGTTTTGGTATGGTGAGTTGTAGGGGGAAAAGTCTTAGCTGTATTACTGAGGAATGTGGCGTGTGTTACAGAAGGGGAGGTGCAAGTTTTAAACTGAGGTTCTGTCCAATTCTATATAGATTTCAGACTTCAAGCCCATGTAAAAGATTTAGTTGAATGATGCTATTACTTATAATGGTGATTTTACTGTATGGCCGATACTGGCTCAAGGTTCTTTATGCACAGAAAGCCCTTGTGACTTTTTATAGTGTGCCTTTTATAGCTAATTTAAAGGCGAGGGAAGGGATATGATGCAGTGGTGGGCACAATGTGAAAATCCCTTGGCTAAATAAGTTAGCTTTGTCCAAATAAACCATGACTATCTTAAATGTAAAAATATCTCTCTAGTTTCTGCAGGATTGGAAATTATCAATTTCTTGTAAAAACGCAAGAGTGTAAAGCATGATGTATTTGTCTGTTTTGGCTGAGTCATGATGATATAAAGTTCCTCTTTTTTCCCCCCCCTCCCGTTGTAATAATCGAGGGGCGAAGGAGTCAATATAGTGTAACAGATAGTAAGAAGAAGTGATTCTTGGATGGCTCTGGTTGAATAGGGAAGAGGAAGGACTGCGGAGAATATCATCATGGAGTCACAAGTAGAAGAGGAAATACTAGGAACTCTCTGCACTACTACTTATTGTTTGTATAGAAACCATTATAAAGAACAAAATTACTGAATATATAGATGTATTTGTACTCTAACACATTGTATTCAAAGAGAACATTTTTTCATTAGCACATGATGCACACCACATATTTATTTAGCAAGGTCACTAGGTGAAAGGGGAGACAGAAGTCACTTCCCCTCCCTTCCTCTCTCTCCATTCACTTCCCATTCTTGCACCTCACTTCTGCCAGCTGCATTATTTTTCGATGTAATACTTCTCTGTCTCATTTACACACTTCCCAAACCTTCAAAGGCTTTCCTTTGTGCCCTTAATTCCCTTTTTCTGTTTTTATCTTGATTGTGTTTACCACTAATTTTTATTCTGCATCTCCAGTAATAAATGAACATCAAATTCATACACCAGCCCCTATTTATTCAAGTGGGGTAAAGTTTTGCAGTTACTATGCGTTAATTACCCAAATTAAAGTGCAGTATCCACAAAACTCTCTAACTGTTGGGGGCATTCCCAGCATTTTTGGGAGGGATATTGTCAAGTAAAGACACAGGAAACTACTGTTGCTGTGCATTAACTGTGTGGCACAATACAGTTAGCTGCACCTTTTGAGGTAGTAGTAACTGCTTTGCAATATCTGACACACCAACTGTTAAACAGGCAGTAATGGACCTCAGCGTTAACTATAAGGGTAGGAATTTTGGATTAAGCTCAAGAGTAACTCAAGGCTATTTACATTCAGGTACAGTAGGCATTTCTGGCCCCCAGATGGCTTACAATCATAAACCTGCACTACAGTCCAGCACTAAAGTTCTAGCGCAGGGTTTTATAACACTGAATTTTCGTTCAGCAATGCTGTAAGCAAATAGCATTCAGATCAGTTGTACACAAAATGACAGCTCTAAATAAGGGGAGCGAGCCAGACAAAGTAGACCCCTGAGCACAGGTCTGGAACCTGTGCTCATGCTGGTTTGCTTAAAAAAGAGAAGTCATCAGAGGTGAAGCTTGACACTTTACTTCAGATGATCAGACCCCACGATCGTGCCCTCCATCGATACTCCCCAGAACCCCCCAAACTAATAAAATAACCTGGTAGTCCAATGACCCTTACCCCCTGCTCCTTTGAACCAAAACCCAATGGGGCAAAAATTGCCTTATATGGCAGCCATCTAAGGTAATTTCTGCCACTAGCAAGAGTACCGTCCAGATAAGGAAATTAAGAGCAACAGAGTCTAATGGTTCAAAGAGCGGTTTCATAAGATTAAGCACAGAAAGCATAGTTACTCACCTGTAACAGACAGACTCAGTCGTGTTCTGCTTCCACACGAATGGTCTCTCCATGCAGACCAGGTGGCCAAAGATTTTCAAATTTGGGGAACCCCGGACATAGACCTCTTTGCAAGTCCTCTGAATGCCAAACCTCCCCGGTTCTGTTCCAGAATTCCAGCTCAGGGTTGTCAGGCCAGGGATGCATTGGGGTCAGGACTTCCTGTGTGCCTTTCTACCCATTCCCCTATTTCCACAACGAAGCTAAGTACTTGTTTTACAAGTTTAATACACAAGTTTAATAAGCAAGTCAATATGGAAATGAATTTGAAGAAAATCTTTTGAAAGGTCGTTGATGCCAATGGTAGCTCAATATGAGGGCAGAGTTTTAGCCCACACAAAAGAGCTGTGAATTTTGTCAGAGACCTACCATAAGAAATGAAAAATAGTAATACATTTCTTTTGAAGATTCAATTGTTTCAATTGGTGAACGTGAGAGCGTGAAGTTTTTGTTTACATTACAAGAGTTTTGAATGCCTGGAAGATACACCTCAAGGAGATGAATCTGATGCTCTCTGGCGAGGGCCCATAGTCGCAAAGCTTCGTTGCATAGCGACAGAGAGCCTGTTCCGCCCTGCTCGTTCACATAGAACATGGCTACTTGATTGTCCGTTTGAACTAGGACTGTCTTGTAGCTGAGCTGAGTGTGGAATACTCGAAGAGCAAGGAAGATTGCTCTGAGTTCCAGGAGACTGATGTGGAGATAGGCCGCCTGTGGAGTCCAGGTACCCTGGGTAGAGAGGCTTTGCAGGTGGGCTCCCCAACCCACCTGTGAAGCATCTGTTGTTAGAGTGGCTTGGGGTGGGGGTTGCTGAAAAGGAGACCCCACCAAAAGGTTTTGGGGTGACTGCAACCATTGGAGGGACAAAATAAGGTGAACTGAGTTTGCTATTTTGTCTGACAGGCAACCTGACGCCTGAGTCCACTGAGTGGATAAAGTCCACTGGGCTGCCCTCATATGGAGGCGAGCATAAGGAACCACGTGCATGGTGGATGCCATGTGGCCTAGCAACTGTAACATTTCCCGAGCAGTGAGGTGAGCTTTTAGCACTGCTTGGGAAGCTAACTGCACAATGTAAAGGCAGCGGGGTTGTGGAAGGTAGGCCCTTGTCTGTTTGGTATCCAGTAGAGCTCCTATAAACTCTAGGGATTGAGTGGGAGCAAGGTTGGATTTTGGGAAGTTTATGACAAGTCCCAAATACTGAAGGATGCGCTTTGTGCGAGTGTGTGCAACCCTGGTCTCTGGCTCTGAAGGGTATCAAATGAGCCAGTCGTCTAAGTAAGGGAAGACAAATATTTCCAGGGTGCGGAGAAATGCTGCCAGCACAGCCATGCATTTTGTGAACACCCTTGGTGCAGAGGCCAGGCCAAAAGGAAGAACCATGTATTGGTAGTGCTTCCCTTGAAACAGAAACGAAGGAACTTTCGGTGAGTTGGATGGATGAGAACATGAGTGTACGCATCCTTGAGATCTAGAGAACAAAGCCAATCCTGACTCTGAAGTTATGGCAGCAGAGTTCCTAGAGAAATCATTTTGAACTTCTCTTTGAACAGGAATTTGTTCAATTCTCTGAGGTCTAAAATGGGTCTGTCCCCTCCTGTTTTCTTTGGAATAAGGAAATAGGGGGAGTAAAACCCTGTACCCCATTGGGGAATGGGTACCTCTTCTATTGCCCCTTGGGCAAGGAGCAAAGTGACCTCTTGACTTAACTGGTCGTTGAGAGAGGTCTGATAATTGAACTGTCTTACCATTGTAGGAGGGGGCATGCTGAGGAAAGGAAGCTTGTACCCCTCTCTTACAATAGACAGAGTCCAATTTTCTGCTGTTATCTGCCCCCATCTGGGGCCAAAATGACATAACCTTCCTGGGATGGTGGACGGTTCTGGGCCGTTCAGGGCCAGGAAGGCAAAGTTCTCTAGATAGGCGTCAAAGCCCCTATGGAGGCTGAGTCTGCTAAGCCGGTTGAGGCTTAGCTGCTTTTGTCTTTCGTTGCCTAGGTTGTTGCTGCTGTCCCTTTTGGGCAGACTGACCTAAACGATGCCCCTGTTGGGTATAGGAGGGATAAAAGGTCTTCTTCTTCTTACTTAAGAATGGTTTCTTAGAGGATTTTTTCCTCGCAGAATCAGCTGTAGATTGAGACAATCTATCCAAAGTGATATTGCCAGCATCTATCTCATTAGCTTTTTCCTGCCAATTCTTGCCAAAGAGATTCTCTCCTGTGCAAGGTATATTCCCTACTTTGTCTTATACCCAAATTTCCAAGTCAGATGCCTGGAGCCATGGCAGAGGCTCGGCTTATGCATTCAAAGCAGGCAAAGGCTGCACGATTCACAAACTTGGAAACATCCTGAGCATGTTTGACAAGAGCAAGATAATCCTGCCTTTTATCATCCGGAAGGAGAGGGCTCATAAGCTCTAAATCTCCTGTGACCTCTTTAAGGAACATTCCCATATACAAGATATAGGAACTGATCCTAGCAGAAAGCATGGAAGCCTGGAAGGATCAACGTCCAAAGGCATCAAGAGTCCTACACTCACGTCCTGGAGGATTAGATACATGCCTTTTTGCACTATTTATCCGTCTCATGGCTGATTCCACTACCATGGAATGGTGTGGTAATTGAGTCTTCTGAAACCCAGGACAAGGAGGAACTCGATACATGGTGTCGAGCCTTCGAGAGTGAGGAGATGTGGTTAGAGGTGTTTCCCACATCCTTAAGATGAGATCATGCAAGATCTCATGAATAGGAAGGTAGCTGCCTCCTTGGGATCTTTAGGGTATTGTAGGATTTCCAATTCCTTTACCTTAGGCTCTTTTTCAGGAGCCACTGTGATGGAAAGACCTCGGTACACATCTCAGATAAAATCCTGAAAGGACATATCCTCTGGTGGAGACATCCTATACTGAGGAGAAGAGGAATCCTCATGAAGAAGTACTCTGGTATCGGCAGAACTTTCAGAGTCTTTAGACTCATCCGAGGATTGTGATAAGGAAGCTTATCATAGTTCAGGAAGAAATAATACAAGAGGTGAATTGGCTCTGAAGAAGCAACCTGTGCTGGCTGATAAAAGCACTAAAACAGAGTCTTTACCTAAAAGACTACCAGACCCAGAATGCACTGGTTTACAGAAAGCCTCTAGGAGAGCTGAAGTAGGGAAACGTGTGCCTAATCAGAGAAGCAATGATGTAATCCCTAATCACACGTCTCCTACGGCAGGGCTTAATTCAGAACACCTGCAGTGTGCTAGGGTGGAGCAGCCATCTAGGCACTTTAAAGCTAGAAGAAATTCTTCAGACAAAAAGCAAGGAGAGCAGCGATGGCAGCAAGGAGAGCAAGGACAGCAACGGGAGCTGGAGAAAGAGAGACTGATCGTGAACAGAAGGAAGAACAGCAAGACGTCCAGAAGGTCTAAGAAAGGAGCCCAAGGCAGTACGTATGCTGGGAGAGATTCCTGGGGCAAGCATTCTTCATTGGAGTGGAAGAAGCCAGAGGCTTGGAGATATACAGCCAGGAACGCTCATAGAAACATAGAAACATGATGACAGAAAAAGACCACATGGCCTATCTAGTCTGTCCTTCCATAACAACAACTACAACAGTCCACTTTTTACCTTTAGAGATCCTCTGTGTTGGTCCCATGCTTTTTTGAATTCAGTTACTGTCCTCATCTCTACCACCTCCACTGGGAGACTATTCCACGGATCCACTACTCTTTCCGTAAAGAAATATTTCCGCATATCACTCCTGAATCTATCTCCCTACACCCTCATCCCATGTCCCCTCGTAGCAGAACTTGCTTTCAATTGAAAGAGGCTCTCTCCCTGAACATTTATGCCATGGAGGTATTTAAACATCTCAATCATATCACCTCTATCCCGCCTTTCCTCTAAGGCAGGGGTCTCAAACTCAAATTGCTTTGAGGGCCAAATGAGGACTTGTAAAGTAACCCGGGGGCCGCATAAGACGTGGGGCCTCATTTGCATAAGGGGCCTCATTTGCATAAATATTTGCATAATGTTACCATACACTAACTTTTAGTAAACATGCCTCTTAATGAGTATGGATAAAGAAAGACTAAAAGATTCAGAAATAGGAAGACAATAATTAAACTGGGAACCCCAAAAGCCAAACTTGGAATGTACAACAACACTGTAGAAATAAAACTATAAATTAATTTCCTCTTGTACTAAACAAAGCGCAAACATTAATGATGCACATTTCCCAGAGCTGACATATTCCAGTTAATAAATTCAAAATAAAGAGATATTTTTCTACCTCTTGTGCATTTTTTTTCAGTTGCAATTGCTCCAGCCACTTCTGGTTTCTTCGTGTCTTCTGCTATCTCCATCGTCTGCTGTCCATTTGTCCTTTCTTCTCTCTTCTAGTTTTTTTTCCATTCTCTCTCCCTACATCTGCTTTAACATACTAATCTTTCTCCTTTTGCTCTTTCCTCATTCCTATTTCATCCACTCAAATTTTACCCCTCCATCCTCAATCCCCACTTACTCTCCCAATACCTGGCCAATTGTAGATTTGTCTTCTCTTCCAGACAAAATATTTTTCCCCTCTCCATTTCACTTTCCCAGCTCCATCCCATTCTAATCCTCCCCAACATCAGCTCCCTTCTAGTTCCAGCCCCACCCAGCATCTGCTCCTTTCTAGTCCCTGCATCAGTCCATTTCCAGTCCTATCCTAGCCTCACCATCAGCCCATTTCCAATCCTAGCCCCCCATCAGCCCATTTCCAATCCTAGCTCCCTCCCCTCACAGCCCATTTCCATTCCAAGCCCCCCTCCCCATCAGCCATTTGCAGTTCAAGCCCCCCTTCCACTCAGCCCATTTCCAGTCCTAGCAACCCCCCCAGCCCATTACCAGTCCTAGACCCCCCATAGCCCATTACCAGTCCTAACCTCCCCATAGCGCACTTCCAGTCTTACCCCCCCATCACCCCATTTTCAGTCTTACCCCCCCCCATAGCCCATTACCAGTCCTAGTCCCCCCCATAGCCCACTTGCAGTCGTATCCCCCATCACCCCATTTTCAGTCTTACCTCCCCTCATAGGCCATTACCAGTCCTAACCCCCCAATCAGCCCACCTCCAGTCCTAACCCCCATCACCCCATTTTCAGTCCTAGCCCCCACCATAGCCCATTACCAGTTATAACCCCCCCAGCCCATTACCAGTCATAACCCCCCCCCCCTGCCAATAGCCCACTTCCAGTCCTAACCCCCATCTGCCCATTTCCAGTCCTAGCCCCCACCATAGCCCATTACCAGTCATAACCCCCCCCTGCCAATAGCCCACTTCCAGTCCTAACCCCCATCTGCCCATTTCCAGTCCTAGCCCCCACCATAGCCCATTACCAGTTATAACCCCCCCAGCCCATTACCAGTCATAACCCCCCCCCCTGCCAATACCCCACTTCCAGTCCTAACCCCCACCTGCCCATTTCCCGTCCTAGCCCCCCCAATCCCCCATTACCCGTCATACCCCCCCCCCCCCCCGCGACAGAGGAAAACAAAAAAACCCCAAAACCCTGGCTTCTGCCGTTGCCGCCCGTGGCAGCGGCAGAATCAATTGTCAAATTAAAAAAAAAAAGACTTCTGCTGCTCAAGCAGCAATATCACCTGTCCTGCGGCCCCTTCCCCTGTGCCCGGAGATCCGAATCTGCTCTATCAGCGGCGTGCTTTTCAAGCCGCGAAGAGTATTCCCCTCTCGCGCGGTTTCAAGCCGCGCGAGAGGGGAATACTCTTCGCGGCTTGAAAAGCACGCCGCTGATAGAGCAGATTCGGATCTCCGGGCACAGGGGAAGGGGCCGCAGGACAGGTGATATTGCTGCTTGAGCAGCAGAAGTCTTTTTTTTTTAAATTTGACAATTGATTCTGCCGCTGCCACGGCGGCAACGGCAGAAGCCAGGGTTTTGGGGTTTTTTTGTTTTTCTCTGTCGCGGGCCGCACAAAGTTGTCTCGCGGGCCGCATGCGGCCCGCGGGCCGCGTGTTTGAGACCCCTGCTCTAAGGTGTACATATTAAGATCCTTAAGTCTGTCCTCATATGCTTTATAATGAAGCCCATTAATCATTTTAGTAGCAACCCTCTGCACCGACTCCATCCTGTTCACATCCTTTTGAAGGTGCGGTCTCCAGAATTGCACACCATACTCCAAATGAGGTCGCACCAAAGACTTATACAGAGGCATTATCACCTCCTTTTTTTCTGCTAGCCATTCCTCTCCGTATGCACCCAAGCATCCTTCTAGCTTTTGCTGTCGCCTTTTCACCTGTTTAGCTACTTTAAGATCATCAGACACAACCACGCCTAGGTCCCGCTCTTCTTTAGTGGACAAAAGTACTTTACCTCCTATACTGTATTGCTCCCTTGGATTGCTGCAGCCCAAATGCATGACCTTACATTTTTTAACATTAAATCCCAGTTGCCAAATTCTAGACCAGTGATGGCTAACCTTTTTGAGCCCGAGTGCCCAAACTGCCGCACAAAACCAAAGAATTTCCTCAAAGTGCCAGCACGTCAATTAAAGCCTCATTTGCATAAGGTGCCTCATTTGCATAAATATTTGCATAATGTTACCATACACTAACTTTTAGTAAACATGCCTCTTAATGAGTATATGGATAAAGAAAGACTAAAAGGTTTCTACATTACTATAATCCAGTACCAACCGCCAGGCACATTAGGAACTACTACAAACGCTGCCCATTTAGAACCCATAGCAAACCCGCCGTATCCTAACAGCACTACCAGGACTCACAAAGCACCATACCCTAACTATCAAAAGGCAACACTGCAAATATTAAACCAATACATTTCAGAGAACAACAATACATGACCTACTGGGGAAAGAACAAGTGGCAATGTCAAATAGGAATTATATAAACAGAATACCTCAGCTCAGTTACACATGCAGAACAGACCATCACCAAACAAGGAATCACAATTTAGAAACAGGAAGACAATAATTAAACTGGGAACCCCAAAAGCCAAACTTGGAATATACAACAACACTGTAGAAATAAAACTATAAATTAATTTCCTCTTGTACTAAACAAAGCGCAAAAATTAATGATGCACATTTCCCAGAGCTGACATATTCCAGTTAATAAATTCAAAATAAAGAGATATTTTTCTACCTTTTGTGCATTTTTTTTCAGTTGCAATTGTTCCAGCCACTTTCTTCTGGTTTCTTCGTGTCTTCTGCTAACTCTCCATCTGCTGTCCATTTGTCCTTTCTTCTGTCTTCTTGGGTTTTTTTTCCATTCTCTCTCTACATCTGCTTTAACATACTAATCTTTCTCCTTTTGCTCTTTCCTCATTCCTATTTCATCTACTCAAAATTTACCCCTCCATCCTCAATCCCCAATTATTCTCCCAATACCCGGCCAATTGTAGATTTTTTATCCCTCCCACACAAAATATTTTTCCCCTCTCCATTTTACTCTCCCAGCCCCATCCCATTCTAATCCTCCCCCAACACCAGCTCCCTTCTAGTTCCAGCCTCACCCAGCATCCATTCCCTTCTAGTCCCTGCATCAGCCCATTTCCAGTCCTAGCAGCCCCCCAACCCATTTCCAGTCCTAGAAACCCCCCAACCCAATACCAGTCCTAGCCCCCCCTCATCAACCCACTTCCAGTCCTAACCCCCCATCACCCCATTTTCAGTTTAAGCCCCCCCTATAACCCATTACCAGTCCTAACCCCCATCAGCCCACTTCCAGTCCTAACCCCCCCATCAGCCCACTTCCAGTCCTAACCCCCATCAACCCATTTCCAGTCAGCCCCCCATAGCCCATTGCCAGTCCTAACCCCCCCATCAGCCCACAGTCCATTACCAGTACTAACCCCATCAGCCCACCTCAAGTCCTAACCCCTCCCCATCAGCACATTTCCTGTCCTAGCCCCCCATAGTCCATTATCAGTCCTAACCCCCCATAGCCCATTACCAGACAGCCCCCATCAGCCAACAGCCCATTACCAGTCTTAACCCCCCCATAGCCCATTGCCAGTACTAACCCCCCATCAGCCCACAGCCCATTACCAGTCCTAACCCCATCAGCCCACCTCAAGTCCTAACCCCTCCCCATCAGCCCATTTATTGTCCCAGCCCCCCCATAGCCCATTATCAGTCCTAAACCCCCCCATAGCCCATTACCAGTCCTAACCCCATCAGACCACCTCCATTGTTAACCCCCCATCAGCCCATTTCCAGTCCTAACCCCACCCAAAAGCCCACCTCAAGTCCTAACCCCTCCCCATCAGCCCATTTCCTGTCCTAGCCCCCCATAGCCCATTACCAGTCCTAACCCCACCCAACAGCCCACCTCAAGTCCTAACCCCTCCCCATCAGCCCATTTCCTGTCCTAGCCCCCCATAGCCCATTACCAGTCCTAACCCCACCCAACAGCCCACCTCAAGTCCTAATCCCTCCCCATCAGCCCATTTCCTGTCCTAGCCCCCCATAGCCCATTACCAGTCCTAAGCCCCCATCAACCCACTTCCAGTCCTAATCCCATCAGCCCATATAGACTTAGCTCCCCCATAGCCCATAGCCCCCCCATAGCCCATCACCACTCCTAACCTCCCCCAGCCCATCACCACTCCTAACCCCCCCATCAGCCCATTTCCTGTCCTAGCCCCCCATAGCCCAGTACCAGTCCTAGCCCCCCCAACAGCCCACAGCCATTACCACTCCTAACCCCCCCAGCCCATCACCAGTCCTAACTCCCCAACAGCCCACAGCCATTACCACTCCTAACCCCCCCAGCCCATTACCACTCCTAACCCCCCCAGCCCATCACCACTCCTAACCCCCCATCAGCCCATTTCCTGTCCTAGCCCCCCCCCAGCCCATCAGCACTCCTAACCCCTCAACAGCCCACAGCCATTACCACTCCTAACCCCCCCAGCCCATCACCAGTCCTAACCCCCCCCCCCGCCATTACCACTCCTAACCCCCCATCAGCCCATTTCCTGTCCTAGCCCCCCCCTGCCCATCACCAGTCCTAACCCCCCAACAGCCCACAGCCATTACCACTCCTAACCCCCCCCCCATCACCAGTCCTAACCCCCCCCCCAGCCATTACCACTCCTAACCCCCCCCCCAGCGAAATTTTTTTTACAAAGAAAGCTGCCGGGGCCGGGGCCGCCACGGCAGAATCAAGTGTGCCGCGGGGCCCCCCCGCCCAGCAGAGCCTGCCCTCCGTCCCCGGTATCACCTCTCTCAGCTGCCTCCAGTCACACGCGCCGGCTTTCAGAGCGCGAGGGAAGTTTCTCCCTCGCTGCTCTGTTAAGCCCGCGGGGGCTGATGGGAACTTCCCATCAGCCCCCGTGGGCATAACAGAGCAGCGAGGAAGAAACTCCACTCGCGCTCTGAAAGCAGGCGCGTTTGACTAGAGGCAGCTGAGAGAAGGTGATACCGGGGACGGAGGGCAGGCTCTGCTGGGCGGGGGGGCCCCGCGGCACACTCGATTCTGCCGCGGCGGCCCCGGCCCCGGCAGCGGCAGCTTTTTATTTTTTATTTTTTTAATGCCGCATATTTTGATTGCGGACCTTCCCGCGTGCCAGCTGCAAGGCCTTCGCGTGCCACAGCTGGCACGCGTGCCATAGGTTCGCCATCGCTGTTCTAGACCATTCTTCAAGCTTAGCTAGATCCCTCCTCATGTTATCTACACCTTCCTGGGTGTCTACTCTATTGCAGATTTTGGTATCATCCGCAAAGAGGCAAACCTTACCCGACAGCCCTTCCACTATATCACTAACAAAGATGTTAAAAAGAAGATGTTTAAAGGTTGGTTGCCTTTAAAATACCCCCTTTCAGTTTTGCCCACTGTTTTTCTACATCCCCCAGCTGTTCCCATCCCACTAACGACTCCCTGAGGTATTGGCCCATCTTCGCAAAGTTAGTCTTCCTAAAGTCTAAGATCTTCACCTTGGAATGGATTCTAACAGCCCTCGGACAGCACCTGTAAAGGAGATGGCTGCATCTACAGAAAGAAGGAGCTCTAATACCTATTTACGGAGGTATGGGAAAAGAGACCTGAAGTCCAGAGATTCTGACTGGAGAGCTGGACACAGAAGCTTTGCTACCTACTGGCCAAAATACCCAGAAAGGAAACCTAATGGCAACGTGATCTCAGGTATGAACTCTGATCTGTTCCCTAGCTTTGCACAAGGAAGACAGCAGGGAAACAGTTTCTATCCTGGTAGAGATCAGTTAGAGAAATCCTCTGAGACAGTGTATGAAAGTGATCCTATGATATTTCAAGAGCAAGGGGAAATATCAGATGAGGAAGTTGAATGCATGGATTGTTCTCTTTCTAAGCTGCTGTTCTAAAGTAATCCTCAGTTAAGGATCAAACACCAAAAGGAACTGTACTGATTTTTAACTTCCCAGAAAAGTTTCTTTGAGAGAAAGCTTTGGGGAAAGTTGGAGCCACGTGGAGAGTGGACCAGCAATGGTTTGCAGCTGGTTAAGCAGCTGTGTTTAGAGCAAGGCACAAGTGCACGTGGGACTTTGAAAAAAAGTTTCTTCTCTGTGTGAAAGGAAGAAAGCTGGTTTTTTTTGATAAAGAGAATTTTCCTTTTGGGTTTATTTTTCATTCCAGCACTGCTAAGAAAGTTTATTAGCAGGGGCTAGAAGAAAGACCTTTTCTGTTCCATCAAGGTCTTTACTAAGTTGTTGCATAAGTAATTCAGTTGCCTTATTTGTTTTGTTTTCCTGAATAAAACTCCTGGAGAAAATTATCCTGTTGATGTTACCAAGCATATCTGTGTGAGGGAATAACACCCCATAAATAAAATCTGTTATCAGCTTTACACTTGAGCAACTACAATTCTTTATTCTTGTTAAACGGCTAGTTTTGTGTGAAGGAACTACAACACCCACAAACCTTTGCAAGTCAAGTAAATTCATGTCCTTGCCAAAATTGTGGAACTTTCACAACAAGCACCCCCGTTTACAGGATTCGAAGTATCTCCGATCCGGGTGATCGTGCAAGGCACGGTACCGATACCGATCGAAGTCGGCATCGGAGTGGTCCGGACCCGATCTGTCAATGCCGGACAGAGACGCATGACTTGGTCCCGGTAGAATACCTGCTGATGTCTATGCAGTCGGTGCCGGTACCGGTTGAATTGTCTGAAGTGGTTTTAGGGGCATCGAAGCCGTAAGAAAAGCCACCAGACTGCGTTCAATAGCCAAGAATCTCTGGTCTATCGACGCTGCTGATGCTTGGGTATCGGTGCTGGATGAAGCGGCCGGAACCCCAGAGCATGGCACCAGTAGTTCTGCCGAGGTTGAAGCCTCGAGAACATCCTGGAGCCCCGTTAGTGCTTTGGAAGCCGAAGCCTCCCGCCGGGGCAATTTTGCCGGTGAAAGTCCCTCAAGGGCAACGCCAGAGGCATCTCGATGTTTAGAAGGAGATCTACCATTTGAGGACCGGCTAGATTTATGTTTAGTTACCTGAGATCCATGGGAAGAAGACGAAGCCCTGGAAGACGTCGATGCCATGGAGGCTGCATCGGAGGGAAAAAGGGTGCTAAGTTTAGCAGCTCGGTTTTGCTGGCCCCTTTTCCACATCATCCCACAGGCAACACACTCTGAAATAGATTGGTCAGGACCTAAACATTGGAGGCACCACTCATGGGTGTCGGTGACGGAGATGGTACTGCCACACCTAGAACACTTTTTAAAATTCGAAGCGGGTTTTTCCATTCTGAAAGAAAAAGTTGGGCCTAGTGCCCAAAATGGCACGTGGCACCTGAGGAGAAAATTACTGGAAAAGATTCCAAAAAGAAAGTTTTTTTTTTTTGTTTTGAAAAAAAGAAAAGAACCGGCGGTACCAGTGTAGCGTCGAGGGAAGGCAGACACAACCACAAAAAAGAAGAATAAGAAGGGAATTTTTTCTGCAGTGACAGGAAGTGTGACCTGTCAGCTCTGCAGAAAACGAAGAACTGGAGAGGGACAGTTGGGAAAGGTGGGAAGGCAGCACGCAGGCGATGTGGGATGCTCCCAAAAGCTCTCCTATTGGACGCTGGGGAGCGTTCCCGCGTAGGTTCCATCGGTACCGACAATACCCATATGTGAAGACTACATTCCTGCTTGTTCCTGGAGATTTAATATTCCAAGGCACATGGGGCTTCTGTAGATCCTTTGTGAAGAGAGCTATAGGACACTAAGATGCTGGAAGGCTGTCCACTGGAGCATGATAAGCAGCCAGAGCACTGAGGTATACTCTAATGGAAGATGACTAAAGGCCTACATGATATACATGGTATAGATATTGCAATATAGTAGAAAGCAGTTATATAGTAACATAATAACACAGTCTATGACGGCAGACAAAGACCATCATGGTCCATCTACTCTGCCAGCAAGGCGGCAAGAGTAGGTGCACTTGCCGCTCCATGCAGGTCACCTCTCCCCAGGCCTTTATTTAGGGGTATACCCACCGCTCCGTGTAGGTCACCCCTATTTGTTTATATATAAAAGATAATTATGCTTATTTTGATTTTATCTTGTTGCTATAAAGTCAAAATAAGCATAACTATCTCTTATATCCGAACAAATAGGGGTGACCTACATGGAGCGGGGTGTTGTGTCTGTGAAGCACCAAAATGAAAATCTCTTCCATTTGAAAGCCTATGAGAGTCAAATTGATGGTTTCCTAGCAGCTATCAGTGTGTGTTGGATAGGGTCTGGTAAGCCAAGAGCAGAAACTTGCTGCTGTTCAATTTCCACACTGTGCGGGCTAAAGGCTTCAAGTATGGATGAAGCAATCAATCTTCTGATTGAGTTACTAACGGTGGGAATGGGTCAAGTTACTCATGTTGGGTCAAGTTTCTCTGGAAACTGAGAAGAGGAAACAAATTCTGTTGAGGCCAATAGAGCATTGTCCATAGATTTGCCCTTCCTCCTCATCACATTTCCACCAGTACAAAAATGGACTACAGTAAGAACACTTGCCACAAAACTCAGTTCTCATCCACCCTCCAGAAACTAAACTAAAAGCACACCACTCCCAATTTTACATTTCCAAAAAGAAATGAAGGATTTAGTCACATTCCAGTCCCTTAAGATCCCATACTGGAGGGTTCTTTGCTATTGGAGACTGGGAAGCAAATCATCCTTCATCCATCATCCTGCAGTGCGGGGATCTGAAGAAAGCAGGCAGGTGGTTATTCCAATCCTGGCATTGGCACTTTATTTTTTATGAGAATCATGGTGTTTCCATGCAGGAACTTGTACAGGATTCTCGCTGTGAGAGGAATTGGTGGCTATGCGTACATGAAGGATCAGGTCCATGGAATCATTAGGGCATTTAGAGCTAGATGCAGGGGAGAAGGAAGGATGAAAGCGTTAAGAGGAAGCTTTGTATTTTCACTGCTGGCCAAAAGATTGATTTGTTCCCAAATTTTGAAAACTGATTTCAGGAGGGATGCATCCAGGGACTACTTATGAAGTCATGCTGAGCCTGTCAACCAATTGGTTGTGCAGACCCTGAATGATGATGTTGATGTTAAGTGCCATCGAGTTGGTGTCGACTCAGGGCAACACTGGATAGTTGTCCTAAACTGTGTTCGATCTTCAGTCTGGTGGCTCATTTTTGCTGTTATTGTATCAATCCATATCATTGCTAGCTTTCCTTTCTTGTATTGACCTTCTACCTTGCCAAGCAAAATGTCTTTCTCTAACGATCTTTCTCTTCGCATGATGTGTCCAAAGTATGAAAGTTGAAGTCTTGTCATCTGAGCTTCTAAGGAAAGCTTAGGTTTGATCGTCTAGTACTGACTGGTGTGTTCTTCGGGCAGTCCATGGTATAAACAGTATTCGTTGCCAGCAACATAATTCAAAGGCATCAAATTTCTTCCTGTCTATCTTTTTCACTGTCCAACTTTCGCATTCATATGATTTTATTGAAAATACCATGGCTTGAAAAAGTTGAATTCTTGTATGGAGAGAGACATCTCTGCTTTTGAGAATCTTGTCTAGGTCCTTCATAGCCATTCTGCCAAGAGCAATGCATCGTTGGATTTCTTGACTGCTTGCACCTTCTTTATTGATTGTTGAGCCAAGTTAATTAAAGTTGTCAACTATTTCAATTTCTTCTCCATCAATGATGAACTTATTGATTTTGCCAGTATCAGCATCTTTGTCTTATTTTCATTAAGGTGCAGGCCCATTTTAAGACTATGTTCCTTGATCTTGAGAAGCAAATATTTCAGATTGTCTTCACTTTCAGCCAGTAATGTTGTATCATTAGCATAGCAAAGGTTGTTGATGAGTCTTCCACCAATCTTCACACCTTGGTTGTCTTCATACAGTCCTGATTCTCTGATGATTTGTTCTGCATATAAATTAAATAGGTAGGGGGAAGGTATGCAGCTTTGTTATACACCTTTGTTGATTTTAAATCATTCTCTTTCTCTTTGCTCTGTTCGAACTGTTGCTTCTTTATCAATGTATGGTTGTGCAAGAGAACTATTAGATTTATGTTTATGTTTATTTGGCACTTGATATACCGCACATTTGTTATTTCAAGGCGGTTTACAATGCAGAATATAAATAAAGAGAAAGGCTGAGGCCAGAAAGGAAAGAGAACCACAATAAATGAGAGGACAGCAAGGGATCATTCACACAACTTGTTGAAAGAGGAAAAAGAGAGGAGTCAGCAGGAACTAGGGGGCGGGTCAAATGCAGAGCTGAAAAGGTGAGTTTTCAATAGGGTCTTGAATTTAGAAAAAGAGTGTTCCTGATGTAGTGGGGAGTACAGTGAGTTCCAAAGTGAGGAACCCAGAAAGAAAAATGCCGAGTGTTGGGTGGACTAGAGGCGTGTGATGGAGAGGGGAGGACCAGACAATTGACATGTTCTGGAATACCTAAGCTTTTTAATCTGAACCAGAGTTTCTCATGGTTTACACAGTCAAAAGTCCTGCTGTAGTCAATAAAACACATATAGATATCATTTTGGTATTCTTTTGTCTTTACAAAGATCCATCTCACGTCCGCGATGTTGCTTCTCGTTCCTCAGATGTTCCTGAACTCTGCTTGCATTCAGGCAGTTCTCATTCCAGGTATGGTTGTAGTCTCTGCTGAATAATCTTCAGTATAATAAACACCAAGAGGGTGAATTCAAAGAAAATACAACCCTCCTTCAAAGTGAAAAGATTTGTTGTCGGACTAAAGGTCCCATAACCGAAGCTATCATTTAACAAAGCTACGGTAAAGGAGCTGTAAAGATGTCTTACACATTGGAACATGGAACGTACGAAGCATGAACCAAGGGAAGTTGGAGGTGGTCAAGAATGAAATGGAACGTGTACAACTTGATCTGTTGGGTATCAGCGAACTGAAATGGACTGGCATCAGGCACTTTGCATCAGATGATCACATGGTCTACTATGCTGGAAATGAAAGACAAAGAAGAAATGGTGTTGCATTTATAATAAAGAAGAAACTTGCAAGAACTGTAATGAAATACAATGCAGTCACTGAACGCTTAATCTCTATTCGTCTACGAGGAATGCCGATCAACACAACTATAATTCAAGTATATGCCCCAACAACAGCTGCAGAAGAGAATGAAATTGAAGAGTTCTATGAACAAGTACAAGCTGAAATTGACAGAATATGCAAACAGGATATCCTGATAGTCATGGGTGACTGGAATGCAAACTTTGGCAACAAAGAAGAAGGCAAAGTAGTTGGAAAATATGGACTTGGCAACAGAAATAAAGCTGGAGAAAGACTGATAGAATTCTGCAAGACCAACAATCTATTCATCTCAAACACATTCTTCCAGCAACACAAGCGGCGACTGTACACATGGACTTCACCCAATGGATTGTATAAAAATCAAATTGACTACCTCTGTGGAAGTCAACGATGGAAAAGTTCTATAACATCAACAAAGACAAAACCTGGAGCTGACTGTGGTACAGATCATCAACTACTAGTATGCAAACTCAAGCTAAAGTTGAAAAAGAGCAAACCACTCATGAATGCAGCAAAATATGACCTTGAGAATATACCACTGGAATTTAAAGACTGCCTGCAAAATCGATTTGCTGCTTTGGATACAAATGACAGAGCTTCAGAAGAGTTATGGAAAGACATCAAGAAGGTTGTGTTGGAAGAAAGCGAGAAGTCTCTACAAAAGTTGAAAAAGAAAAAACGGCCAAAATGGATGACGGAAGAAACTCTGAAAATTGCCCAGAAACGCAGAGAAGCTAAAGCCAGAGGAGAAAGAAAGACAATCACAGAACTCAGAGATTTCCAACGTGCAGCAAGACAGGACAAGGAAAAGTACTACAATGATGCATGCAAGGAAATAGAAGCAGAAACTATTAGAGGAAGAACAAGATCGGCTTTCCTAAAGCTAAGAGAGTTAAAGAAAAGGTTCCAGCCTCAAATTGAATGTTACAAGATGCTCAAGGTTCTATGTTGAATGATGCTGAGAAGATCATGAAAAGATGGAAGGAATATACAGAGTTTTTATATGATAAAGATCAAGTGGACCAACAGCCGTTTCAACCTGTACCTTATGATCGGGAACCACTGGTGATGAAAGAGGAAGTTGAAGCAGCATTGAAAGCCTTATCAAACAACAAAGCACCAGGCATTGATAGCATTCCCATAGAAGTATTACAGCAATCTGATGTAGCTGTTACTGTACTTACAAGGCTCTGCCAAGAAATATGGAAGACAACATCATGGCCAACTGACTGGAAAAGATCTGTGTTTATACCAATACTAAAGAAAGGTGATCCAACTGACTGTGGAAATTATCGCACAATCGCTCTGATCCCACATGCCAGCAAGATTCTACTAAAGATTATTCAAAAGAGACTACAACCATACCTAGAACAAGAACTACCTGAAATGAAAGCAGGGTTCAGGAAAGGGCAAGGAACGAGAGACATCATTGCGGATATGAGATGGATCCTTGAAAAGACTAAAGAATACCAAAAGGATATCTATTTGTGCTTTATCGACTATAGCAAAGCTTTTGACTGTGTAAACCATGAGAAACTCTGGGCCACATTAAGAAGCATGGGTATACCAGAACACCTGATCGTACTCTTGCACAATCTGTACATTGATCAAGAAGCAACAGTTTGAACGGAACAAGGAGAAACAGAATGGTTTAAAATAAGCAAAGGTGTAAGACAAGGGTGCATACTTTCCCCCTACCTGTTTAATTTATATGCAGAACAAATCATCAGAGAAGCAGGATTGTATGAAGACAACAGAGGTGTGAAGATTGGTGGAAGAATCATCAACAACCTTCGCTATGCTGATGATACCACATTACTGGCTGAAAGTGAAGATGATCTGAAACATTTGCTTCTCACAATCAAAGAACATAGTCTCAAAATGGGCCTGCACCTTAATGTAAAGAAGACAAAGATCATGACAACTGGCATAATCAACAGGTTCATCGTTGAAGGAGAAGAAATTGAAATCGTGAACAACTTTAACCTATTTGGATCAACTATAGCTATCAATAAAGAAGCAACAAGCAGTCAAGAAATCAGATGACGCATTACTCTTGGCAGAATGGCTATGAAAGACCTAGATAAGATTCTCAAGAGCAGAGATGTCTCTCTCCATACAAAGATTCAACTTGTTCAAGCTATGGTATTTTCAATAACATCATATGGATGTGAAAGCTGGACAGTGAAAAAGACAGGAAGAAAATTGATGCCTTTGAATTATGGTGCTGGCAGCGAATACTGCGTATACCATGGACTGCTCGAAGAACAAACCAGTCGGTACTAGAGATCAAACCTAAGCTTTCTTTAGAAGCTCAGATGACAAGACTTCGACTTTCATACTTTGGACACATCATGCGAAGAGAGAGATCATTAGAGAAAGACATCATGCTTGGCAAGATAGAAGGTCAACGCAAAAGAGGAAGGCCAGCAATGAGATGGATAGATACATTAACAGCAGCTATGGGTACCAGTCTGTCAACAATGAACCACCTGACTGAAGACCAAACACAATTTAGGATAGCTATCCAGAGGGTCGCCATGAGTCGACTCCGACTCGAGGGCACTTAACACCACCACCACCTTCTCTACTGCCGCTCCCAAGGAATTTCAAACTTTTCTAAAATTCTAAATGTACATGAATATGTTAAACACCGTGGCCAGCTTTTAAAGAAAATGCTGGTCATGGGGGTATAACTATTGACCTGTTAGTCTTTTCAAGTATGCATTGTATTCTTTTTTACATTTCAGATTAGTAAAATATTTTTTAATATTTGTGGATGTTTAATATTTGGTATGCATGGAAATAAGTTGGTGAGGGACCAGTTACTGCAGTGCAGCAGAAGCAGTAGCAGAATTGAAAATTTTAACAAGCACCAGCTCACCAAGCCCTGCAGCACCCCCTCCCTTTGCATAGGTTACCTTGGTAACAGGAAAGCCATGCTTGAGGAGGGGGCAGGGCTACTGCAAGATCCGCGTGAGCTCGGACCTCCTAACCCGCCCTGCGTGTGTTTGTGTGTGTGTGTTTATGTAACCTTTTTAGAGGAAGGAGGTCCATAAATTCTAGAAAAGGGCATCTGGATGGATAAAAGGCTCAGAACCACTGACTTATCCTGAGTATTTAATCTTTAGTATTTAGTATTTAGTCATCATGCACCGGCAGAGTTTTATAATCAGCTTCGCTTCCCTTAAGGGTTTGTATCAATGAACATCGTAGCAGGTTACGTTGTCAAAAGAGAGAGGCACCGATCGTAGCTCACTGTTTGGAGTATCATCATCAATTTGAGCACCTTCAAGTTTTCTGTATTGATCATGTTTTACTGGGATTCACAAATAAAACGAGGGAGCAGAGTTTGCTTATCACTGAACAGCGCTGGATATATACTCTTAATACTGTGTACCCAGGAGGCTTAAATGCTCAGATTGACTGGGCAGTGTGCACATGATATCAACATCATTAGCGTAAAGCACGTAGTACTTTCGCAGTGCAGTGTGGTGTGAGTTTCCTGTTAAATCACCTGTATGGGAAGCGAAGCTGATTATAAAACTCTGCCGGTGCATGATGACTACGCATGCGTGGCGTTTTTCTACGATGAGAAGCAAGTTGAGGGGAGAAAAATGGTATGAATGGTTCTGAGAGTGGTAAAGTTTTTTATCGCAGTATGTAATCTTCAGCCACAGTTCTTTTTCAAAAAATACTGATTCTGTTACTTATGATTATTTTGTAGAGCTTATTGAGTTGAACAGCCGCATGTCAGACTGGTATGGTCATAGAGCCGGAATCCCCCGAAGAAACCGCTTGCGCGGTGAAACGCACAAGCGCGCACGATTGGCGTTGGGATTGAATTCTACCTCTGACACGATTACAGATAAGCTTTCAGCTATGTTGTTCACTTTTTTGAATTGAGTCTAACCTTTAAAGAAGAGTGACAGAATTTATGTCTCAGCGAGATTCGTATTTAAGCGGAAAAGCTAAGCTTCATTGGGTTCACTGTTGGGACTGAATTCTGCCTTGAAAAGATAAACATTTGTTAGTTTTATTTTAGCAACAAGAAGAGGGAATATACGGGGTCCTTGATGCAATTGAGTGGTTTGGTAACCACAGCAGAGGTATACCTCCTGGGTTCCATTCCCAACACAGTCTGAGACCTGTTCCCCGAAATTCTTGTATTTTTTGTGATAGTGAGAGAGTGGAGTAATATCTTGTTTTGTTTAGTTTTATTGCTCCAACAGACCCAGAGTTATTTTTTTGTTTGATACAGTGGTAGAAACAGAGTCATGTGCAGGATCATGTCCTGGGATAGGAATGGCAAGAGATCTTGCTATATCCAGGAGGAAACTCTGAAAAGAGGGATCCCCAATAGGAATCTCCCTTGGACAGGTTAGATCTGAAGAACTAGCCTGAGCACCGACAGAACTATCCAAATATATTGGAATAGAAGATCCTGCAGAGTGCAGTGTGGAATGCGTAAGGGATGGTCACCGGTACTGGTTGTCAGGAGCAGCAACCGTCATTACCACATTGTCCATGCCAGGTATCGACTCCAAGCTTGGTATAGAAAGGAGCGATCCTGTTGAAAAAAGAATGGTAGGAGTTGGGCACGATGTTACTGTGGATACCGGTACCGATGCCAGTACCGGTACCGATGTCGGAGTCGAGCCCGACAGAGACATTGGAGCAGTAATCAGTGACCGTTCAATCGGTACCGGGGTAGCTGAAAACCTTCGGCCGCTATCCCTGGTACCGAGGCAGCGGTATCGATCGGTGTCGGTACCAAAGCGTATTGGTACCCAGTCGCGCAGACTAGAGATCGATTCCAAACTCGGCATCGAGGGCAGCTCAATCGGCCCCGAGGGAACCGAGAGTTGCGGATCCGAATCATCGGAACCGAGCCTTCGGTACCGCTGAGAGCCGGTACCAAGGCGAGTCGGTACCCAGTCCTCCAGACTGGAGATCGATTCGAGACTCTGCATCGAAAAAAGCGAGGCTATCGATGCACGTCTGGAGGGTACCGACGTCGGTGGTAGTATCGGTGCTGGTACCGATAAAGGAAAGTCAGTCTGGAGAGAATCCACCGGTCCCGAAGGTACCGAGGACGCCATTGACCATCCCTGGTGAGGAGTGTTTCATCCAACACCAGTGCCGATGCCGGGGTATCGGTACCACTCGAAGCAGCTGCCACCACCGGACACGGCTCAGGTATGTTCTGTGAGGGGTGAACCCCAGGAACAACCTGAAACCCCTGAAAGGCTTTGGAGACCGAAGACTCCTGCCGAGGTTTTGAAATCAGTGGGCCCTCGAGGACAAGGCCGGAGCCGTCTACATGCTGTGCATGAGACCTACCACTCGAGGGCTGGCTAGACTTAACAGACTGTTTGTGGGTTACCTGATCCTGTGTAGGAGGGGACGGTGCCCCGAAGTTGGAGGGAAACCGTGTATCAAGGGAACCTCGATGTTGAAAACCTCTTCTCACCAAAGTGTTGTCAGGACCCAAGCAGGGTAGACAGCGACTTCGAGGGTCTAAAAATAAAATTGTACCGCCACAGTCTGAACATTTCTTGGAGAAAGTGGCTGGCGATTCCATGAAGGAAAAAGAAGAGGCCTAAAAGGCCTAAAGAACCGTGGGACACTATGAAGAAAAATATCCCGTGAAAAAGGAAGATTTTACAAGAAAAGAAAATAAAACACCGGCGGTACCAGTAGCGTCGGGAAGACAGCCGCGACCACAAGAAAACTAAAGAAATAAAACAAGAATTTTCTGCGCTGACAGGAGGACGTCCTGCCGGCTCCGCGGAAAACGAAAACTGAGGAGAGGCAGTTGGGAAAGGCAGGAAGGCAGCATGCAGGCGTGGTGGGATGCTTCCAAAAGCTCTTTGATTGGATGCTGGGAAGCGTTCCCGCCCAGACTCCATCGGTACCGACGTACCCATATGTGAAGACTCATTCCTGCTTGTTCCTGGAGATTAAGGAACTACAAACTAAAAATAAAAATATGTAGACAAAAATTAAACTTAAACCAAAGAAGCCAGGAACCACATGTAGCGCAACGCCAGAGAAATAGAAAGAGATGCATATAAAGACAGCATGTTAATTACAAATACTTACACATCCCAAGCACTAACACTAAAATAAAATTATTTATTCTACCTTTGTCTGATCATTTTATTTTTCTAACTGATATGGTTCCAGTCTCTCTTTTCCGCTTTATTTGTGTCTGTTTTCTCTTTTCCATTTCTTCTCTCTCTTCCTATCTTCTTCTCTTCCTTTTCTACATATATTTGGTGGTGATCTTTTCTTTTTTTTTTGTAAATACTTTATTAAGGTCAAGATAATACACTCATGTGAAGGGGCCAGACTGGACTTGGTGCTTACCAATGGGGAAAGTGTTTCTGATGTTAAAGTGGGAGATCATCTTGCCTCCAGTGATTACCAGATGGTGTGGTTCAGTATTAGGACTACGGTTGATAAAGTCCATTCAAAAGCAAGGGTCTTAGGCTTTAGGAAAACTAACTTTGCCAAGATGGGGCAAAACCTCAAGGAGTCGTTAGTGGGATGGGAATAGATGGGGGATACAAAAAAGCAATGGGCAAAACTGAAAGGGATATTTTATGGGCAACAAACCTTTTTGTTAGAACGATAAATAAATGCAAAAGGAAAAGGAGGCCACTATGGTTCTCAAAAGAAGTAGCTAAAAGGTGAAGAAAAAGAGGATGACCTTCATAAAAAGCGTAGTTACTCACCTGTAACAGGTGTTCTCCAGGAGCAGCAGGAATCAGTCCTCACTTATGGGTGACGTCGGCGCCGACGGAGCCCTCGCGGAGCAATTTTCCCCAGCTTTCAAAGAAAGCCTTTGGGAATTGCAGCGCGCATGCGCGGTCGTCTTCCCGCCCGAAGGTGCCATCTTAGCCAGTCAGATGATATAGCTAAAAAAGACAGCATAAAAATTTGCAAAAAGAACATAAGCAGACGATTGCAACTCCAAGGGGAGGAGGGAGGGTAGTGAGGACTGATTCCTGCTGCTCCTGGAGAACACCTGTTACAGGTGAGTAACTACGCTTTCTCCAGGACCAAGCAGGAAGTCAGTCCTCACTTATGGGACTCCCAAGCTCAAGGCTACCGGAGACCCTAAGCACAAAAATGAGCTCCCTCTAGCTCAGCAGCACAGAAGGAAAGAATCTTCGCTGAATTATCACCCACCGGTAGCCCACATCCGGGATGGAGGGTAGGAGTTGCTCAGACCTCAAAGAGATTACGGAGGACTGCCTGTCCGAAAGCACTGTCCCTACGGGACTCCCTCTCGAGACAGTAATGGACCGCAAAAGTCTGGCTCGAAGACCAAGTAGCGGCCCGGCAGATGTCTGCCAGCGGAACAGAGCGGAGGTAAGCCACTGACGTGGCCTTTGCCCGAACACAATGAGCCGTGACTCGACTTTCTAAGGAGAGTCCGGCTGCCCCATAAGCCCAAGAGATACAGTCCGCAACCCAGATGGACAGAGTACGCTTGGAGACCGGAAGCCCCAATTTATTGGGGTCAAAAGACACAAAAAGCTGAGCAGCTTTACGGTGCTCCCGCGTACGGTCAAGGTAGAAGTTCAATGCCCTCCTACAGTCCAGGGTATGGAGGACCGTCTCAGCTCAGCTGGAGTGTGGTCTGGGAAAGAAGGTTGGAAGCACCACCTCCTGATTCATGTGAAAAGGGGAGACCACTTTAGGCAGAAACTTAGGGTGAGTCCGTAGGACTACCCTATTCTTGTAGAACCGAGTGTAGGGGGGATCAGACACGAGGGCCTGCAACTCACTCACGCGCCTAGCGGAAGTGAGGGCTATCAAGAACAGCGTTTTCCAAGACAGAAAACGGAGGGAACAGGTAGCCATAGGTTCAAAAGGCGGACAGGTGATCCGCTGCAAAACCACATTCAGGTCCCAGTCAGGTGCTGGCGGGCGCAGAGGTGGTTTAAGTAGAAGGAGACCTCGGAGAAACCTCGCTACGAGAGGGTCGTTGGAGAGAGGTCTGCCGTCCACCGGCACATGATGTGCGGAAAGAGCACTGAGGTGAACTTTGACGGAGTTGGACTTAAGTCCCAGATTAGAGAGGTGTAGCAAGTACTGTAAGATCACCGACACCGGGCAGGAGAAGGGATCCTGAGACTGCTGGGAACACCAGATTGCAAAGCGACGCCATTTAAGGGCGTAGCATTTGCGGGTAGAAGGGCGTCGCGAAGCCAAGACGACCTCCTCCACCTCCGCCGGCAAGAGAAGAGGAGCAAGGACTACCCTCTCAGCAGCCAGGCCATGAGGTTGAGAGACCTGAGGTTGGGGTGCAGTAGGGACCCCTGATCCTGAGTGAGGAGATCCGGTTGTACCCCAGAGGGAATGGATCCTCCACCGCCAGTTGCAGCAGGAGCGGAAACCACGGCTGCCTGGGCCAGCGAGGGGCCACCAGGATCATGAAGGCTTTGTCTCGGAGAACCTTGAAAAGAGTCCGAGAGACTAACGGGATGGGAGGGAAAGCGTACAGAAGGCTCCCCGACCATGAGATCAGAAAGGCGTCCGCCGCAACCCGAAGTGGGTGCGGCTGACGAGAGCAGAAGCGAGGAAGCTGCCGGTTGTGAGGACTGGCAAAGAGATCCACCATGGGGAGACCCCACCTGAGGAAGAGCTTCTGAACGATCAAGGGATCCAGACGCCACTCGTGCGGCTGGAGGACCCTGCTGAGTTTGTCTGCCAGGCAATTTTCTTGGCCCGGGAGATAGACTGCCTTGAGGAGAATGCCGTGACTGACGGCCCAAGAGCAGAGTTTCTGAGCCTCCCGGCAGAGGAGGAAGGAGCCCGTGCCCCCCTGCTTGTTCACGTAGAACATGGCAACTTGATTGTCCGTCTGGACAAGGACGGACTGTTGGGAGGTCAGGTGGGAGAAGGCCTTGAGAGCTAGGCGGATCGCCCTGAGCTCCAGGAAGTTGATCTGCTGAGCAGACTCCCACTTGGTCCAGCGGCCCTGAGTACGTGCCTCTTGGCAATGTGCTCCCCAGCCCAGGAGGGATGCATCGGTGGTCAGCACCCGGGTCGGCTGAGGTGACTGGAAAGGCATTCCTAATATCAGGTTCGGCTGCCGGAGCCACCACCGGATAGACGAGACCAGCGGCTCGGAGACGCGCACTAGGTCTGCTAGGCCGCCTGTGGCTTGTCGCCACTGCCGGCGGAGACACCATTGAGCAGGCCGCATATTCAGGCGGGCATTGGGGGTCACATGGACGGTGGAAGCCATATGGCCGAGCAGTCTCAGGAAGCGCCTGGCGGAGACCAGGGGCTGGCTGCGAAAGCGGTCGGCTAGGTCCATGAGCCGCTGAGCCCTGTCGAGCGGTAGGTACGCTCGCGCCTGAGGAGTGTGCAGTCTTGCGCCGATGAACTCGAGATCCTGTGGGGGGAGCAAAGTGGACTTTGCGAAGTTTATGACAAAGCCCAAGTGCTGCAGCAGAGTCACCGTGCGGGACGTGGCGTTGGTGACCTCCTGAGCGGACGCTGCTCTGATGAGCCAGTCGTCGAGGTACGGAAAAACATAGAGGCCGTGAAGCCGGAGATGGGCCGCCACGACCGCGAGACATTTTGTGAAGACTCGCGGTGCGGAGGACAGGC
Organism: Ichthyophis bannanicus; assembly: GCA_033557465.1. Taxonomy (NCBI): domain Eukaryota; kingdom Metazoa; phylum Chordata; class Amphibia; order Gymnophiona; family Ichthyophiidae; genus Ichthyophis; species Ichthyophis bannanicus. The sequence goes on along the minus strand of CM066031.1, from coordinate 472,636,398 downwards.
CGAAGGGCAGTACTCTGTACTGGTAATGTTTGCCTGCCACCACAAACCTTAGGTATTGGCGGTGGCTGGGGTGGATGAGGATGTGCGTGTAGGCATCCTTTAGATCCAAGGAGCATAGCCAATCTCCCCGCTGGAGGTAGGGCAGAAGGATTCCAAGGGTAAGCATTTTGAACTTCTCCCGCACAAGGAACTTGTTGAGGTTGCGCAAGTCCAGGATGGGTCTGAGGCCTCCTGTTCTCTTTGGTATCAGAAAATACCTTGAATAGAAGCCTTGACCTCTCAGGTGGTGTGGCACCGGTTCCACCGCCTGTTCCTGCAGAAGACCTGCTAACTCCTGAAGGAGCAACTCCCTGTGCAGAGGGGGGCGCGGAGGCTCTCCCGGAAAATAGGCGGGAGGAATCTGATGGAAGTGGAGGAGGTAGCCCTCTCGCACGACCTGAAGCACCCAGGCATCTTTGGTGATGCTGGACCACCTGTGGGCGAAGTGAACCAGCCGGCCTCCGGTGCTGGAGGGGACCAGCGGGGGGGGAGAGGCTATGCTGAGCGAGTCAAAAACCCCCACCCTGCTGAGCAGGGGCTGGTGGTGCAGGCTTGGGGGCTTGCTGCCTACGGGACCCGTTACCCCGTCCCTTGGCCTGCTGGCCCTGTTGGGGAGCTGCAGGGGCCTGATAATGGGGGTATTGTTTGTAGGCAGCTGCCTTCCTCGGGTAAAAGGACTTTTTTCCCGAGCCCTTCTTTTTCTGGGAAGGGGCGGAGGTCTTCCTAGAAAGCCTGGTCCTGGTGAGAGTCTCAGTCTCAATTTGTGCAGCCTTTTCCGCCATGGGCTTGCCAAAGAGGTTTTCGCCTCGGCAGGGGACATCGACCAACTTGTCCTGTACCCAGGGTTCAAGGTCGGACGACTGAAGCCAAGCCTGTCGGCGGGCACCGATGCCGGCTGCGGCTACTCGAGCCGAGGCTTCAAAGCCATCATAGGCTGCTCGGGACATGAACTTCGAGCATTCCCGAATACCCGTGGACAAGGCCAGGAACCTCCGCAAAGGCTCCTCGGAGAGACCAGCGGAGAATCCGGCTAGCTCTTTAGCCAGATCCCTGAGATACATGCCCATGTATAGCTGGTAAGTCTGGACACGACAGGCGAGCATAGAGCCCTGGAAGCACTTCTTGCCAAGGCCATCCAGGTTACGGGCCTCCCTCCCAGGAGGCACCGAGGAGTGCATCTTCTGGCTCTTAAGACGATGCATGGCCGATTCCACTACCATGGAATGGTGTGGCAACTGCGCCTTTTGAAAGCCAGGGCTCTTGCGGACTCGATAGATAGAATCGACCCGCTTGCTCAGGACCGGCGAGGAGGCCGGACTCTCCCACATGCGGAAGAGTAGTCGTTCCAGCATAGGAGGAACCGGCACAGTAAAGTGTTCCCTCGCGGGAGAGTCATACTGGAGGGCGTCGAGCTCCTCGGCTCGAGGCTCCTCCTCGGGATCCGCAGGGAAGGCCAAAGCCTTGGCCATATCCCTAACGAAGTCCGAGAACCGGGCATCCTCCGGGGGGGACTGCTTCCGAGGCTCGGACTCCGGAGAGTCCGATGGGACACACCGAGTCCGGAAAGAATCAGGTGACTCTTCCTCCTCAGACTCCCAGACCGACTCCGACGAGGACTCGGAGGGGTCGGCCCGGGCAGGGAGCGGCGCCAGCCGCCCCGACGCCGAGGGAGTCGGCGTCGGCGACCTCGGTCCCGAACGGGAGGCCGAGGGCGACCTCGACCGAGGATCGACTCGAGTTCTCATCGACTCGAGGATCGGCTCGGTCTCCGGGGTCGACTTGGACGTCGACGTCCCGGCGGTCGGGGCAGCGACGCCAGCGAAGCCAGCGAGCAGTGCCCGCTGCTGGTCCATGAAGGCAGACAGTCTGCTCTCCAAGGCCGTCAACCTGAGTCCGAGCTCAGGTGACCCAGCAGCCCCCGACTCGGGCCCCGACGGCGTCGGGCCCGACGTCGGCTGTCGCGGAGGCGAGTCCAGAAGGACTACAGGACTTACCCGGGCAGGCATCTCCGACTCCAGGCGAGGTCGCTTCGGGAGGTGTTTCCTTCTCCAAGGACCCGGGCGGCTGTCGGGGCTATGCGACCTGGCCCTCGCGGAGCCAGGAGCGTCCACCGACGCCGCCCTCGCGGGTTTTTCCTTCCGACGATGGTCCCCGGAGGGAGAACCCCGGTCGGAGGAGCTCCGGCGACGGTCCGAGCTGGAGCCCTTTGACACGGAGGCCTCCGACGAGGTCCGGGTACGGCTGGGGTCAGCGAAGATTCTTTCGCGCTGATGCCGCCGACTTCTCAACGCCTTCGAGGACAGTTTGCTGCAGGGCCCACAGATCAATTCCTCATGATCCGGGCCCAAGCAGCGGAGGCAAAGGTCGTGTGAGTCGGTTAGTGACATATTTCGGTCACACCGACCACACCGCTTAAAGCCACTGGCAGCCATCGGGGGAAAAAGGGCCCCTGCGAGGTCAAAGGACCGGGCTGCCAGGGAAAACGAAAACGAAAGCTGACTAAGTCAGAAAAACCGAAAAAACGTTAGAGGACTCGAGACCGGCGTCGCGAGTCCGGGCGGGAAAACGATCGGCGTCGAACCGAAAGAAAAAAGTATAAAATAAGAGGAAAATCAACTTTTTCGCGGGGACAAGACGGGGACGTCTGCAGGGCTCCGCGGAAAAAAGAAGACTGGCTAAGATGGCACCTTCGGGCGGGAAGACGACCGCGCATGCGCGCTGCAATTCCCAAAGGCTTTCTTTGAAAGCTGGGGAAAATTGCTCCGCGAGGGCTCCGTCGGCGCCGACGTCACCCATAAGTGAGGACTGACTTCCTGCTTGGTCCTGGAGAATACGAGAGATCATAGAGAGGGGAAGACAAGCATCAATATTTGGAAAAACTTAGAGAAGGTAGGAAAGTAATCAGGAAAGCAAAGGAGGAGGAATTACCCAGTGCAATAAAATGGAGGGATTAGAGATTTTTCAGATATGTCAGCGCGAGGAGGAAGTGTAAAAGTGGTATTGTCAGACCTAAGGGGGAAGGGGAGGAATATGTAGAAGCTGATGATGACAAAGTGGAATTGCTTAACAAATATTTTTGTTCTGTGTTCAAGATGAAGGGCCAGGAGCTGGACTTCACAAAACACTCACAAATGAGAGCAGAGGTAAAGGGGATCTTGAATGATTTTCAGAAGACTGTGTATGCAATGAACTAGCTAAACTAAAAGTTGACAAAGTGATGGGGCCAGATGAGACAGATCTGAGAATATTGAAGGAACTCTAGGACGTTGTAGTAACTCCATTGACTGACCATTTCAATGCTTCTTTAGGGTCAGGAATGGTCCCAGAGGACTGGAGAAAGGTACATGTGGTCCCTTTACACAAAAGCAGAAGGATGAGGTTGAGAACTACAAGCCAGTTAGTCTGACCTCTGTGGTAAGTAAATTAATGGAAATGTTGCTAAAACAGAGGATAGTGAGGTTTCTGGAGTCCAATGGATTGCAGGATCTGAGGCAGCATGAGTTAAGAAGAAATAGATCTTGCCAAACAAATCTGATTGATTTCTTTGACTGGGTGACCAGAGAGTTGAACTGAGGGACAGCCCTAGATGTGGTGTATTTGGATTTCAGTAAAGCCTTTGACACCGTTCCGCGCAGGTGACTTATAAATAAACTGAGCACCCTAGGAATAGACCCCAATGTGACTGACTGGGTTAGAAATTGGTTGAGTGGGAGGCAACAAAGGGTACAGGTAAATGGAGCTCACTCCGAGGAGAAGGATTTTACCAGTGGTGTGCCACAGGGCTATGTCCTTGGTCCAATTCTTTTTAACATCTCCGTTAGTGATATTGCGGAAGGACTGTCAGGTAAGGTTTGCCTCTGCAGATGATACCAAAATTTGCAATAGAGTAGACACCCAGGAAGGAGTAGATAACATGAGGAGGGATCTAGCTAAGCTTGAAGAATGGTCAAGAATTTGGCAGCTAAGGCTTAATGCTAAAAACATGCAGGATCATGCATTTGGGCTGCAAAAATCCAAGGCAAAATGTAGGAGGCGCAGTACTTCTGTCCATGAAAGAAGAGCCCAACCTGGGCGTGATTGTTTCTGGTGATCTTAAAGTGGTTAAACAGGTAGAAAAGGCGATGGCGAAAGCCAGAAGGATGTGAGGGTGCTTAGGGAGAGGAATGGCCAGCAGAAAAAAAAGAGATGATAGTGCCTCTGTAAAAGTCTCTGGTGCGACCTCATTTGTAGCATTGTGTGCAATTCTGGGACCACAGCTTCAAAATGATATAAACAGGATGGAGTCAGTGCAGAGGGTGGTTACTAAATTGGTCAGTGGTCTTCGTGATAAACTATAGAGAGACAGAGTTAAAAATGTTACTATGTATACGTTAGAGAAAAGACAGGGTAGAAGAGATATGATAGAGACGTTTAAATACCTCTATGGCATAAATGCACAAAAGGAGAGCCTTTTTCAATTGAAAGTAAGCTCCGCAATGAAGGGGCATAGGATGAGGGTGAAAGGGGATAGGCTCAGGAGTAATATACAGAAATAGCACAGTTAGTCACCTGTAACAGGTGACCTCTGAGAACAGCAGGAATCAGTCTTCACATATGGGTATCGTTGATAACGACGGATCCCAGACAGGAACACTCCTTAGTGTCCAATACGAAAACCTTTGAGAGCACTCTACTGTGCCTGCACATCGCATCTACCTTTCCAATTCCTCTCCTCAGCTGAGTTTGTAGCTGAGAGATAGAGGAAATAATATACCCAATAACTCCTAGGAAGGAGGGTGGGTTGTGAAAACTGATTCCTGCTGTTCCTGGAGGTCACCTGTTACAGGTGAGTAACTGCGCCATCTCCAGGAACAAGCAGGAATGCAGTCTTCACATATGGAACTCACTAGCTCCCGGGAACCAGACTGAAAAGAAATCCTCAAGGCTAATGAATGGAGCCAAGAGGGCATGGACACATATGTAGACGGCTTGAGCAATGCAAGCAAGATGTCCTTAATTGGTTGAGGGAGACACAGATCATCAATGGTTATGCTTTCAGCTGCCATATCATGAGATGGAGGGCTTGTGGATTGAGATGGAGGAGTAACCCCTGATCCTGAGAGAGGAGGTCGGGGGCATGACCCAGCAAAGGAAACCACGGCTGATGGGGCCAGAAAGGGGCTATTAGGATCATGGAGCCCTTGTCGGCCTGCAGTTTGAACAGAGTTTTCGGTATCAGGGAAGTCAGTGGGAATGCATAAAGCAGGCCCGAGCCCAAATGGAGAAGAAAGGCCTCCTGAGTGGTGAACAGATCCATTCTGGGGCGGTCCCCCACATGTGGAAGATCCAAGAACCCCCAGAATAGATCTCTTCGTTACTCAGGAGAATGCGTGACTACCGCTCTTTTGCTCCAGGCTTGAACATGCAGGCCAGGACCCCAATCCCGGTCAGCCTGCATGTACAGGCCTAGCCCGGCTACCTCAGTCAAGGCTCCTGAATGGAGCCGTGGCACCATAGCATTCCCCAGCCGCCAACCAGATTTTTCATTCCCCACAGCCCGACCCCCAATCTGGCCTCCCAAGGCCAGGGTCGGACTGCAGGGAATCTCCTCTACCCCTCCTACGTCCTCTGCCACCCTGGCCTGCCATCCCCCGCCAATTAGGGGAACTTATTCCACCTGGTGGAATAAATACCCCGTTCAGTCTGCGGCCCCGGACGTACAGGGCCAACATTGGAATTGGCCCTGTATGTCTGGGACCACAGACCGCCCACTGCCCTCCCTAACTACGCCCCCACACCAACCCTTTCCCGCCCCTGTCTAACCTCCCTGGGGTTGGCAGAGGGGCCAAATAGCGGGGATGGATGTCCCAACGGGATGTCCATTCCCGCTATTCGCAGTTCAGAATGACCCCCTATCTGAATTCAAGAAAGCATGGGACAAACACAGAAGATCTCTAAAGGAACAAAGGGACTATAGTATTTAATATGGAAGAACAGACTAGATAAACGATATGGTCTTTTTCTGCTGATATGAATCTCGGCTACCCTAACCTCCATCCCATCCAAGCACTCTCATTCATCCTCACATTACGCAGATAACTCTAACTCCTTCTCACTGGTAGACACCAGACACATCCTATCCATCCCCCTTACGCCTCACAAGCCCCCCCCCCCCCATCTACTGCAGAGAAATATAGAGATGGAGGTGGTTATCTGTGGGGCAAAGGTAAACCACTTTGTGGGCTTCTCTGTTCAAGGAGCAGTATAGCAAGTGTCCATGGATAAAATAAATAAATACACCTCCATCCCATTCAGAGATACCACTACCACAGACATCCCTCCATCCCCACTAACAGTCCCCTCCCGCTCATCCATTCCACACCTCATAGACACTGCCTCACCTAAACTCACACAGATACCCCTCCGTGCTTGAACCTCAGACACCCCCAAAATCCTCTACCCTCATTCATCTCAAATATAATAGACAGCACTCAGACTCCCACAAGTAATTTCCTCTCCCATCTATAACCAACCTTACAAACACCCCCACATAGACACCTCATACCCCAATCTCAGACATCCCCCACAATCCTCCCCCACCATTTATCTCACACATCAAGGACAGTCTCACATAAATACCACCTCCATTCATACAAGCAATTCCCTCCCCAATACAGTCCCATCTCACATACTCCTTCAACCAATCAGATACCCCCTCTATCCCCTCCTCCTCATTCATCACACACATCACAGACTCTCTCACATAACCCCTCCATACCCACACATCAGACACCCCCACCCTCAGAGACAACCCCTCCATCCCCACATCTCAGAAACCGAAGCCTGGAGATTAAGCTTCACTGCTCAAGGGGGTGCTGGAACACTTCTATAGCGGGTGCATTAGGGCAGAATGGCTGCAGCCTGGGGATCATCTGATGTCATCACTCAGGCCTGCAAGCCATGGGGGGGGGGGGATGTGAATGATTGTTGGAGGAGCCTTGGTCCCTGCCACAATGGTACGAGTGGGATCCGGTGCCGCAGGAGTCAGAAGCATCAAGCTGCGGTGCTGGTGCTGGGTGACAGGTGCCTCAGGAGTCTGAGATGTCAGGTTCTGTATGGTGACAGTGGAGGCGAGTGGAAAAAGGAAGAGTCATTTAAGAGACAGCTAAGAATGGGGCCATATAGGGCTGGCTGGGGGATGGGGGCTTTCCAGTCTTTTGCATTGAGTGTCACATGTATGATTTTCTCCCAGTTGGTGAGAGGTCTTACGTGTGCACTAGGTGCAAGGACATCTTTGCTCTCAGGGAACGAGTCCGTTCTCTAGAGGCTAAAGTAGCAGACTTGGAAAGCATAAGACAAACAGACAGAGAGGTACATAGACGAGACCCACAGGGATATAGTCCTGAAGTCCCACCTCCAGTCTGGCAGCATCCCTGTTGCCATGGAGGAGAGAGGTCACGTGACAGGAGAGCATCACCCTGGTGTGGCAGGAAGTGATCCTGTAACTAGGACCTGTCCTCCAGGTGATGTAAAACCCTCTCGCAACGAGGAAGTTTCTCCAGGGCCATGTGCCCATGAGGGAAGGGTTAGGACAGCCATTATAGTTGGTGATTCGATCATTAGGCATGTAGATAGCTGGGTGGCTGGTGGACGTGAGGATCGCCTGGTAACATGCCTGCCTGGTGCGAAGGTAACAGACCTCACGCGCCACCTAGATAAGGTCTTAGATAGTGCTGGGGAGGAGTCTGCTGTCTTGGTACATGTCGGTACCAATGACATAGGAAAATGTGGTAGGGAGGTTCTGGAGGCTAAATTTAGGCTTTTAGGTAGGAAGTTGAAATCCAGAACTTCCAGGGTAGCGTTCTCCGAAATGCTTCCTGTTCCACACGCAGGACCCAAAAGGCAGGCAGAGCTCCGGAGTCTGAATGCGTGGATGAGACAATGGTGCAGAGATGAGGGTTTTGGATTTGTTAGGAACTGGGGAACATTCTGGGGAAAGGAGGGGCTCTTCCGAAGGGATGGGCTTCACCTTAACCGGGATGGAACCAGGCTGCTGGCATTAACCTTTAAAAAGGAGATAGAGCAGCTTTTAAACTAGATATTAGGGGAAAGCCGACAGTTGCCCAAGAGCGGATGGTTCGGAAGAATGTATCTTTGAAGGATACTACCAAAAGCAGAGAGGTTCCACAAAAGAGTAAAGTAGCCCAAATGCCCTCAAGTATGGAGCAGACTGAGCTTAAAGATCCCAAATTACCCATGTCTAACAATAGCCAAATTAATATGAGTAAAATACATTCTCTAAAATGCTTGTATGCAAATGCTAGAAGTCTAAAAAATAAGATGGGAGAGTTAGACTATATAGCACTAAATGAAAGGTTAGATATGATTGGAATATCAGAGACATAGTGGAAGGAGGACAACCAGTGGGACACTGTGATACCTGGGTACAAACTATATCGTAATGATAGAGCTGATCAAATTGGTGGAGGGGTTGCTCTCTATGTTAGAGAGGGCATTGAGTCAGAAAGGATTAAAGTTTTGCAGGAAACAAAATCTGCTGTATAATCTATATGGATTGAAATTCCATGTAAAAGGGGGAAGGCAATGGCAGTGGGGGTGTACTATCAAGCGCCTTGCCAGAATGACCAAATGGATGATGAAATGCTCAAAGAAATCAAGGAAGCTAACAAAAGCTACAGTGCAGTAATGATAATGGGTGATCTCAACTACCTCGGTATCGACTGGGTCAGTGTCACTTCAGGACATGCTAGGGAGATAAAGTTCCTAGATGAAATAAATGACTGCTTCTTGGAGCAGCTGGTTCATGAACCGACCAGAGGGGAAGCCATATTAGACCTAGTCCTTAGTGGAACACCAGATCTAGTGCAAGAGATAAGGTTGTTGGGGCCACTTGGCAATAGTGATCATAGCATGATCGCCTTTGATTTAATTAGTGGAGGAGGGATAGTAAGGAAATCCACAGTACTACCTTTTAACTTTGGAAAGGGAGACTATGATAAAATGAGGAAAACAGTTAAGAAAAAACTAAAAGGAGCAGTTGCAAAGGTTAAAGACGTACATCAGGCTTGGCTGTTGTTGAAAAATACTATCTTGGAAGCCCAGACCAGCTGTTTTCCATGCTTTAAGAAAAGTGGAAGGAAGTCCAAAAAACTGCCAGCATTGTTTAAAGGTGAGGTCAGAGAGGCTGTTGTTGCCAAAAAAGCATCTTTCAGGAAATGGAAAAAACAGCCAAACGACGAAACCTGGAAACAGCACAAGCACTGGCAATTCAAATGCAAGGCATTGATAAGGCAGGCAAAGGGAGAATTTGAGAAGAGGCTTGCTGCGGAAGTAAAAACGCGAAGTAAAGACCTTTTCAAGTACATTCGTAGCAAAAAACCTGTGAGAGAGTCAGTTGGTCCTGCCACCCACCCACTCCCTGGACCTTGAGGGTTAAGGGAGGGGCTGGCCTTGAATGCCCTTGAGGGTTAATGTTGTAGTTGTGTTGGTGCTCAAGTAATAAGGCAATGCAAAGAATATTTCTCTTTTATGAGGTTTATTTCCCGCTTACGCAGTTCAAATGCAGCAGACGTGAATGAAATAATGTGGTACAAAACAAGATGGAGAAACTGAACTTAAACAAGGTTTTTTTCACTGCTTGACTGAATGTCCATTACTGATCCCATTCCCCTGTCATGTGATCTCCTTTTCATTAAGGTAACAGAAAACTCTGATACCAGCACTGCTCCTGAATTGCACAGAATATGCTTCCACTTATTTTCTTCACAGAAGCTCTTTTATCACAGCAAACAGTGAGGTAACTTTGCTATTTTCTTACAAACAACACTGGCAAGCAAATCCCTTAAATGTCCTTTGGAATCATACAAGTAGAGCAATCCATCGGGACTTCCTGTTCAGTAGATGGCACAGAAATTAAAGGCATTTCTTCTTGCCAGCTGGTCAATGGCTTTGCTACGTTCTGAGTAGAAACTGCTCTGCTTTTAAGGAACTCTCTGAATTCAGTAAGAAGTAATTCAGCCTGTGTATATTCTGAGCCAGGCTGAGCAAATCCTCCTTCAGGTAAATGCTTGTTTATATTTCTTATCTCTAGGCAATTATCAGCGCTTTTACTTGGACAACATTTCAGCGTGCAAGCATTTCCCTTCCCCCACCTATCTCCACATGGCAGTGCGGGGTAAAACGCTCCAGCTGTGTCTAGAGAGTCTCTCAGAGTGTTAAAAGGAAAACAGTCAGGCTTTTCTTGACTTAACCAGTTAGTATCAAACTTTCTACCTTTATCCTGTCTTTCACAATTAAAATTCACTCTTTCTGGCTTTCCACTGTTAAGTTTGCTAGCTGTGCCACACCCACCAGATACCTTGTGCTTGGGCTTCTTCCAGGGTAAATCCTTATCCCTTTGCCTCCTATTCCAAGGTTCTTCTGGGTCCCTTAAACTCCTGAGCTGCAGCCTTGGGTCTCTCAGTGCCTTAGAATTCTTCTGCTTCCAGAAATCTTTCTCTGCCCCTGAGTCTCCCAGCTTCTGTCTGCTCCTTCTTGGATCACAGCTGCTTAGTGGTTCTCTCTCTCTCGGTTCCTGTTCCTGGTCATCTGACCTATCCTCAACCAGGTGCTTGTCTCCTTCTTCCTTCTCCTGGTGGTCCTCCCCCTTGTCTAACTGTTTCTGGGTTTTTAACAAGCTAGCTGAGTACTGCACTGCCCGCCTCCTGCTTGGGCGTGCCCAATCAGGGACTTGGCTTCTCACCTGCCTTGAAGTGAGGAGTGGTTCCTGATTAGCTCTGCATTCTCTTTTCCTCTCAACAGGGAAAATCCTGCATTCCCCTGCAGTACCGGCTCTCTCCACCGGATCACTATCAGTTTCTCTTGCTTCATAAGAGCCTGCTACATCACAGTCCATTAGATGATAAAGGGGTTAAAGGAGCACTAAGAGGTGACAAGGCGATAGCGGAGAGATTGAATGAATTCTTTGCTTCAGTCTTTACTGAGGAAGATGTAGGGATGTTACCCATGACTGAAGTGGTATTTAAAGGTGCGGAAGAATTGAAGGAAATATCGATACATCGGGAAGATGTATTACAACTATTAGATAAACTGAAGAGTAGCAAATCACCTGGGGCGGATGGTATACATCCAAGGGTGTTGAAAGAACTGAAATATGAGATTGCAGACCTGCTATTAGTAATCTGTAAAATATCATTAAAATCATCTCTAATACCTGAAGATTGGAGGATTGCCAATGTAACACCAATTTTTAAAAAGGGTTCCAGGGGTGATCCGGGAAACTATAGACCGGTAAGCCTGACATCAGTACCGGGAAAAATGGTAGAAACCATCATAAAGAATAAAATTACTCAGCATGTAGATAGTCATGACCTAATGGGAGACAGCCAACATGGCTTTAGACAAGGAAGATCTTGTCTTACTAATCTGTTATGTTTTTTTGAAGGAGTGAATAATCAGGTGGACAATGGTGAGTCGGTTGATATTGTGTATCTGGACTTTCAGAAAGCCTTTGACAAGGTCCCTCATCAGAGACTTTTGGCAAAACTAAAGAGTCATGGGATAGGAGGCAGTGTACTATTGTGGATCAGGAACTGGTTAAAAGATAGAAAGCAGAGGGTAGGGCTAAATGGCCAATTTTCCCAATGGAGAAAGGTGAATAGTGGTGTACCCCAGGGATCTGTGCTGGGTCCGCTGCTTTTTGACATATTCATAAATGACCTGGAAAGTGGAATAACGAGTGAGGTTGTCAAATTTGCAGATGACACAAACTATTTAAAGTTGTTAAAACCCAAGAGGATTGTGGAAAACTGCAAGAGGATCTTGATAAATTGGAAGACTGGGCATCAGAATGGCAGATGAAATTTAATGTGGACAAGTGCAAGGTTATGCACCTAGGGAAGAACAACCCAAACTATGGTTACACGATGCAAGGTTCCACATTAGGAACCACCACCCAGGAAAAAGATTTAGGCGTCATTGTGGATACCATGTTAAAACCCTCGGCCCAGTGTGCAGCGGCGGCCAAGAGAGCAAATAGAATGCTAGGTATGATAAGGAAAGGAATGGAAAATAAAACAAATGATATTATAATGCCTTTATATCGTTCCATGGTGAGACCGCACCTTGAATATTGTGTGCAATTCTGGTCGCCGTATCTTAAAAAGGATATAGCGATTTTAGAAAAGGTTCAGAGAAGAGCCACCAAAATGGTTAAGGGGATGGAAGGATACTCCTATGAAGAAAGGCTAAAATGGTTAGGGCTCTTTAACCTGGAAAAGAGATGGCTGAGGGGAGATATGATAGAAGTCTATAAATTAATGAACGGAGTGGAACGGGTAAACGTAGATCGATTGTTTACCTTATCAGAATATAGAAAGACTAGGGGACATGCAATGAAGCTACAGGATAAACTATTTAAGACTAATAAAAGAAAATATTTTTTCACTCAACGTGTAATCAAACTCTGGAATTTGTTACCGGAGGATCTAGTAAAGGCTGTTAGTGTAGCTGGATTTAAAAAAGGTTTGCACAAGTTCCTGGAGGAAAGGTCCATAAACCATTATTAAGAAGGGACCCAGGATATCAATGCTTGAAGCAATACAAGCATTGTGGAACCTGTGTCCCTTGGGGAAACTGCTAGGTACGTATGACCTAGATTGGCCACTGTTGGAAACAGAATACTGGGCTTGATGGACTTTGGTCTGACCCAGTATGGCATATCTTATGTTCTTATGTTCTTATATCCTTTGCGAGGTAATATCTCCAAATCTTTGCGAGGTAAGATATTCAAAACTGTACCCAATACTCCAAGCCTCACCAATGACCTGTCACACTGTTTCTGCCATCTTGAGATCATCAGATATCATCGCCCCGAGGTCCCTCTTCTAGTCTGTGCATACTAATCTCTCACCCCACATCAAATATAACTCTTTTGGATTTCTGCATTTCAAATGTATTTCTCTGCCCTTTTTCACATTAAATATTAATTGCCAAACATTATACCATTCTTTTAATTTTTATAGATCTTTTCTCATGTGATCTATTTCCTCCTAGGTGCCCACTCTGTTCAAATCTTCATGTTATCCACACTTTTCCTTAACAGTACCGGTCCCAGAAATGATCCCTTAGGCACTCCACTACTTATCTTCTTTCTTCTGAGCAAATTCCATTTACCATCACCCTCTGTCATCTGTCAATCATCCAATTTCTAATCCAGTTCCTCCTCTTAAGACCCATCCCCAAGCTTCTCAGTTTATTCTTAAGTCTCTTAGGAATATCATGAAAGATTTTGCTGAAATCTAAATAGATGACATCCATTGCATGCCCTTGATCCAATTCTCTAGTCATCCTGTCAAAGACAAATCAGTCAGATTCATTTGGCATGATCTTCCTTTGGTATGATCATATTGCATCGAATCCTACAAACCATTGTATTCTAGAAAGACCAATATCCTTTCTTTCAGCAGCATTTTACTGCTGTGTAGGTTGTCTCTGTTCTCTGTTACTTTCATGAAGAAGGACCGCATCGGCCCTTCTGCAATCCTGCGGAGGCATCCTAGTCTCCAAAGCGAAATCAGACTTACCTGCTAATTGTTGTTTCTTGAAGAACTCCAGTCCAGTCCTGCACCTCTGGGTAGTGCACTTCCTGCACCTCCTCCAGCAGCTTGGAGACTGAGCATGTCACCTTTTGAAGTCACCAGTACTAATACCGCTGGCACCTCCCAACAGCTCCCAGTAACCTACTGACAAAGCAGACTCACAGGAGCAACAAGTAAGTAGTTAAACAAACAAACAAAAAAACAAACTACCACCTCCTCCCTCCCACACCCAAGGTGGAACTCCTCCACCCTCTGAGACCGAGAGAGAGCGAGCGAAAGAGAGCAAGAAAGAACGAGAGGCCTCCCGGAGAATATCCGGTCACTGGCATGCTGCTCATGACCCCTGGTCTGCCCCTAAACATCGGAACTCTTGCGACTCCCCGTTGCCCCGGCCTCCCCGCCAGCAGCAACAGAGCCAAAATCTAGCCAAATTGGCAATAGCAGAAAACCTGGGTAGGATCTGGGACTGGACTTCCTCAAGGAACAACAATTAGCAGGCACGTCTAATTTTGCTTTCCTTATCGTGCCTCCATTCCAGTCCCACACCTCTGGGATGTAACAAGGCAGTAACTTAATGGGAGGGACCTGCCAAACCGGCATGCAGAACTGCCGAACCGAAACAGGCAAAAATGCCACATGAAGGTCTGTAGGGAGGACCAAGTAGCCGCCCTACAGATTTCTACTGGAGGCACCAAACTATAATCGACCCATTTAAGCCACCTGAGCTCTAGTGGAATGGGGGCGCAACCCTAAAGGCACCTGTTGCCCCTGCAAAATATAAGCTGATGCAATCGCTTCCCAAATCCATCTGGAAATGGAAGCCTTAGCTGCCGCCTCGCTCTTGCATGGACCCCAAAGAGGACAAACAAGTGATTTAACTTGCAAAAACTCTCTGACGTCCTCAAATAACACCTGAGGGCCCTCCTCACATCTAGCAAGCGAAGGCTGTGGCTGGAGGCACTCTCACCCAAGCCCTTCAGAACTGGCAGGGACACAGGCTGATTCATATGAAACGCCGAAACCACCTTCAGCAGGAATGACTGATCCGGATGGAGAACCATGTTTTCCCACGAAAAGGAAAGGAACGGCTCCTGGCAAGACAAGGCCTGTAGCTCTGAGATACTGCGCGCGAAGCAGATCGCTACCAAGAAGATTGTTTTCACGGTTAAGTCCTTCAAAGAGGCCCAGCTCAAAGGGTTCCCTAGTCAGTGCTGTCAGGACCAAATTGAGGTCCCATGGCGGAACCATTGAAAGGCGCAGCAGGCGCAAACGGGTCACCGCCTTCAGGAAATGTAACCCATCTGGGTGAGAGCCCAAAGGCATCCTCTGGACCTTCCCGCGATAACAAGCAATTGTCGCCAGCTGCACCCACAATGAGCTGGCTGCGAGGTCTTTATCAAACCCGTCTTGCAAAAAGGCCAAGATCTCCAGGACAGTGGCCGAGGCCAGCCGCGCCTGCATCTCTACACACCATGCTTCAAAAATATGCCATATGCGGACGTAGGCCAGCAAGGTAGACCTTTTCTGTGCCTTCAGCAAGGTTGAGATCACGGGCCCCAAATACCCATTACGTCTCAACTGCGCCCTTTTGAAGGACCAAGTCGTAAGCGAGAATCGGTCCACCTGAGACATGCGCAGTGGCCCCTGCAACAGAAGGTCCTCCCACGCTGGGAAGGTGACATGGCCGATCCTCCAGGAGATGCACCAAGTCGGCGTACCACAGGCACTGCAGCCAGTCTGGGGCAATCAGTATGATCCGCCCGTGATGCGCCTCGATTCGCTGCACCACGTGGCCTATGAGAGCCCAAGGTGGAAAGATGTACAGAAGTCCCTCCGTGGGCCATTGTTGCAACAGACAGACATCCTTACCCGTCTACTGCTACCCATCTACTGGCAGACTTGAACGTCACCATCAGATCCATAAGGGGCACCCCCACCTGCGCACTACCTGTGCGAAGACCTCCAATTAAAGCTCCCACTTTCCTGGGTCCATGCGGACCCAGCTGAGATAGTTCGCCATCACAAGGCTGAACTTTTACAGAGCTCTGCTAGTGAGTGGATTTTTGCCTCCTGGGACATCTTACTGTGAGTTCTAGCTGTTTATTTAATTATTTACTGTTTGTCTAACTGTTGTTTGTTTAATTATTTAGTGTTTGTCTTAGTGGTGTGCTAATTCAGCCTTCTCAGCTGTACTTACCTTGCCTCTCTCAATTAACTGGGCCTTGTGTGGTAGCCATTTTGAATTAATCTCTCTCCCCAGAGCCTGCTGTTAAGCTTTTCCTGTCCTTGCCTGCCTGAGTGACTCCTCCCCCTGTGTGTGTGGTAGCCATTTTGAATTAATCTCTCTCCCCAGAGCCTGCTGTTGTTAAGCTTTTTCCTGTCCTTGCCTGCCTGAGTGACTCCTCCCCCTGACCCCCTCCCCCTGAGGTATCCTGTAACCTTGTTCCTGTTTTCTCCACGTGTGCATAGGCTGTTTTAGTTTGCTTTTCTCTGATCAGAGAAAGGCTGAACTTTTACAGAGCTCTGCTAGTGAGTGGATTTTTGCCTCCTGGGACATCTTACTGTGAGTTCTAGCTGTTTATTTAATTATTTACTGTTTGTCTAACTGTTGTTTGTTTAATTATTTAGTGTTTGTCTTAGTGGTGTGCTAATTCAGCCTTCTCAGCTGTACTTACCTTGCCTCTCTCAATTAACTGGGCCTTGTGTGGTACCCCCATCCCCCTGCTGAGGGTTCAGGACAGGGTACCTTGTAACTGCCCTCTTTAATAGGACTTATCTCCCCCCCTCCCTCCCCAGCACCCACCCACCCCTGGGGAAATTGTAGTTTTATAGGTACTTGGACATCTTAGAGGAAAGGGGCTGCTCTCAGGTGCAGCTCTTAATCCAAATCAGTCATACACAGTGGACCTGTGATTAATTAGTTTCAGGTACACAGGGTGTATTAGGGGTATTAGATACACTTTTATTAGTATAAGCATCTACACCAATCCTTATTATATACCGATTTAAAAGACCTAAACACAAGCTTTAAACTAAGATGCAGTCAGAGGTCCAGCAACGAGATGGGGGTTCTCCAGTCTTTTGCATCGAGTGTCACATGTATGATTATCTCCCAGTTGGTGAGAGGTCCTACATATGCACTAAGTGCAGGGAGCTCTTTGCTCTCAGGGAACGAGTCCGTTCTCTAGAGGCTAGAGTAGCAGACCTGGAAGACATAAGAAAGACAGAGAAGTACATGGACGAGACCTACAGGGATATAGTCCTGAAGTCCCACCTCCAGTCTGGCAGCATCCCTGTTGCCATGGAGGAGAGAGGTCACGTGACAGGAGAGCATCACCCTGGTGTGGCAGGAAGTGATCCTGTAACTAGGACCTGTCCTCCAGGTGCTGTAAAACCCTCTCGCACCGAGGACGTTTCTCCAGGGCCATGTCCCCATGAGGGGTGGGTCAGGACAGCTGTTATAGTTGGTGATTCAATCATTAGGAATGTAGATAGCTGGGTGGCTGGTGGACGTGAGGATCGCCTGGTAACATGCCTGCCTGGTGCGAAGGTAGCAGATCTCACGCACCGCCTAGATAGGATCATAGATAGTGCTGGGGGGGAGTCTGCTGTCTTGGTACATGTTGGTACCAATGACATAGGAAAATGTGGTAGGGAAGTTCTGGAGGCTAAATTTAAGCTTTTAGGTAGGAAGTTGAAATCCAGAACTTCCAGGATAGCGTTCTCCGAAATGCTTCCTGTTCCACGTGCAGGACCCAAAAGACAGGCAGAGCTCCGGAGTCTCAATGCGTGGATGAGACAATGGTGCAAGGATGAGGGTTTTGGATTTGTTAGGAACTGGGGAACATTCTGGGGAAAGGGGGGGCTCTTCCGAAGGGATGGGCTTCACCTTAATCAGGATGGGACCAGACTGCTGGCATTAACCTTTAAAAAAGAGATAGAGAAGCTTTTAAACTAGAAAATAGGGGAAAGCCGACAGTCACCCAGGAGCGCACGGTTCGGACAAAGGTATCCTTGAAGGATACTACCAAAAGCAGTGAGGTTCCAAAAGGGAGTATAGTAGCCCAAATGCCCTTGAGTAAGGAGCAGACAGAGCATAAAGATTCCCAATTACCCATGCTTACCAATAGCCAGATTAATATTAATAAAATGCAGTCTCTAAAATGCTTGTATGCCAATGCTAGAAGTCTAAACAATAAGATGGGAGAATTAGAATATATAGCATTAAATGAGAGGTTAGATATGATTGCACTCTCAGAGACATGGTGGAAGGAGGATAACCAGTGGGACACTGTGATACCTGGATACAAACTATATCGTAATGATAGAGCTGAACAAATTGGTGGAGGGGTTGCGCTCTATGTTAGAGAGGGCATTGAGTCAGAAAGGATTAAAGTTTTGCAGGGAACAAAATATGCTGTAGAATCTCTATGGATTGAAATTCCATTTATGAAGGGGAAGGTGATGGCAGTGGGAGTATACTATCGACCACCTGGCCAGAATGAACAAATGGATGATGAAATGCTCAAAGAAATCAAGGAAGCTAACAAAAGCCACAACAGAGTAGTAATAATGGGTGATTTCAATTACCCCGGTATCGACTGGGACAGTGTCACAGCAGGACAAGCTAAAGAGATAAAGTTTCTAGATGAAATAAATGACTGCTTCTTGGAGCAGCTGGTTCATGAACCGACCAGAGGGGAAGCCATACTGGACCTAGTCCTTCGTGGAACGCCAGATCTGGTGCAAGAAATAAGGGTGTTGGGACCACTTGGCAATAGTGATCATAGTATGATCATGTTTGATTTAATCAGTGGAGGACAGATAGTAAAGGAATCCACAGTACTACCTTTTAACTTTCAAAAGGGTGACTATGATAGAATGAGGAATATAGTTCGGAAAAAACTAAAAGGAGCGGTTCCAAAGGTTAAAGACTTACAGCAAGCTTGGGTGTTATTTAAAAATACTATCCTCGAAGCCCAGACCAGCTGTATTCCACGCATTAAGAAAAGTGGAAGAAAGTCCAAAAAACTGCCAGCATGGTTTAAAGGTGAGGTCAGAGAGGCTGTTGCTGCCAAAAGAGCAACCTTCAGAAAATGGAAAAAAGAGCCAAATGATGAAAACTGGAAACAGCACAAGCACTGGCAAGTTAAATGCAAAGCATTGATAAGGCAGGCAAAGCGGGAATTTGAGAAGAAACTTGCTACGGAAGCAAAAACACGAAATAAAGACTTTTTCAAGTACATTCGTAGCAAAAGGCCTGTGAGAGAGTCAATTGGACCATTAGATGATAGAGGGGTAAAAGGGGCAGTAAGAGGAGACAAGGCTATAGCAGAGAGACTGAATGAATTCTTTGCTTCGGTCTTTACTGAGGAAAATGTAGGGGTGTTACCCAAGACTGAAGTGGTATTTAAAGGTGATACTGCAGAGGAATTGAGAGAAATATCGCTACACCGGGAAGATATATTACAACTATTTGATAAACTGAATAGTAGCAAATCACCTGGACCGGATGGTATACATCCCAGAGTGTTGAAAGAACTGAAATATGAGATTGCAGACCTGTTATTGGTAATCTGTGAACTTTCATTAAAATCATCTGTAATACCTGAAGATTGGAGGGTCGCCAACGTAACACCAATTTTTAAAAAGGGTTCCAGGGGTGACCCGGGAAATTACAGACCGGTGAGCCTGACGTCAGTACCAGGGAAAATGGTAGAAGCCATCATAAAGAACAAAATTACACAGCATGTAGATAGTCATGGCCTAATGGGAGACAGCCAACATGGCTTTAGACAAGGCAGATCTTGTCTTACTAATCTGATCTGTTTTTTTGAAGGTGTGCATAAACAGGTAGACAAAGGTGAGTCGGTTGATATAGTGTATCTGGACTTTCAGAAAGCTTTTGACAAGGTCCCCCATCAGAGACTTTTGGCGAAGCTAAAAAGTCATGGGATAGGAGGCAGTGTACTATTGTGGATCGGGAACTGGTTAAAAGATAGAAAGCAGAGGGTAGGGCTAAATGGCCAATATTCCCAATGGAAAAAGGTGAATAGTGGAGTACCCCAGGGATCTGTACTGGGTCCGCTACTTTTTGACATATTCATAAATGACCTGGAAAAGGGAATAACTAGTGAGGTAATCAAATTTGCAGATGACACAAAACTGTTTAAAGTTGTTAAAACCCAAGAGGATTGTGGAAAACTGCAGGAGGATCTGGATAAATTGGAAGACTGGGCATCCAAATGGCAGATGAAATTTAATGTGGACAAGTGCAAAGTTATGCACCTAGGAAAGAACAACCCACACTATAGTTACAAGATGCAAGGCTCCACATTAGAAACCACCACCCAGGAAAAAGATTTAGGAGTCATCGTGGATAACATGTTAAAACCCTCCGCCCAGTGTGCAGCGGCGGCCAAGAAAGCAAATAGAATGCTAGGTATCCTAAGGAAAGGGATGGAGAATAAAACAAAGGATATTATAATGCCTCTGTATCGCTCCATGGTACGACCGCACCTTGAATATTGTGTGCAATTCTGGTCACCGTATCTTAAAAAGGACATAGAGTTATTAGAAAAAGTACAGAGAAGAGCCACCAAATTGGTGAAGGGGATGGAAGGCTACTCCTATGAAGAGAGGCTAAAAAGGTTAGGGCTCTTTAACCTAGAAAAGAGGCGGCTGAGGGGAGATATGATAGAGGTGTATAAATTAATGAATGGAGTGGAACGGATAAACGTGGATAAATTGTTTACGCTATCAGAATATAGAAGGACTAGGGGGCATGTAATGAAGCTACAGGGTAAACTATTTAAGACAAATAGGAGAAAATATTTCTTCTCTCAACGTGTAATCAAACTCTGGAATCTGTTACCGGAGGATGTAGTAAGGGCTGTTAGTATAGCTGGGTTTAAAAAAGGTTTGGACAAGTTCCTGGAGGAAAGGTCCATAAACCACTATTAAAAAGGGACCCAGGATATCAATGCTTGGCCTAGTACAAGCACTGCAGAACCTGTGTCTTTTGGGGAAACTGCTAGGTACGTATGACCTAGATTGGCCACTGTTGGAAACAGGATACTGGGCTTGATGGACCTCGGTCTGACCCAGTATGGCATTTCTTATGTTCTTATGTTCTTATTGTCGAATCCTGCAATGTGTGCTGCCGACAATGCCTGGAGACGAAGCTGAACAATCTTTCCACCTCCTCCTCGAGGGCAGCATTGCCTGTGCCCCCCTGATGGTTGAGATAAGCCACTGTGGTCACATTGTCCGACAGGACTCCGACTGCCTTTCCTAGCAAGCCCGGCTCGAGGGCGCTGAGTGCCCAAGACACTGCCTGCATCTCTAGTCTGTTCATTGATCAACCGGCCTCCTGCTCGTTCATCTCCCCTGAGCAAAGAGCTCCCCGCAATGGGCCCCCCAACCCGCCAGACTAGCATAGGTCAGCACCGGGACCCACTGCGGCAGCTCGAGGGACATGCCTGCCACCAGATTTTCTGGACAGAGTCAGCACTGCAGCGCCTCCCTGATCCCCCATGGGCAGGGAAGCCGCTGGGACAGAGAGTCCATCTGGCGCAATCAGCGACAGAGCAAGGCTTTCTGCAAAGGAGGCATGTGCGCTTTCATCCATGGCACTACCTCTAGAGTGGCTGCCATCATTCCTAACACCTGCAGATACTGCCAGGCCGTTGGCTCCGACCGCCTCAGAAAACTGAGCACTAAGTGACGCAGCCCACGAGCTCGTTGCTCCGGCAGGAAGACTGTGTCCACTCGAGTGTCAAAGCAGACCCCCAAGTATTCCAGGTCCTGAGAGGGAATCAACCAACTCTTGGTCATATTGACTACCTAACCAAGACTTTCCAGAAGCTGTACCACCTGGGATGTAGCCTGTACACTCTCGTCACTGGACTTTGCCCGAATCAACTAGTCATTGAGATAAGGGTGTACCAATACCCCTCTCCTTGTGGAGCGCCTCCACCATCACTGCCATGACCTTGGTGAATGTGCGAGGCGCTGTTGCCAGACCGAAAGGTAATGCCTAAAACTGGAAGTGCCCCACTGGCACCGCAAACTACAGGAACCTGATGAGAATGTGGAGATATGCTTCCGTGAGATCGAGGGACGTTAAAAACTCTCTCTTTCTCACCGCCATGATCACAGACCTCAACACTTCCATGCGAAAGTGTGGAACTCGAAGACAACTGTTCACCCTTTCGAGGTCCAGAATTGGGTGAAAGGATCCATCCTTTCTGGGGACCACAAAATAAATGGAGTACCGACCGCAGCCGCACTGCTCTCGGGGACAGTGACCTCTGCCCCCAGTTGTAGCAGCCATGCCAGGGTCTCCTTTACTGCCACTGCCTTGCACGGTGCCTTGCACAGAGACCAGACAAAGGACTCGGCAACTGGACAGGCGAATTCGAGGGCATAGCCGTCGCAGATGATCTCCAGAACCCATTGGTCGGACGTGATCTGGGTCCAAGCAGGGAAAAAAAAACCCTTGTAGCCGACCTCTCACGGGGTGCTCCATTGCCTGGGCCCCCCCTCGCTTCATTGTACCTTTTTAAGGCCTGAGGAGGAAGCAGAGAAACCTCTGCCCACCCCTCAGAATCCTCTAAATCCCTGCCCTCGAGCGGGAAACTTCCCCCTCTGGAATCCTCCAAGATGGAATGTACGAAAACGCCAGAAATCTCGCGTCTGGCTCCAAAGCGCTGCCACATTGCGACCCTGCTTCAGCCTGTCCTCCAGAAGGTGTCCCCCTTTGGATTCCCCCAAGTCTTTGTCCAACTTTTCCAGGTCCTCCCCGAATAGAAGCTTCCCTTAAAGGGGAGTTTGCTAAGACGGGACTTAGAAGAGCTGTCTGCTGTCCAATTCCACAGTTAGAGGTAGCGATGAGCCGCCACCACCGACACTATGCTCCTAGCCAGCCCATGAATGAGATCATAGTGGATATCAGTGAGGTAAGCCGCCCCCGACTCCAGCTGAGCTACCTCTGCCACCTGCTCTAGCGCTGAACGACCAGCGAAGACAGGCTCTTGCCACCCAGGCCCCACAAATAAAAGCCTGCAGAGATAACGCATTGACATCAAAGGCCTTCTTCAACAATGTGTCCAACTTCCTGTCCTGCCCATCCTTCAGGGCTGCATTCCCCTCAACCGGGATGGTTGTCTTCTTCGTAACAGCAGACACTGTCGAATCCACTCACGGGGAACAAAATATTTTGCGCTCCTGATTTAACAGGTCCCACTCATCCTGGATCATCTGCTTGACCACCCGGTGCACCAGAAAGACCTCCTGCATCTTCCGCACCACCTGTATGAGAGGATCTTCCAGTATCTCATCCTCCACCGGCAGGTTAGCAGGCAAATTGAGGACTTTTAGAGATTCCACAATTAAAGTAGGCAACTCTTCTCGCTGAAAGACCCAGACAATCCTAGCCTGGTTTTCTGGCTCCGGAATCTCCCTTCCTCGAGCTCCTCGCCTTCCCCCTCTGGTTCCAGCTCCAAATCGTCCGCTTCCAGCCACTCGGACAAGGAAGGCTGCCCCGATCGCTCTTTTGAGGGCTGGGCCCTCTTGGCCAGCCCTGTGCCAGAGGCCTTCCCTCTCTCCACAGAGACCCGACCTGCACTGGCCCCTGCCACTGAGGTATCCCCCACTGATCCCTGCTGGTGCAAGCAAAAGGCTTGATGCAGTAAAAGCACAAATTCTGGGGAGAAACCCCCCAGAGCCACCCCCCCCCCCAAACCATGGGGAGTAGAGGGACCGGAAACCACTGGAGCCAGCCCCTGCTGGGAGGGAGAATCTCTAGGTGGACCTGGACCCCCTGCGCAGACAAAGGCATGGGCTCCCTAGACTTGTCCTGCAGTGCCTGCTCCATCGCGTCTGACACGACCCCCCACTGGGTACTGCAGACGAGGCACTATTTGCGTGCAGGACCACTGCTCATGGAATCCAAACTGACCGGACTCAAGGAGGAGAAGTAGGACTGTCAGTCTACCCTATCTATACCACTACCTTATTTGTGGTCTTGTCACTTCTACTTCTCGTCTTCTCTTTTTTTTTTTTTTTAACTGAATGAGGCACAGCACAGCAAGGGAAAGAGAGAAAGAGAGAGAGCGCCCCCCAGAGGCCCGGGAGTGTGAGCAGTGCTCACCATGCTGTTAACCGGGCCCTCCGAACTGCTCTGCAAAAGCACAGGAACAAGGCCTGCAACCCAGCCTTCCTGCCTCTGTGCCGCCATGGACACCATGAGGCGCCAGGTCTCACTCCTCAACTAGGCCGTCCCTTGCTGCGCTGCTATCACTGCCCCCCTGTACCTGGAAGCGAGCCCGAAGAAGAAAATTAAGAACTGCTTGGGATGCTGCAGATCCGGTCACACAAACCCCGCACTCAGCCTGCTCTCGGCTTCGGCGCGAAGGGGGGGGGGTCAGGAGTGTTCCCTCTCTGGCAGCTGCATCAGTGACGGTGGCTCCTCACCCGCTGATGGAATCGGGAGCCACCAAAGCCCTGGGATGTTGGCAGATGCCCCAACGCCCCTCCGGACTATCAAGGAGGGGAGGGATCCTCCTCTGCAGTTCCACTTAAGAAGCCTTGATAGGCTGCAACCTGGAGCTAACTGTCAAAACCAACACTGCCTTTTCCTTTTTTTTTTAAATGGATACTGGGAGCTGGTGGGAGGTGTCAGAGGTATTAATACTAGTGACTTCAAAAGGTGGCATGCTCAGTCTCCAAGCTGCAGGAGGAGGTGCAGGAGGTACAAAGTGCGGGACTGGACTGGAGGGACGATAAGGAAGAATCTATTCACACATCCTTTAAATGTCCCCCCAGAACCTTTCAGAGCTCTCTCAGTATTTGAGGATGTAACTCATGTAAGGCTGTTCATAAATACCTTCCGTGAACAGTGTGGTATCTACTCCATTCCCATTAGTACCTTTGTGAGTCTTGCATGGTCTTCTCCAGGATTTCTGCTTTTTCTTTGTCACATTCCACAAATATTGCCTTATAAAATAGGCCTGAGCACCCTGTTATAAAATTACCATCCACATGTGTCAAATGAATAATGCGCATTTGGATAGATTGTTTAAAAAAAATACTTTGCCCACAACTACAGAGCAGTTAAGCCCATTCATACCTCATGAATAAAACTAGAGGACGAATGGCCTCATGGCTCAGGTTTGGAGATCTTTGATGTCTTGAAATGTTCCAAAACATTGTGAATTATTGTACCATTGAGCCAATAGAATTTATAACAGCTTTCAAAGAATCCAATCTTATGTTTTAGCTGTATTAAAGTTCTATGCCAATACTCCCTATCTCTTTCTAAATGTTCTGTTCTGTTTATTTTCTGCTATGTCTGTGTGGGTGTTCTTCTCAATTATGTATGGAATGCAATTTTAAAAAACACTGTTTGAACTTAATAGTTATGATGTCTTAAGTACCTTGCAAATTTCCAAATTTTGTATTCAGAATATACCCTCATATAGCATAATAACAATTCAGTTAGACAATAAAAATCCAAGAGTTCTCATATTGCTTCATTAGAACAGAATAAATCAAAAAGGACATGAAGGCAAAGATAAGATAATGAAAGAAATTAAGTTCCAAACCATGTTATCAGAATCAACAAAGAATAATATTATAACAGAGAAACCTATCTAGGGATTTTTTCCCAAACATTTTAAACTGCATTCAAGAAACTTTCACAGCATGAAAAACATGAGTAAAATGACGAAAAAGGACAGCAAATACTTGGCCACAGAGTAGATGTTCCTTTCCTATTTTTCAGGACCCTATAACACGAAATTCGCCAGCAATGATATTGCAGAACAAAAGATTATACAAATCTCTCTTCCTATGTGATACAATCCCTGGAAGTTGGCAGCCAAATCCAAACAAAAAAAACCCACCAACCTGCAAACATCAATGCAATGCACTGGACATGTTTATACATTTTGCAAATATGAAACTAAACATAAAGATTTAAAAAAAACATCAAAAAAGGCAACATATAAAACTTGGAAAATGGTTCAAGTTCCTAGATTTTTCCATAAAGCAGAAAACCCATATACTTCTACAAATATTGCTGAAAGTGCACCGTCAAAGAGATGCCTATATTTTTAGAAAACCACATGTGTTTTCATTTAGCACATCTTGTATCTGGGTCTACCAGGATCCAGGATTAGGTCACTCCAATTTGCAGAAAATGCTGTGGCCTGGGATTCATGGCCTGGCTCTGCTACAGTTACAGAGATCCATAAATGGTTAAGTGACAACATGTCATTGCGCTTGAAAGAAAGGCGTTCATTTTTTAAGAAATATTTTGTTACAAGTAGATTCACTTGCTCTTAATTTTATTTTGTATTTACTTGCTGTCACCTATGAAGTAATGCTGGTCTACCGTTTACCCTAATATGCTTGAACTGAAAATTCAAGAGCTAAGTAACTGAATGAGGGCATAAACTTTGCAGTAGTAAGTGTACAGTTTTTTATTGACTTACCAAAGTACAGTATAGGCTCTGGGAGGCATACAAAGTTATTTAAAAGAAAAATAATGGTGGGGATTTTAAAGCCCTACTGCTTTTGGTAATCATAATTTGAAACACAGATTACACTGTAATTAGATGGTGCACGTACTTTTTAAGGCACATTTTACAAAGGGCATCCAAGCGCAGTCAGAATGAGCGCCAAGATGGCATAAAACCTGCGTTAGCTACATGGGAACATGTCGGGCACGCCTCCATTTTATAGTGTTATAGCAAACGCTGTGCAAAGCTCTTATTCAATCACTCACCCTCAGAAGGAAAACTCTCAGACAGGCTGGCATGCAAACAGGATCTTTAATGTGCACACAGGATCAGACAGAGAGCCGGTACCCTCCAACAAAAAGGTCTGAACCCCGAGGGACGGCCTACAATGCCTTATATACAGTACAGTTTTAAACTCATTCTACAATCCCATTTGCCACAGGTATTTCCTGCCCACCAATCAGCAGCCCCTGGGGAGGTACCTGGGTGACCTGTCCAAACCGGTGTGCTCTGGTCTGTTGGTTTCTGGGCTAGGGGATACTGTGCTCAGACCTGGAGTGGGGGGGAAGGGTGCCTACTGAAATCTCAATGCCTTTCTCTTAGCAGGCTGATTACCTCATGGCTTGCGGGGGAAGGGTCAGGCTGATCAGAGCCTCATGGCTTGCCGCATGGCTTGGGGAAGGGCTACCTACAGCTATACCTCATGGCTGCCTCATTAGTGTGAGTCGAGGGTCACCCCACACTCTGTTTTGGGGCTGAATATGCATTAAGCTACCACATTTTAGTAAACATGTCTCAAAATGTATAATCTACATCTACAATTTTCAAACAGCAGTTAAATTATCATGAACAGTAATGTTACGTTATGCTTTCCTGTATGAATACACTACCCAAACTTTGGTTCATTCTCTAGTTACTTCTCATCTTGACTACTGTAACCTTCTTGCCGGTCTCCCTCAGTGTCATTTTTCTCCTCTTCAATCTATTCAAAACTCTGCTGCACATTTAATCCTCCATCAATCTGCTACTCTCACATTACCCCTCTTCTGAAGTCACTTCAATGGCTCCCCTTCCACTTCCGTATCCATTATAAACTTCTTCTTTTAACCTACAAATGTATTCATTCTTCTGCCCCTGCCCCCCCCCCAACTACCTCTCTTCGCTCCTTACACCTTCCCCCATTTCGCGAACTTTGCTCCTCCTCTGGTCTCCTCCTCTCTTTACCCTTTTCCTCCTCTGCTAACTCCAGACTTTGCTCGTTTCACCTAGCCACTCGTTATGCCTGGGACAAACTTCCTTTACCCTTGCTTTGAGTCTCTTCTCTCTCCCTATTGAAATCTATGCTAAAGTCTTACCTTTTTTGTGCTTTCAACTCCTGATTCCTCCCTTTCCTCTAGCTGTTGTTTGTGCTGTATTGTTTGTCTATTTGCTAGGTTGTAAGTTTTTCAAGCAGGGAATGTCTATTTCTATGCTTGTATATTGCTGCAGATGCCTAGCAGCGCTTTGTAAGTGTTAAATAATAATAATAATAAAGGCTTCTAAAGTAGGATTTGGCATCTGCCTCTTGGAGATCGAGTAATCATACCTATTTAACCACTTAATCAAAATGGCTTATCTATTGACACTTTGCTGAAGATTTCAAGCTGCTGCTTGCTTGCTCTTGAATTTCTCAATGATATACTTAGAAATGTTGCCCTGCTAAGCTTCTTCTTACAAACTATTTCCACTATTGCACAACAGCCCCTAACAATCAGAGATTAGTAATCTCGTACATTAATCAACAGTGCAAATTAATTCTTCAATCTATTTAAGTCAGTGATTAACTTTTATGAGTACATGAATGACTGCTAATATGAATCCTACACAATAAAAGACTATTTGAATCTGTCATACAGTTTTCCATAAAGCAGCATGGAGTTCCCCTCTTGGAGTTCAGCATCATGCTAGCTCCACCAATCTGGCAGGAGCTGATTCAAGGATATAAAATGGTAGTCTTGTCCATCACTGAGCAGTCATGTTGAGAGACATATCATATGGCTTCCCATAGCAACACCCCTTCAATCTCCAGTGCTCACCATGGTGACTCCAAAATTTGCTTTTGTCCTGGGTCAGGCATTAGTAGCACTAGAATACATACATTACATCAGAAACCTTTGCCACTGAGGCCAGTCCCGACGAGGCCCCAGGGCAGCATTGATGGCACCAGCAACCTCTTGTGTAAATGGTAGTGGGCTAGCCTTGGTCAAGCTTTGGAATTCCTCCTGCTTGATAACTAAATATTAAGTAATCCTTGATGCACAGTGAGGACCACGTGGAGGCCAATTCCAATGTGTGCACACCTGGGCCGTCTGAATGCTTACAACATGAATGGGACCAAGTTAGACCTGATTTCACAACCATGGGAGCTGCATGCACCCATGATTGTGGAATCAGGCTGATAGCCTGGTGTGCACCATATTCTGCGGGGCAAGACGTCCTCACGGCTGCCCATCCCTAGCACACAATGCTCCGACTGGTGTGCCGCTGCAGTGGTGTCCTATCGCCATGGCACCGACACATCCAGCCAGCAGCACGGACTCGCAGGCCAGACAGCAGCACCCGCAAAATGTTTGAGGGGGCCCACAAGGGTAGGCTGGGCCGGCAGGATCCAACTGGAGCCATTGGCAGTGGGTGCCGGGTGCCGCAGTCCACTGATGGTGCAGTGGCCAGCATCTATTCCACCATCAGGGTGGAATAAGTTGGCCATCCAAGTTGCCGCCAGGGTACATACAGAGGCCTTTCCTGAATGGCCTCTCTATGTCCCGGTGTCTGGTTCCCCTCCCCCCTGTGCCACCACCTCCTGCTTATGTCCAGTGCTCCCTGCATAAAGCTTGCAGTTCACTAATGCGACGTGCAGAGGTGATTGCAATTAGGAAGATGACCTTCCAGGTCAAAAACTTAAGGGTTGTAGTGGCTAAAGGCTCAAAAGACGGCTTCATGAGCTGCCCGAGAACTAGATTTAGATCCCATGCCACCGATGGTGGCTTAATGGGAGGTTTGGTCAACAGATGACCTCTCATAAATCTGGATATGAGTGAATGAGAGGAAATTAGTTGTCCATTCAGAGGCTTATAAGAAGCTGCAATTGCATTAAGATGGACTCTTACCGAATTGGTCTTTAGACCAGAATTCGATAAGTGAAAGAGATACTCTAGTATTGATTCTAAAGGTATGACAAAGGGGTTTAATCCCTTCTTGGAGCACCATATAGTAAAGCGTTTCCACTTGAAGGCAAAAGATCTTCTTGTGGAAAGTTTTCTAGAAGCCTGAAGGATATCTTTTACCTGTTGGGACAGGTTGAAATCCTGGAGGTCTAAGCCTTCAGCAACCAGGCCATGAGATGCAGGGACTGGGGACTCAGGTGCCATACCGTCCCATCCTCTTGGGAAAGGAGATCTGGAGCATGCCCTAACTCCAGAGGTGCAGCTTGAGAGAGATGTAGAAGCAGGGGATCATGCGACCCCTGTCTCCCTGAAGCTTGAAGAGTGTTTTGGGGATGAGGGGAATGGGTGGGAAGGCATAAAGGAAGTCCTGACCCCAGTGAAGGAGGAAGGCATCCCTTGCCTGACAATTGTGAGCCGGAATCCTGGAACAGACCCGGGGAATTTGGCATTCAGTGGACTTGCAAAGAGGTCTATGTCTGGAGTGCCCCAGAGATGAAAAATCTTTGCCACCTGGTCTAGGTGGAGAGATCACTCATGAGGCAGCAGTACTCGACTGAGTTTGTCTGCCCAAAGGTTTTGAATATCTGGCAGATATACCACTAGAAGGTGAATTTGATGCTCTCTGGCGAGGGCCCACAGTCATAAAGCTTCGTTGCATAACGACAGAGATCATGTCCCGCCCTGCTTGTTCACATAGACAGTGGCTACTTGATTGTCCATCTGGACTAGGACTGTCTTGTAGTTGAGCTGGATGTGAAATACTCGAAGAGCTAAATAGATTCCTCTTAATTCCAGGAGGTTTATGTGTAGACCAGCCTCCTGTGGAGTCAAGGTGCCCTGGGTAGAGAGTTGATTCAGGTGTGCTCCCCAACCCACCTGTGATGCATCTGTTGTTAGGGTGGCTTGAAAAAGGGGTTGATGGAAAGGAGACCCCACTGTCAGATTTTCTAGCGATTGCCACCATTGGAGGGACAAAATTAGTCGTTGAGAGTTTAGTATTTTGTCTGATAAATGTCCTGTGGCCTGTGTCCACTGTGTGGATAGGGTCCACTGAGCTGCTCGCACGTGGAGGCGAGCATATGGGACTACATGAACTGTGGATGCCATATGTCCCAGCAACTGTAGTAGCTCCCGAGCAGTTAGGGAGGATTTCCCTGCTGCTTGAGAAGCTAGTTGCATTATGCAAAGACACTGGGCCTGTGGAAGGAAAGCCCTTGCCTGTCTGGTATCTAGACAGGCCCCTATGAATTCCAGGCATTGGGAAGGAACAAGTTGGGATTTTGGGAAGTTTATTACCAACCCCAAGTATTGGAGGATTCACATTGTGCGAGACAGTGCAGTGCTGGCCTCTGCAACTGTAGTGGCTCGAATGAGCCAGTCGTCTAAAGTAAGGGAAGACAAATATTCCCAGGGTTCGCAGAAATGCAGCTACTTCTGCCATGCATTTCGTGAATACTCTTGGTGCTGAAGCCAGACCAAAGGGAAGAACCCCGTACTGGAAATATTTTCCCTTGAAAAGGAATCGTAAGAATTTCCTATGATCTAGATGGATCAGAATGTGAGTGTATGCATCCTTTAAGTCTAGAGAGCAAAGCCAATCCTGGCTTTGAAGGTATGGCAGAAGAGTTCCTAGAGAAATAATTTTGAACTTCTCTCAGAACAGGCATTCGTTCAATTCTCTGAGGTCTAGAATGGGTCTGTGTCCTCCTGTTTTCTTTGGAATAAGAAAATAGGGGAGTAGAACCCTGCACCCCCTTGAAGAATGGGTACCTCTTCTATTGCCCCTTGGGCAAGAAGTGTTGAGACCTCGTGATCTAGCAGATTGTCTGCGGAGGTTTGAGAATTGAATTGCCTTAAAATTGTAGGAGGGGGCATGTTGTGAAAATGGAGCTTGTACCCCTTTCCTACAATGGATAGAGTCCAATCTTCTGCTGTTATCTTATTTATTTATTTATTTAACAGTTTTTATATACCGTCTTTCTACATATCAAGGCGGTTTACAGGGAACATAACAGTCAGTATTATCAACTGATTGCCATCTGATGCCATCTGTTGGCAAAGTGGCATAACCTGCCTGGGATATTGGGGACCCCTCAGAGGCAGGAAGGCTAAGCTCTCTAAGGAAGGAGTCAAAGCCCTTGAGGGGGCTGAACCTGCAGAGCTGGTTGGGCTCTCGGGCCTTTTGGCTTCTTTTGCTGTCTAGTTTGTCCCTTTTGGGCAACCTGACCCTGAGTTTGACTCTGCTGGGTATGTTGTTGTTAAGTGCCGTCGAGTCGGAGTCGACTCATGGCAACCCTCTGGATAGCTATCCTAAATTGTGTTCGGTCTTCAGTCAGGCGGCTCATTGTTGACAGACTGGTACCCATAGCTGCTGTTATTGTATCGATCCATCTCATTGCTGGCCTTCCTCTTTTGCGTTGATCTTCTATCTTGCCAAGCATGATGTCTTTCTCTAATGATCTCTCTCTTCGCATGATGTGTCCAAAGTATGAAAGTCTAAGTCTTGTCATCTGAGCTTCTAAAGAAAGCTTAGGTTTGATCTCCTCTAGTACCGACTGGTTTGTTCTTCGGGCAGTCCATGGTATACACAGTATTCGCCGCCAGCACCATAATTCAAAGGCATCAATTTTCTTCCTGTCTGTCTTTTTCACTGTCCAGCTTTCACATCCATATGATGTTATTGAAAATACCATGGCTTGAAGCAGGATTGTATGAAGACAACAGAGGTGTGAAGATTGGTGGAAGACTCATCAACAACCTTCGCTATGCTGATACCACCACATTACTGGCTGAAAGTGAAGATGATCTGAAACGTTTGCTTCTCACAATCAAAGAACATAGTCTCAAAATGGGCCTGCACCTTAATGTAAAGAAGACAAAGATCATGACAACTGGCATAATCAACAGGTTCATCGTTGAAAGAGAAGAAATTGAAATTGTGAACAACTTTAACCTACTTGGATCAACTATCAATAAAGAAGCAACAAGCAGTCAAGAAATCAAACGACGCATTACTCTTGGCAGAATGGCTATGAAAGATCTAGATAAGATTCTCAAGAGCAGAGATGTCTCTCTCCATACCAAGATTCGACTTGTTCAAGCCATGGTATTTTCAATACAACAACAACAACAACTTATTTTTTCTGTCTTATTAGATTGTGAGCTCTGATGAGCAGGGACTGTCTCTCTTCTATGTTTGTACAGCGCTTCGTATGTTGCGGCGCTTTATAAGTCTTTAATAATAATAATATGGCCATAATCTTGTGATGCTGCCCCCTAGTGTGAGGTTAGAGGGCAGTTTCCTGTGATGGCAACCATTCTGAAAAGCCCGATGACAGGGGGACCGCTCCTGCCTTCTGCTGCCACTGGACCAGGAATTAAGAAGGTTCATCTTTTTGGGGGGGGGGGGGGCTGGGGAGGCCGTGGGCCCCCCCCCCCCCCCCTTTGCTGGCTGGTTGGCTAGCCTGGATTTTATTTCCTCCGGTAGAGGAAGGAGGGAATCTGGGAACTGTGGGGACTGAATGACTAGTCAGGATTAAATGTACTAGATCGGGGGGGGGGGGGGGGGGAGGGAGAAGGGGGAGAAGAGGGACACCAATTGTCTAATTGGGATGTGGATTTTGGCTGGGAGGGGGGGTGCATTGACCCCCCCCCCTTCCAGAGAGTGTGTTGTATTAATGGCTACGTGTAAAATAGTTCCCCTTCTCCTTGGTTTGTGGACCAGCTGCTGTCATTTATTTCATCTAGAAATTTTATCTCCCTAGCATGACCTAATCTGACATTTACCCAGATGACACTGGGGTAACTGAAAGACACAACTGAAAACTAAAAATATGTGGCAGAAAGACACAGAAATAGTTCCTACTGTATATTGCATTGAGTATCATAACCTGATTAAAAAGAACTTCCAAGGGCATCTTGGTATGCTGCTTGCACATATTATACTCTATGAATGCCAGAAGGAAGTTATCTCTGGCACACTACAAGTATAAAGATAGGCACTTGCAACAAATTGAGATAATATCCAACATACTCTGGCTTATGAGTCAGGCATGGCATGTTCAAAACCTAACTCAAAGCAAGCAAAGAGGACAAGACTGAAGGAAAAAGGAAAGAAACAGAAGGGAAAAAGAATCAAAATGAAGCAAAGTAAGAAAGGGATTAATGAGGTAGAAGGAGATGAAAAAATACAAAAGGTGAGGGAAAGGGAGAGAAACTGGCTATGCAAGTCCATCTCTGTCAGTTCTAAATCAGGGCCCAATAAT
The DNA here is from genome assembly GCA_033557465.1 of Ichthyophis bannanicus. Lineage (NCBI taxonomy): Eukaryota > Metazoa > Chordata > Amphibia > Gymnophiona > Ichthyophiidae > Ichthyophis > Ichthyophis bannanicus. The sequence goes on along the minus strand of CM066031.1, from coordinate 472,602,769 downwards.
AACTTTGCAAATACAATCAGTACTGGGATAATATTCATCTCAGAAAAAATGCAGTTTATAACTGGCAAATATTCTGTGGCATGGACCCCTGCAGTGACACGCTTTTATACGCATGTAGCCACTTCTTGTATCAAATGGCAAGCTAGAATAATGTTTGCAAAATTACAAGATGGTCCATGGTATATAACAAATCAAATCTTGCAGATCCCTCTCAAACCAGCTAAGCAAGGAAGATGAAACAATGTTATCTCAGATCTTCATTTACACTAACTACACTGTACTGTAAGCATATCAGCCAGGAATGTAACATCCTGCTCCAACCTCGGGAGCTTCACAGACTACAATTTAGCCCTTATTTACATTTCTTAGCAAGGAAATTTAAAACGGCAAACTACATTGTTCACAACTATCCTGGAACACATTTTAAACTAATTGAAAAGTAGTTCCAAATACACTGTCAGATGAGGATAATAGTATAACTTTAAAAAGAATGTATGTGCATTGTGGTTTACCAGACTAAAATAAAATAAAAGTGGATTCTGCAAAAGACCAGGAAATAAGGAGACAGAAGAAAAATATATGTAATAAACATTCATTTCTTCCCCATTCTGACCTTATGGAAACAGACCCTAAGAGGGTACTTTCCAAAGCATTTCTGCTGGTAAAGCACTGCTCTATGCACAAAAAAATGCTTTTATAAATGTATCCTTTCAATATGCACATAAAGAAACACGTAGGTAGTCTCTACTTATAAAACTGCACCAAACCGAGCAGAGGCCTTTCTGGAGATACAGCTGTGGTTGGCAAATAGTAATTAGATCTTACCTGCTAATTGCTGTTCCTGAAGGAACGACAGTCCAGTCCCTTCACTTCTGGTTGCGCAACCCTTCCAGCAGCTTGGAGGCTGAGCCCATCTTTTTGGGGGATGGAGCGGTATAAATACCACTGGGACCACCCACCCACTCCAGTATTCGATTGAAAAAGCAGATCTAACCAACTTCTACTGGAAACTTATCCCTAAAACACTCAAACCTATGTAACAGGTATATATATTGAAATTATTATGTCTTTTTTTTTTTTTTTTTTTAAAGGAAAACAAAGGAAGACCAAGGAGAGGAGGCCTGGGAAGCTGGAGGAGATGTCTGCTTCTAACCGAGTCGGCTTCCTCCCGCACTTCTTCATGCCGTACTGAGCTACGGCCCCAACAATGCCTGGCCCTGAACCCGATGTCTGAAACGGTTGCCGGAACGGGTGGGATCAGGGACTGGACTGTCGTTCCTTCAGGAACAGCAATTAGCAGGTAAGATCTAATTACTATTTCCTTATCGTCACTCCAGTCCAGTCCCTTCACTTCTGGGAAGTACCAGAGCAGTTCACCCCTGGGAGGGTTCCGGCATACCGGACTGAAGAACCGCTAGCCCGAACCGGGCGTCCGCTGCACTCTGCACGTCCAACCTATAGTGCTTGGAGAAGGTATGCAGCGATGACCAAGTCGCTGCCCTACAGATGTCCAGCGGAGGCACCAGGGAAAACTCCGCCCAAGAGGCCGCCTGAGCCCTAGTGGAGTGGGCCCGCAGTCCCACCGGAACCTGCTTCCCCTTCAGGATGTAAGCGGAGGCAATCGCCTCTCTGATCCACCTGGAGATGGAGGCCTTGGCCGCCGCCTCCCCCTTGTGCGGCCCTCCAAACTGGATGAATAGACGGTCGGACTTTCGGAATGGCGCTGTACGAGAGAGGTAACGTTTCAAGATTCTCTGGACGTCTAGTAGACGCAGCCTGTTGTCTGTACCTACCTGCCCCTTAGACGCTAAGACTGGTAGGGTAACTGTCTGGTTTACATGAAAAGGAGAGATAACCTTGGGTAAAAAGGACGGTACTGTACGCAGAACCACCTTGTCCTTGAGAAATGCCAGGAAGGGGGGCTGGGACGAGAGCGCCTGCAATTCTGAGACCCTTCTGGCCGAGCAAATGGCGACCAGGAAGACTGTCTTTAGAGTTAAATCCTTCAAGGAGGCTCTCTTCACTGGCTCGAAGGGTTCCCCGGCCAAGGCACTTAGCACTAAGTTGAGATCCCAAGGGGGGATAACCGACCTCCGTTGCGGACGTAGCCGACTAACCGCTCGTAGGAACCTGGCCACGTCGGGGTGCGCCCCTAAGGGCCTGCCCCGGACCTTTCCTCTATAGCAAGAGATAGCTGCCAACTGAACCCGCAAGGAGCTATGCGCCAGACCCTTTTCGAAACCTGCTTGCAAGAAGTCCAGAATCTCCGGAACCGAGGCTGAAAGTGGTTTCCGACGATGCTCCGCGCACCAAGCTTCGAAGATGCGCCAAACTCTTACATAAGAAAGGCAGGTCGAGCGCTTTTTGGCCTTCAGAAGAGTCGAGATTACCGCTCCTGAGTAGCCTCGTTTTAGCAGCCGCGCCCTCTCAATAGCCAGGCCGTAAGCGAGAACCGATCCACCTGAGGCATCCTGACCGGACCCTGCCTCAGCAGGTCCCTTTTGAGAGGGAGCCGCCAAGGACGGTCGGCGAGCAGTCTGACCAGATCGGCATACCATGGGCGACGAGGCCAATCCGGGGCTATGAGAATTACCAAGCCCTGGTGAGTCTCTACCCGTTGGAGAACTTTCCCGATCATAGCCCAAGGGGGGAATACATAGAGAAGACCCTCCGAAGGCCACTTTTGAGACAGGGCATCTAACCCTTCGGACATCCTTTCCTTCCTTCGGCTGAAGAACCTGTCCACCTTGGCTGTAGAGAACCGTGCCATGAGGTCCATGACTGGGCAGCCCCAAAGGGCTACTATCTGGTTGAAGGTCTCCTGTTCTAGCTCCCATTCCCCGTGGTCTATCTTGCACCTGCTGAGGAAGTCGGCCGTGACGTTGTCCTCTCCCGCCACGTGCTGCGCTGACAGAGCTAGTAGGCGGGACTCCGCCCACTGGAAAAGAGAGTCCGCCTCCTTCTCTAAGGCGCGACTGCTGGTGCCTCCCTGGTGATTGATGTAGGCCACCGCGGTGACATTGTCGGAGAGAACTCGGATAGCCTTTCCTTGCACTAATATCCTGAATGCCTTGAGAGCCAGAGTGACAGCCCGCAATTCCAGTCTGTTGATGGGCCACTGCGATTCCAACTGTGACCAGAGACCCTGGACGAACTGGTCCTCGCAGTGTGCTCCCCAGCCTGTCAGACTGGCATCCGTCGTCAACAACACCCACTGATGGGGATCGAGGGGCATTCCGCGGTCCAGGTTCTTCGGGCACCTCCACCATTGGAGGGACTGTTTGGTCCGAGGAGCGCAAGGTAATTGCATCGAGAGGGGCTGATGTTGGGGAGACCAACGACGCAATAGCGCCCTCTGCAACGGTCGCATGTGGGCCCTGGCCCATGGCACCACCTCTATTGATGCCGCCATAGTTCCCAGAACTTGGAGATAATGCCAGGCTGAGGGACTTCGTCTGGCCAGAAACTGAGCGATTAGAACTCTTAGATCCCTTGATCTTGACCGTGACAGGAACACCCTGCCCCTGAGGGTGTCGAATCTTGCTCCGAGGTACTCGAGATCCTGAGAGGGAGTCAACCTGCTCTTTGTCCGGTTGATGACCCACCCCAACTCCTCTAGGACCTGAATCACTCTGGCCGTTGCCGCGTGGCTTTCCGGAGCCGACTTTGCGCGTATTAGCCAGTCGTCCAAGTAGGGGTGTACTAAGATGCCCTCCTTTCTTAGGAAGGCCGCCACTACGACCATTACCTTGGTGAACGTCCTGGGGGCCGTGGCTAGGCCAAAGGGTAGGGCCTGGAACTGAAAGTGGCCTCTTGGTACTGCGAATCTCAGGAATTGTTGATGGGACTTCCTGACCGGGATGTGCAAGTAGGCTTCCGTCAAGTCGAGGGAAGTGAGGAATTCGCCTCCTCTCACAGCCGCTATGACTGAACGTAGGGTCTCCATCCGAAAGTGAGGAACCCTGAGGCAGCGGTTGACTTGTTTTAGATCTAGGATTGGCCGAAAGGAATCCTCCCTTTTCGGGACCACAAAGTAAATCGAGTATCGACCGAATCCGCATTGGTCTGGTGGAACTGGAATTACCGCCCCTAATGCTATTAGACGGGCGAGGGTAGACTCGACCGCTGCCCTTTTTGCTGGAGCTCCACAGGGCGACTGAACGAAGGCTGGTGGGATTTGCTTTGCGAATTCTAGCGCGTAGCCTTCTCTGATCACCTCTAGAACCCATTGATCGGACGTGACCCGGGTCCAGGCGGGGAGAAACAGCCTCAGGCGGCCGCCTACCGGGCGTTCTTCCCCCTGGACCCCGACACCTCATTGTTGTTTCCTAGGGCCCGAGAAGGAGGAGGAAGAGGAGGAGGAGGAGGAAGCTCCAAATCCCCTACCTGCCCCTCGAAAACTTCTGAAACCTTGACCCTTAGAGGGAAACCGGCCCCTGGAGAAGGGGTTTGATCTGGCTGAACGAAATCTCCGCGACTCCCTAGGCTGAGAGCGCACAGGGGCTTGGGAGCGGCCTAGCCTCGGTCTATCTTCCGGGAGCCTACCTCCCTTGGACTCGCCCAGATCCTTGACCAGCTTCTCCAGATCCTCCCCAAACAAGAGTTTCCCTTTAAAAGGGAGCCGACTTAGTCGAGCCTTCGAGGAGGCATCAGCTGCCCAATTACGTAGCCACAGATAACGCCTGGCCGCCACCACCGAGGCCATGTTTTTGGCTAGGCTTCTGATGAGGTCATACTGACTATCCGCCAAGTAGGCTGCGCCGGATTCCACTTTGGCTGAGTTTGCCTGGATCTCGGCCGAAGAGTCTTCTGACTGAAGCTGCTGAGCCCATCTTAGGCAGGCTCGAGCTACCCAGGCTCCTGACACGGAGGCCTGTAATGCCAGGGCGCTTACATCAAAGGCTTGTTTCAGGAGAGTATCCAGCTTCCTGTCCTGTGCGTCCTTTAAGGCCGAACTGCCCTCAACTGGGATAGTCGTCTTCTTAGTGACTGCAGATACCGCTGCATCCACCCTGGGTGATTTTAGTAGTTCCTTATCTGACTCTGGGAGAGGGTATAGGCGAGACATGGTTCGGACCCCTCTTAGGCTGGATTCCGGTTGGTCCCATTCTTCCTGGATCATCTGGCGTACTACTCTGTGGACCGGAAAAACCTTCTGGGATTTCCTAATGGCCTGTATTAAGGGGTCCTCCAATGCCTCCTCCTGCGATGGTACATCTGAGGCCACATTGAGTACTTTTAAGGATTCATTAATTAGCGCCGGGAGCTCCTCTCTCCTAAAGACCCTAACTATCCGAGATTGATCTTCTTCCGGAATCTCTCCTTCTTCCAGCTCCTCCTCCTCCTCGTCCAAATCCATCGCCGAACCCTCCTCCTCCGGAGTCCCCTGGGAAAAGGACGGTAGGAGATCTTCCCCGTCCAGCCGCTGACGCTTAGAAGGGATGCTGGATTCAGGATTGATCGCCCCTAGGCGTCTGGATGAACTCTCCTCCCCTGGTGTGGTAACCCCATCTGCCCCCAGGCCCTGCTTGCGCAGGCAGTAGGCCTTATGGAGTAAAAGGATGAAGTCAGGGGAGAAGAATTCTCCGTCCCCTCCTGCACTCGAGGGAGGGGGTGGAGGAAGCAGAGGAGGCGTGGGAAGCTCCGAGGGGGTAGAGACCGAACCCTGGGATCCCCCTTCCCCTACTAGAGGGTCAGATGAACCCTGGGAAGGCTGCAATATCTCCTGTTCCACTGATGTAGCCACAGCGGTGCAGCTCCTGCAGATTCCTGTCTCTGCGGAGGTGCCCCTGCGTGTCCCACATGAAGGACAGCGTGGCTTGGAAGCCATGGTGAAAGGTTGGGGCTTAACTTTGTAGGCCCTTGTCCCCCAAAGCCCAATTTCCCTTAGGACACAATTCCTACCAATACCCCTAGGAGAGCTAAAGGGGGGATCCCTTAAACAAAGACCAATTGCTAAATAAAAATAGAACAGAAATCGAGCCTGAAACAAACGAAATTAATAAACTAATTCCCAAAATTAACTCAAAATTAAATGAAAATTAGTGGCTAGCACTACTTTGTCCCCTAAGGGAAGTACTTGCAGTTTGCAGATGCCGATCCTGGGCCCAATGCTGCGAATCCCACCCGAGGGCTCTACACGTGGTAGGCCTCACCACGTGGAGCCTGCTCGGGGAAAAAAGAAACTCCGGCGTCTGCCAACACTCCCCCGCTGAGCCCGATGCTGAGCCCTTGCAGAATCACGAGTGCGATCGCCGTCTGATCGCACCGTGAGAAGACCGGGGTACCGCGTGGATCCTCTCCGCGGTCAGCCTGGCCAGGCCGGAATGGAAGGCTTCCCCCCGGTTGCCGTTGCAGCCTCTAGCGCTCAGCCACCTTCAGGGCTTCGGCGCGAGGCTGTTTCTCCCCTCAAGGTAAGAGCCCGAAGTGTAGGAAGCCGGGTAGAGCAGAGCACCTCCTCGCTGCTACAACCCGGGGCTTTCTCTGCGAGCCGCGTCGGGCGCCGGAGGGGGGGGGGGGGAGGGAGAAACAATTCTTAAAGGAGCAGAGCCCCTAAAATTACTGAAAGTAAAAATTAAAGTAAAAATTAAACACAAATTAAGCTAAAATAAAGCTAAAAATTAAGGAATCTAAGCAAATTAAAGTAGGACTCCAGTAAGCCCCAGGCTTACAGAACCCTCCAGCTGCTTGGAGGCTGAGAATACTGGAGTGGGTGGGTGGTCCCAGTGGTATTTATACCGCTCCATCCCCCAAAAAGATGGGCTCAGCCTCCAAGCTGCTGGAAGGGTTGCGCAACCAGAAGTGAAGGGACTGGACTGGAGTGACGATAAGGAATTATATATACTTCTGATATAGATTAAGCCAGAAAATGTGTATATGGTAGAAAGAAGATGCGAGCCTAGAAGGAACATTTGGGAAGAATCTGGGCTGTCCAGAGCAAAATGTTAAAAAAATCCAGGAAAGTGGAAGAGTAAAGGTACACACATATACATGCCTTCTGAAATTAGTATCTCTACCCCACACAGAGCAAGGCCAGGAATGTGAATGGGTATAGGCCATTTCATAAAAGTGATCATCTCCAAATTGGACATTCACAGAACCGGGTACTTGGATGCTCAGACTGGGTTATTTCAGAAGGGAGGTAACTATGTTCTGAGACTACCATATCCTGGCCTGCCATTTCAAATACTCAGATGTGTGGTGGTCGGCCTGTAGTATATTTGGCGTATATATTTACGCACAGGTTTCTTCAACCAGGAAATAAAATATTAAATTTCCTGTGGGCATATATGCGCAAAAAGGCGGCCCTCTTTTTCCATGTTATGGGTGTTATTTTAGAATCTTTTTCGCAATTTCTCATGTGGAAATTCTGGCATTTACACATGGAAACAGCATCCATGTCTAAATGATGGTTTTAGAAAGAGTGGAATTTACATGTGGAGATCCTTAATATGCACCATTTGCAAGAGGGTGGGGCTTGGTCAGGCAAAAATCTACACGTGTATTTCTCATTTTAAAAAGGGGATCGAGATCTATGACCTTAATTTCCACATAGGGATTTACAGCAGCTTCATGACATATAGAGGTTTTTAAAAAGTGTTCTTTTCAGCCAGCCATTTACAGGAGAGATTGAGGGAAGGGGAGGGAAAAGGAAGGGATTTTGTATGTAGCTCATGCCTTTTTCAGGAGTACCTAAGGCCAGGTACATTCAGGTACAATAGGTAACATAAGAACATAAGACAGATCATATTGGTTCAGGCCAAAGGTCTATATCTAGCCCTGAATCCTGTTTTCAACAGCGGCCAATCCAGGGCACCAATACCTGTCGGGTTCACAAAAGGTACCCAGATTCCATATTGCTTATCCTGGGATAAGAAGTAGATTTTCCTGGTCCCCTTTAATAAAGGTTTATGGACTTTTCCTTCAGGAACTTGTCCCAACCTTTTTTAACCCAGCTACACTAACACCTTTTACTACATCCTCCGGTAACGAATTTCAGAGTTTGAATGAAAAAATATTTTCTCTTATTAGTCTTAAATGGGCTACATTATAGCTTCATTGCATGTCCCCCTAGTCTTTCTACTTTTTGAAGAAGTAAACAACTGATCTATGTTTACCCATTCTACTCCATTCATTAATTTATATACTTCTATCTTGAAGGACTAGAAAAGGTACCGCTACTTCTGGAGAGAGATCTGCAATTGTGAGTATATACTTCTGGGAATTTTTCCGAAGTGACTTCTTTGGATTAAAGCTGATTAATCTGTGAACCCAGTGTTTTTGTTAAATCAGTCAGGGCCTAGTAGCAGCAGTTTAAGTTTTAAATTTAAAATACAGAAGAGAGCTTTCTGGTTAGATTTAGAAACCAGCAGAGAACTTGTAGTTTAAATTTAATATTCACTCAGGGCCTTGTAGCAGCAAAGTGCTGTTAGTTTAAATTTAACACACAGAAGAGAGCTTTCTGGTTAAATTTAGAACCCAGCAGAGAGCTTCTAGTTTAAATTTCATAATAGGTCCAAGCCTAGCAGCAGCAAAGTGCTTTAATTTAAATCAAATCAGAATATAACTTAGCATAAAAGGCAAATCAGAGTCAGTATTCTTTGAGCAACAAATAAAGTCCTCTAGAGACCTTTACAAAGAGGCCTTCTACCTAGGGGGCAAGAGACCTATGAAACTTTTTAAATAGGTATTAAAGCCAGGTGGCACGTCAAAAGGCCATTTTGAAAGACTCCTTCTATCCAATCAAGGACTGTTAATCACCCAGGAAGTTGGTCACAGCTTAACTCTGAAGCACAGGACAGGGTACTGTGTAGCAGCCCTCTTTTAATAAGTCTTATTTCCCTCCCTTCCTCCCCAACACTCACCCACCCCTGGGATAATCGTAGCTTTATAGGTACTTACACATCTTAAAGGAAAGGAGGTGCTCTCAGGTGAAGCTCGTCATCCAAATCAGTCATACACTAAGGAGATTAATTAAGCTTCAGGTGAACAAGGTATATTAAACGTATTACGTACACTTTTATTAGTATAAGTATCCACAGCAACCCTTAGTAAGTAAAGAACTTATATCTAAACGCAAGCTTAAAACTAAGATGCAGACAGCAGTCCAGCAATGAGATGGGGGCTTTACAGACTTTTGCAATGAGTGTCACATGTATGATTTTCTTCCAGTTGGTGAGGGGTCTTACCTGTGCACTAGGTGAAAGGAGCTCTTTGCTCTCAGGGAACAAGTCTGTTCTCTAAAGGCTAGAGTAGCAGACTTGGAAGACATAAGAAAGACAGAGAGGTACATAGACAAGACCTACAGGGATATAGTCGTGAAGTCCCACCTCCAGTCTGGCAGCATCCCTGTTGCCATGGAGAAGAGAGGTCACGTGACAGGAGAGCATCACCTTGGTGTGGCAGGAAGTGATCCTATAACTAGGACCGGTCCTACAGGTGATTTAAAACCCTGTCGCACTGAGGACGTTTCTCCAGGAGTATATGCCCATGTTTCGATCATTTTTTTTTTTTTAATATGTTTATTTAAATTTTTCACACCAACCACAATACAACAATACACTAGAATAACAATTCCACACTCCATATTCTAAGCTCCCCTTCCTTCTCATACCCTCCCTACCCCCACTACCCACCTCCCCCCTTACCCCCTACCCCCCTTCCCCTCCCATCTCCCTCCCATCCCCCCCGTCTCCCCATGGGCAGGAGGAAGCAGGCTCGGAACCGCTCTAGACCTCTACAGCAACAAAGTTGCGCAGCTGAATCAAGCCGACACCACCTTTAGCAGAATCTTGCCAAAGCGGCAAACTCGTCTAGGCATTTCCACTTATTGACCCTCCCATTTCGTCTCCCACCCCCCAGTACCGGGGTTATACCCACCCTTGACTTCACCCTCCGCCTACTACGTGTCTCCTGTCCTTTTTCATATCCCGCATATAAACAAACCATATTCCACCATTGTATCTCTCCCAATTGGGATGAGTCCTTCCAGTAGATCAAAATCAATTTGATAGCAACGGCCATCATAAAGTCAAACAGAAAGGACTTATCCCGAGGGACATGTAAGGACTGGTCCTGAGATCGCAAGAAAACAGTCTGCCAGGACAGCCGCCCCTGTATATCTAACACTTTCAGCATCTTGCCCCATACCGACTGCCAAAACACCTGAACGTGAGGGCAAGCAAACAGCATGTGTTGCAGAGTCCCTTGTGCAATATTGCAAGACCAGCACCTACCCGCTCTACTCGCATCCCACTTGCTGAGCCGTACAGGGGTTATGAAAGCTCTATGCGCCAGGAAGTAGAGCGACTGGAGCATCGAAGCTCCTTGCGTCACCCCGCCCACTGGACCCCATATCGCTTCCCATCCCCCCTGAGATACAGGAGCCCCCAAATCACGCTCCCATGCTCTCTCCAGCTTCAACAGGTCTCCAGAAACACATTCCCTCAGTGTTGCATACAATTTAGAGGAGGCCCCCCGTAGCCCCGCGTGTTGTTCTAGAATTATCCGAAGCTGCCACTCTTCTGCAACTTCACTAGGTATAACTCCGGCGTGCGACAAACAATGCCGCAGTTGCATCCACCGGAAATACTGGCTGCCCGCTAGTCCAAACTCCCCCCGCAAGTCCTCAAAACTTTTCCAGCACCTACCCTTCAGCAATTGGCCTAAAGACCAAATCCCTTTCGCTTGCCATTCCCTCCAATTAAGCACCTTACGGGCAATCATAAAACGCGAATTAAACCAGAGGGGCATTCGGCCCGACATTAAGCCATCCTCTGTCACTACTCGTCCCAGAACACACACTGAGTCTTGAGTGTCACGTACTACCCTTCCCGCTGGAAAGGCGTCAGGGAGCTTCATACCAATCAGCCACTCCAGGACAATAGGCGCGACAAGCCGCTCCTCCACCTCTAACCAAGTCGGCTTGGCACCTTTGCTCTCCGGCGCCAGCCAAAGCGCGCCCTGCCGAAGTCGAAACGCATGGTGATAGTTACAAAAATCAGGGAACTGCACCCCTCCCTTGTTCTTCACTGCCTTAAGCTTCCGGAGGGCTATCCTGGGCGTTTTATTCTGCCACAAGAACCCGGATAGATAGCGATCGATAGAACGGTAAAATGATTGCGGAAACCGCAATGGAAGCATCTCCAGTATGTAGTTTATCTTGGGGGTCAACACCATCTTGATAGACTCCAACCTTCCCCACCAAGAGAGGTGCAAGGGGGACCACTGTACCGTGAAAGATTTGATCATCTCCTCTATGTTCTTAATATTCAGCTGAATAGTTTCCTCAAGCCCGAGGCAAAACCGAACCCCTAGGTACTTGACAGCTTTAGCCTGCCACTCAAACGCACAAGGTTCTATCAGTGCTTTACACATCTGCTTATTCAAGGGGAAAGCCAAGGACTTAGACCAATTAACCTTGTATCCCGACAATCTCGAATACCGATCGATCAAGCTAAGCAACCCTTCCACCGAATATGGGCTCACAAAAAGAAGGAGATCGTCTGCAAAGGCGGAAAGCTTGACTTCCAGATCCCTTATTTGCATGCCCCGTATTTCCTGGGATTGCCTAATCTTCAAAAGCAATGGCTCCAGGGCGAGATTAAACAATAGAGGGGAAAGCGAGCACCCCTGCCTAGACCCCCGAGACAAGAGCAGAGGAGCCGAAAGAACCCCATTTGCCAACACTCGAGCGGAAGGGTGAGCATACAATACCCGAATAAATCGAATAAACCGCTCCCCGATACCAAACCACTGCAATGCTAGAGTCAAAAAGTTCCACTCTAGCCTATCGAAGGCTTTTTCAGCATCGAGTGAGAGGCCCAACATCGGCTCCTCTCTCGACATTGCTACAGAAAACAGGTCCAACAATAGCCGTGAGTTATCCGAGGTTGCTCGCCCGGTAATGAAGCCACACTGATCCACATGGATCAGCTCCGGCACCACCTGAGCTAGCCGTTTGGTCAAGATAGCTGAGAACACCTTATAATCGGCATTCAACAATGAGATAGGCCTATAGTTTCCCACTCGCGTATTGTCCCTCCCGGGCTTCTCAAGAACCACTATCACTGCATCGCTGAATAGTCCCGTGTGAGGCAATTGGGCTTCCATGCTATTAAAGAAATCAAGCATAAAAGGGGCGAGGTCTAACGCAAAGACTTGATAAAACTCAGTTGGGAGCCCATCTGGGCCTGCTGCCTTACCCTTACTTGCCCCTTTCAAAACCTCTAATATCTCTTTGACTGTTATATCCCTGTCTAACCCGTCCGCCTGTTGGGAGGTGACTAAAGGATGAACCGTATCTTCAAACAGAGCCGCAAAATCCTCTACGGAGGCACGACACTCAGAAGCATACAATGTCTCATAAAATCTCCGAAACTCTTCTGCAATAGCAGCGTTGCTCGTAAGTGTCTCCTGGTTGTCGCTCACTAAGACTTGAATGTTAGATCTCCTAGCCCGAGGCTTCAGGGTGCTAGCCAAAAGCTTCCCCGCCTTGTTATTCTCTAGATAGCAATTAGCCCTCTGCAGGGATAGAATTTGCTCTGCCTCCCCACTCAAAATCTGATTGTACTGATAGCGGAGGCGCTGCAACCGAAGCAGGACACCCGCCTCCGTCCTGTTGATTAACAAGCGCTCTCCAGCCTTAATCTGCTCTTCCAACAAAACCAACTTCGCTTTTTGCGCCTTACGAAGGCCAATACTAAAACTAGTAATTCTAGCTCTGGAGAAGGCCTTAAATCCTTCCCACCATGCCCAGCCGGAGGTATCTTTAGGAAGGTTTGCTTCAAAGTATTCCTGAATACTCCCACGCATATATGCACAAAAGTCCTCGTTTTCCAGGAGCTTCCTATCAAGGAAGAAAGCCGGCGCCGGCGGAGTAGCCACCTCTAGCTGAAAAGTAAACCAAACCGCCGCGTGGTCTGAGATATGCATGGGTGCTATCTCAGACTCTACTACTGACACAGCCAGAGCCTGGGAGATAAGGAAAAAATCCAGACGGGAGTGAGATCCGTGCGGCAGAGAAAAAAAAGAATATTCTCTGTCTCTAGGATGCAAGAGTCGCCATATATCCACCAACCCGGCGGCACTCATAAACTCCTGCAAGACCTTAACAGCCCTTTGACACCTGTGAGACCGATATGGGACACAATCTAGCAAAGGATCGAGAACCAGGTTAAAATCCCCCCCCATAATTACGTCGTGATCTGACAGCTCCTGTATCTCAAATGCTAACCCCCTGAAGTACCCGGCATCGTCTGTGGTTGGGCCATAAACCACTACTAGAGCTAGCTTTTTCCCGTGAATCTGGACTAACCCTGACGCCCATCTACCCTCCCTATCAGCACGCTGCCTTTCAATGGCCAAAGGCAAATTTTTTCTGACAAGAATCGCCACCCCATTCCTTCCTTGACGCGCAGCAGAGTGCGCAACAAGCAGAAGATGGCCCAAGCCTAGCTTTTTGGATTCCGCTTCGGACAAGCGCGTTTCCTGCAGCATTACTATATCTGCATGCTCTCTCTTGCAATATTGCAGTATTTTCTTCCTCTTGATGGGATTGTTAATGCCCTTCACATTCAGCGTCAGTAGTTTAAGCGACGCCATGAGGCAAGATGCTTCGCCCGCCCATGATGGGGCGACTAGCCCCATTCAGCTGCACACCATAGTCATAAACAAACCTACTGCTACTCCCAGCCCCCGAAGAAGGCCCTAAAAACCCAAGCCCCCCCCTCCATACCCCTGAGAAGACACCGCGCCCGTCCTAAAACGGGTATCAAATGGGTGAACCATTATGGTCAGAAAGCCACTCAAATCCCTGCTCTGCCCCCCCCCCCCCGCATACATACACCAACAACATAATACCCCTTTGGCATCATACCATAACATACCCTAACATACCATAACATTCCCTGGCCCGTGGTGTCCCCGAAGCTTGTAAGCGGTGTTCTTGACCCCTTTACTATCCATCCCCCCACAACACACCATACCCAGCTATAGCTGCCTTTAACAACTAATTATATAAAACAGAATACAAAGTAGCAAACATAACATGGCAAACAGTTTCATAACACTCTCAATTCTATGCAATGCACAGCATACATGTGTCCATCCCTAATAGACTTGAGAGTTCCATGGGCGCCAAAAAAAAAAAAAAAAAAAAAAAAAAGGGCCAGAACTGCTCCAACATTCTTGCGGCGTTGAACGCATACAGGAAGCTCCAGCTTCAGTGCATGACCTCGGCTTCTTTGTCTTCCAAAAATTTCCCCAAGGCCTCTGCATCCTCGAACATCCTCGTCTGATTATGTAAAGTCACTCGCATCCGGGCTGGGGCAAAAAGGCCATAGCGGGCCTGCAAAGCTTGGAGTCGCGGCCTGTAAGCTAAGAGCTGCTTACGCCTATCCACTGTCGCCTTGTGATAATCAGGAAAGAAAGCAACATTGTGCCCCTCAAATTGAATCGAGCGGAGTGCCCTTGCAGACGAGAGAATTTGCACCGCCTGGCCATGCCTCAGGACGCACATAATAATCGGCCTGGGCCTCCGAACGTTGGGACCCGGCTGAGTGGGGACCCGATGAGCTCTCTCAATCTCCAGCGGGTAATGAAAGTTCAGTTTAAGCAGCTTAGGTATCAATGCGCACAAAAAGGCAATGACATCTGTTCCCTCGGCCCCCTCGGGGACCCCGACAAGGCGCACATTATTTCGTCGCGTGCGATTATTCAAGTCCTCTAGGCTGCGTTCTAAAGCAACTATTCTTTTAGTGTTTGCCCCCACTGTCTTGAAACGCCCCTCATGGGCTTCCACGGTGCTCTCGAGCTTTTTCATCTGCTCCGTCAGCAAGTTCATTTGCGCCCGCATCTCCTTAAGCTCCGCAATGTCTGCCTGCACTCCGCTTAAGGTTGCGCCATTGACGGCTACCATCCCTTTCACTTCTCGAATTTCAGCCAGCACCTCTTTTAGGCCGGCCACCTCTTCCCCTACCGACGCCATTTTTTGCGGGGAGGGTGGCTCGGCTTTTTCTCTCTTGCCGCCGCCACTCACCACTGAGGAGAATTCCAACCTCGTAGGCTTGCCAGCCGACATCGCATTCACCGCCCAGGGCACCAGAGGAGTCACAACTCTCGCTTTCGCTGCAGCCAGGGAAACGGTAGTGCGAGGGGGCGAGGAGCTCAGGATTCAAGCAGCCATCTTAACCCGTGCAGGCTCCGCCTCTCCATGTTTCGATCATTAGGCATGTAGATAGCTGGGTGGCTGGTGGACGTGAGGATCGCCTGGTAACATGCCTGTCTGGTGCGAAGATAGCAGGACCTCACGCGCCACCTAGATAAGGTCTTAGATAGTGCTGGGGAGGAATCTGCTGTCTTGGTACATGTCGGTACCAATGACATAGGAAAATGTGTAGGGAGGTTTTGGAGGCTAAATTTAGGCTTTTAGGTAGGAAGTTGAAATCCAGAACTTCCAGGGTAGTGTTCTCCAAAATGCTTCCCGTTCCACACGCAGGACCCAAAAGGCAGGTAGAGCTCCGGAATCTCAATGCGTGGATGAGACAATGGTGCAAGGATGAAGGTTTTGGATTTGTCAGGAACTGGGGAACATTCTGGGGAAAGGAGGGGCTCTTACGAAGGGATGGGCTTCACCTTAACTGGGATGGAACCAGGCTGCTGGCATTAACCTTTAAAAAGGCGATAGAGCAGCTTTTAAACTAGATAATAGGGGAAAGCCGATAGTCGCAAAAGAGTGCATTGTTCAGAAGAATGTATCCTTGAAGGATACTACCAAAAACAGAGAGGTTCCAAAAAAAGAGTAAAGTAGCCCAAATGCCCTTGAGTATGGAGCAGACAGAGCTTAAAGATTCCAATTTACCCATGCCTACCAATAGACAAATTAATATGAATAATATACAGTCTCTAAAATGCTTGTATGCAAATGCTAGAAGTCAAAAAAATAAAATGGGAGAGTTAGAATATATACTACTAAATGAGAAGTTAGATATGATTGGAATCTCAGAGACATGGTGGAAGGAGGACAACCAGAGGGACACTGTGATACCTGGGTAAAACTATATCGTAATGATAGAGCTGATCAAATTGGTGGAGGAGTTGCACTCTATGTTAGAGTGGGCATTAAGTCAGAATGAATTAAAGTTTTGCAGGAAACAAAATTTGCTGTAGAATCTCCATGGATTGAAATTCCATGTAAAAAGGGGAAGGCGATGGCAGTGAGGGTGTACTATCGACCGCCTGGCCAGAATGAACAAATGGATGATGAAATGCTCAAAGAAATCAAGGAAGCTAACAAACGTTACAGCACAGTAATAATAATGGGTGATTTCAATTACCCCGGTATCGACTGGGTCAGTGTCACGGCAGGACATGCTAGGGAGATAAAGTTCCTAGATGAAATAAATGACTGCTTCTTGGAGCAGCTGGTTCATGAATCAACCAGAGGGGAAGCCAAATTGGACCTAGTCCTTAGCGGAACACTAGATCTGGTGCAAGAGATAAGAGCCTTGGACCCACTTGGCAATAGTGATCATAGCATGATCGCGTTTGATTTAATTAGTGGAGGAGGGATGGTAAGGAAATCCACAGTACTACCTTTTAACTTTCGAAAGGGAGACTATGATAAAATGAGGAAAATAGTTAAAAAAAAAACCCTAAAATGAGCAATTGGAAAGGTTAAAGACTTACATCAAGTTTGGGTGTTGTTGAAAAATACTATATTGGAAGCCCAGACCAGCTGTATTCCACGCTTTAAGAAAAGTGGAAGGAAGACCAAAAAACTGCCAGCATGGTTTAAAGGTGAGGTCAGAGAGGCTGTTGTTGCCAAAAAAGCATCTTTCAGGAAATGGAAAAAAAAGCCAAATGATGAAAACTGGAAACAGCACAAGCACTGGCAAGTTAAATGCAAGGCATTGATAAGGCAGGCAAAGGGAGAATCTGAGAAGAAGCTTGCTGCGGAAGCAAAAATGCGTAATAAAGACTTTTTCAAGTACATTTGTAGCAAAAAACCTGTGAGAGAGTCCATTAGATGATAGAGAGGTTAAAGGGGCACTAAGAGGCAACAAGGTGACAGCGAAGAGACTGAAGGAATTCTTTGCTTCGGTCTTTACTAAGGAAGATGTAGGGATGTTACCCATAACTGAAGTGGTATTTAAAGGTGCAGAAGAATTGAAGGAAATATCGATACATCGGGAAGATGTATTACAACTATTTGATAAACTGAAGAGTAGCAAATCACTGGACCAGATGATATACATTCAAGGGTGTTGAAAGAACTGAAACATCAGATTGTTCACAGATTACTAATAGCATGTCTGCAATCATTAAAATAATCTGTAATACCTGAAGATTAGAGGATGGCGAACGTAACGACAATTTTTAAAAAGCATTCCGGGGTGATCCAGGAAACTACAGACCGGTGAGCCTAACGTCAGTACTGGGAAAAATGGTAGAAACCATCATAAAAGAACAAAATTGCTGAACATGTAGATAGTCATGGCTTAATGGGAGACAGCCAACATGGCTTTAGACAAGGAAGATCTTGTCTTACTAATCTGTTATGTTTTTTTGAAGGTGTGAATAAACAGGTAGACAAAGGTGAGTCGGTTGATATAGTGTATTTGGACTTTCAGAAAGCCTTTGACAAGGTCCCTCATTACAGACTTTTTGCAAAACTAAAGAGTCATGGGATAGGAGGCAGTGTACTATTGTGGATCAGGAACTGGTCAAAAGATGGAAAGCAGAGGGTTGGGCTAAATGGCCAATTTTCCCAATGGAGAAAGGTCAATAGTGGTGTACCCCAGGGATCTGTGCTGGGTCCGCTGCTTTTTGACATATTCATAAATGACCTGGAAAAGGGAATAATGAGTGAGATTATCAAAATTGCAGATGACACAAAACTATTTAAAGTTGTTAAAACCAATGAGGATTGTGGAAAATTGCACAAGGATCTTGATAAATTGGAAGACTGGGCATCAAAATGGCAGATGAAATTTAATGTGGACAAGTGCAAAGTTATGCACCTAGGGAAGAACAACCCAAACTATGGCTACACGATGCAAGGTTCCACATTAGGAACCACCAGCCAGGAAAAAGATTTAGGCGTTATTGTGGATAACATGTTAAAACCCTCCACCCAGTGTGCAGCGGCGGCCAAGAGAGAAAATAGAATGCTAGGTATCATAAGGAAAGGAATGGAAAATAAAACAAAGGATATTTTAATGCCTCTATATCGTTCCATGTTGTGACCACACCTTGAATATTGTGTGAAATTCTGGTTGACATATCTTAAAAAGGATATAGCATTATTAGAAAAGGTTCAGAGAAGAGCCACCAAAATGGTAAAGGGGATGGAAGGATACCCCTATGAAGAAGGGCTAAAAAGGTTAGGGCTCTTTAACCTGGAAAAGAGACGGCTGAGGGGAGATATGATAGAAGTCTATAAATTAATGAACGGAGTGGAACGGGTAAATGTAGATCGATTGTTTACGTTATCAGAATATAGAAAGACTAGGGGACATGCAATGAATCTACAAGGTAAACTATTTAAGACTAATAAGAGAAAGCGTAGTTACTCACCTGTAACAGGTGATCTCCGGGAACAGCAGGAATTTAGTCTTCACATATGGGTATCATCGGTACCGACGGAGCCTGTGCGGGAACGCGCCCCAGCGTCCAATAGGAAAGCTTTTGGGAGCATCCCTCAGCACATGCGCGCTGCCTTCCCGCCTTTCCAACTGTCCCTCTTCAGTTAAGTTTGTAGCTGAGTGAAAGTATAGAGGGAGAGAGGAAAGAGAAAGAGAGATAGAGAGACAACTCCTAGGGGAGGTGGATGGGTTGTGAAGACTAAATTCCTGCTGTTCCCGGAGATCACCTGTTACAGGTGAGTAATTATGCTATCTACAGGAACAAGCAGAAAAGTAGTCTTCACATATGGGGACTCCTTAGCTGAATATGCCAGAGAGATGACCCCAGGAAGCTGCCACCTATGGTGAGGTGGGCCATGCTTCCTCCCATGGATCTCTGGCATCCCACCAGGGTTGGTAGATAGGAGTTGTATTAGGTTTGAAAGAGATTTTCAAAAACAGCCTGGCCAAAGAAAGCATCCTGATGGGAGGCTTTATCTAGGCAGTAGTGGGCTGTAAAGGTATGTACCGAAGCTCAGGTGGCTGATCAACAAATGTCATCAATAGACACAGAGTGAAGGTTAGCCATAGAGGTTGACATGGCTCTCACATTATGAGCTGTGACATGGCCTTGAAGAGGAAGACTCTTACTCTCATAAGCAAAGGATATGCACTGTGCAATCCATTTGGATAACGTCCTCTTGGAGAATGGAAATCCCAAATGACTAGAATCAAAAGCAATAAAAAGTTGAGAAGACTTTCTAGATTGCTGTGTTCTTTGTAGGTAAAAGGCTAAGGCTCTTTTACAGTCCAAAGTGTGAAGGTTCTTCTCTGCATTAGAGGCATGAGGCCTCGGAAAGAATACAGGAAGATAAATCGCTTGATTTAAATGAAAAGGCGAAACCACCTTTGGCATAAAGTGTGGATGAGTTCTGAAGACAACCTTATCATGATGAAACCTAGTGTAAGGAGGATCCACCACTAAGGCTTGCAATTCACTAATGCGATGTGCAGAGGTGATTGCAATTTGGAAGATGATCTTCCAGGACAAAAACTTTAGGGTAGTAGTGGCTAAAGTTCAAAAGGTGGTTTCATGAGCTGCCCAAGAACTAGCTTTAAATCCCACGCCACCGGTGGTGGTTTGATGGGAGGTTTTGTTAAAAGAAGACCTCTCATAAATCTGGATATGAGAGGATGAGAGGAAATTGGTTGTCCATTTAGAGGCTTATAGGAAGCTGTAATTGCGCTAAGATGGACTCTCACTGAATTGGTCTTTAGACCAGAATTTGATAAATGAATTAGATACTCTAGTATCGACTTCAAAGGTATCACCAGGGGGTTTAACCCCTTCTAGGAACACCATATAGTGAAACATTTCCACTTAAAGGCGTAAGATCGTCTTCTGGAAGGTTTTCTAGAAGCCTGAAGCATATCCTTTACCTGTTGGGAAAGGTTGAGATCCTGAAGATTTAAGCTTTCAGCAACCAGGCCCTGAGATGCAGGGACTGGGGATTCAGGTGCCATAGCATCTCGTTCTCTTGGAAAAGGAGATCTGGAGCACAGCCTAACTACAGAGGTGCAGCTTGAGAGAGATGTAAAAGCAGGGGATACCACGTTTGAAGTGGCCACCGTGGCGCTATGAGGATCATACGACCTCTGTCTCTCTGAAGCTTGAAAAGTGTTTTGAGGATGAGGGGAATGGGTGGGAAGGCATAGAGGAAGTCCAGACCCCAGTGAAGGAGGAAGGCATCCCTTGCCTGGCAATTGTGAGCTGGAATCTTGGAACAGAACCGGGGAAGTTTGGCATTCAGTGGACTTGCAAAGAGGTCTATGTCTGGAGTCCCCCAGATGTGAAATTATCTTTGTCACCTGGTCTGGGTGGAGAGATCATTCGTGAGGCAGCAGTACTCGGCTGAGTTTGTCTGCACAAAGGTTTTGAATGCCTGGAAAATATACCACGAGAAAGTGGATTTGATGCTCTCTGGCGAAGGCCCAAAGTCGTAAAGCTTCGTTGCATTACGACAGAGAGCCTGTTCCGCCCTGCTTGTTCACATAGAACATGGCTACTTGATTGTCCGTTTGGACTAGGACTGTCTTGTAGCTGAGCTGGGCATGGAATACGCGAAGAGCTAAATAGATTGCTCTTAATTCCAGGAGGTTTATGTGAAGACAAGCCTCCTGTGGAGTCCAGGTGCCCTGGGTAGAAAGATGATGCAGGTGTGCTCCCCAACCCACCTGTGATGCATCTGTTGTTATGGTGGCCTGGAATAGGGGTTGTTGGAAAGGAGACCCCACTAAAAGATTCTCCAGTGATTGCCACCATTGGAGGGACGAGATCAGCCGATGAGAGTTTGCTATCTTGTCTGACAAACGTCCTGTGGCCTGTGTCCACTGTGTGGCTATGGTCCACTGGGCTGCTCGCATGTGGAGGCGAGCATAGGGAACTACATGGACTGTGGATGCCATGTGTCCCAGTAACTGTAGCAGTTCTTGAGCAGTTAGGGAGGATTTTCCCCGCTGCTTGAGAAGCTAGTTGCACTATGCGAAGACACCAGGCCGATGGAAGAAAAGCCCTTGACTGTCTGGTATCTAGACAGGCTCCTATGAACTCCAGAGACTGGGAAGGAACAAGTTGGGATTTTGGGAAGTTTATTACCAATCCCAAATACTGGAGAATTCGCATTGTGCGAGACAGTGCAGAGCTGGCCTCTGCAACCGTGGGGGCTCGAATGAGCCAGTTGTCCAAGTAAGGGAAGACGAAAATCCCTAGGGTTCGCAGGAATGCAGCTACTACTGTCATGCATTTCGTGAATACTGTTGGTGCGGAAGCCAGACCAAAGAGAAGAACCCTGTATTGGAAGTGTTTTCTCTTGAAAAGGAATCGTAAGAATTTCCTGTGATCTGTATGAATCAGAATGTGAGTATATGCATCCTTTAAGTCTAGAGAGCAAAGCCAATCCTGACTTTGAAGGTATGGCAGAAGAGTTCCTAGAGAAATCATTTTGAACTTCTCTCGGGAACAGGTATTTGTTCAATTCTCTGAGGTCTAGAATGGGTCTGTGTCCCCCTGTTTTCTTTGGAATAAGAAAATAGGGGGAGTAGAACCCTGTACCCTGCTGGAAAATGGGTACCTCCTCTATTGCCCCTTGGGCAAGAAGTGTTAAGACCTCATGATCCAACAGATTGCCTGCAGATGCCTTGGAATTGAACTGCCTTAAGATTGTAGGAGGGGGCATGCTGTGAAAATGAAGCCTGTACCCCTCTCCTACAATGGACAGAGTCCAATTTTCTGTTGTTATTTGGTGCCATCTGTTGGCAAAATGACACAGCCTGCCTGGAATATTTAGGGGTTCTGGATCCCTCAGAGGCAGGAAGGCTAAGCTCTCTAGGAAGGAGTCAAAGCCCTTAAGGGGGCTAAATCTGCGGAGCTGGTTGAGCTCTCGGGCCTTTTGGCTTCTTCTGCTGTTTGAATTGCTGATGTTGTCCCTTTTGGGCAACTTGACTGTGAGCTTGGCTTTGCTGGGTATAGGATGGATAAAACTTCCTCTTTTTGCTGAAAGAGGGTTACTTACAGGGTTTCTTTTTGGCTGGAGTGGCTGTAGATTTTGACAATCTATCTAAGGTGATATTGTCAGCATCTACCTCATTAGCATTTTCCTGCCAATTTTTGCCAAAGAGATTTTCTCCTGTGCAAGGGATGTTGCCTAATTTATCCTGTACCCAAATCTCTAAGTCTGATGCCTGAAGCCAGGCAATCCGTTGTGCACCAATGGCAATAGCAGAGGTTCTGCTGATACATTCAAAGCAGTCAAAGGCTGCACAATTGACAAACTTGGAGACATCTTGAGCATGCCTGACAAGCGTAAGGAAGTATTGTCGTCTGTCATCTGGGAGAAGTGGGCTCATAAGCTCCAAATCTCCTCTGACCTCCTTGAGGAACATATCCATATATAAGAAATATGAGCTGATCCCAGCTGAAAGCATGGAAGCTCGAAAGGTTTGACGCCAAAAAGCATCAAGAGTCCTGCATTCAAGACCTGGAGGATTGGATGCATGTCTCTTTGCACTTTTCATCCTATGCATGGCTGACTCCACTACCACTGAATGATGTGGCAGCTGAGTCTTTTGAAATCCAGGACATGGTGGAACTCGATACATGGTATCTAGCCTCCTAGAATGAGGAGATGTGGTCAAAGGTGTCTCCCACATTCTGAGCATCAAATCATGAAGAATTTCATGAATGGGCAGAGTGGCTGCCTCCTTTGGAGCTTTAGGATATTGGAGAATGTCCAATTCCTTTGCTCTAGGTTCCTTTTCAGGAGCTACCGTGATTGAAAGGCCTTTGGCAACATCACAAATAAAATCCTGAAAGGACACGTCCTCTGGAGGCGACATTTTGCGTTGGGGAGAAGAAAAGTCTTCAGGGAGAAAAACTCTGATACCAGCAGAATTATCAGAGTCATCAGAATCGGAGGATTCAAAGTATCTCTGATCACCGTCCCAGTATCGATCGAAGTCGGTACCGAGTTGATCCGGTACCGATCTTTTGATGCCAGGCAAAGACGGCATGGGAAGAATTCCCACTGGGGCCGGTACCATCGGTGCTGGTACAGGTATCTGTGCCGGTTCCAGCATCGGTACCGGTGCCCCTTGAACAATCGGTGTCAATGGTACCGCAGCTGTAAGGAGAGCTGCAATACTGCGCTCGATAGTGAGGAATCTCTGGTCTATTGACGCTGCCGATGCCTGGGTGTCGGTACCGGTGAAGGCAGCCGAGACCCCTAAGCATGGCACCAGTAGTTCTGTCGAGGCCGAGACCTCGAGAACATCCTGGAACCCCGTTGATGCTTTGGAGGCCGAAGCCTCCCACTGGGACTGTTTTGCCGATGTGGTTCCCTCAAGGGCAATGCCAATGGCCTCTCGATGCTTTGCAGGAGAGCTACCCTTTGAGGACCGGCTTTTATGTTTAGTTACCTGAGATCCATGGGAGGAAGAAGAGACTCTTGAAGACGTCGATGCAATGGACCTGGCATCCGAAGAAAAGAGGGTACCGAGCTTTGCAGCCCGGTTCTGTCTTCCTCTTTTAGTCATTCCCATAAAAGAGAGACACTCAGATGGAGAATGGTCAGAGTCTAAACATTTAAGACACCAGTCATGGGTGTCAGTGACGGAAATGGTGTTGCCACACTTAGTGCATTTTTTAAAACCACTAGCTGGTTTTTCCACCTTTAAGAAAAAATGGGGCATAGTGCCCAAAATGGCGCCTAGCACCGAAAAAGAAAGTTTCTGAAGAGAAACAAATCAGAATTTTTTTTTTTTAAGAGGAAAAGAAAGAAAAGAACCGGCGGTACCGGTAGGTGTCGTGCAGAGGAGGCAAGCACGACCACAAGAAAACAAGATTAAAGAAGAAATTTTCTGCGGTGACAGGGTATGAGTCCTGTCGGCTCCACGGAAAAGGAAGAACTGAAGAGGGACAGTTGGAAAGGTGGGAAGGCAGCGTGCATGTGCTGAGGGATGCTCCCAAAAGTGTTCCTATTGGACGCTGGGGAGCGTTCCCGCGCAGGCTCCATCGGTACTGACGATACCCATATGTGAAGACTACATTCCTGTTTGTTCCTGGAGATGTAACGTGACCTCCTGCCACAAGAAGTCAGTGGCAGGGCCCTGAGAATTGAACTGTCTCAGAATTGTATGGGGGGGGGGGGCGAGTTGAGGAAATGAAGCTTGTATCCCAATCTTACAATGGACAGAGTCCAATTTTCTGATGTTATTTGTTGCCATCTTTTGACAAAATGGCATAGTCTGCCTGGAATGGTCACGGGTTCTGGACCTTTTAGGGTCAGAATGACTAAGTTCTCTAGGTAGAAGTCAAAGACCCTGAGGGGGCTGGGTCTGTTGAGCTGGTTGGGCTTTTTGAGCTTGTGGCTTTTCTCTGCTGTCTGTTCTGTTGTCTCTGCTGTCTGTTCTGCTGTCTGTCTCTGCTGTCTGTCTCTGCTGTTCTGTTGTCTCTGCTGTCTGTTGTCTCTGCTGCTGTCCTGTTTTCTCTGCTGTCTGTTCTTTTCTCTGCTGTCTGTTCTGTTGTCTCTTTTGGGAAACATGAAGTGGACAGTGAGTTTAATGGGTGTAAGATTGGTAAAAAGGTTTCTTGAATGTTTTCTTTTTTGCTGGGTTGGCTGTAGCCTTTGACAATCTGTTCAAAGTAGTATTGTCAGATTCAAGCTGATTAGCCTTGTCTTGCCAGTCCTTACCAAAGAGATTTTCTCCTGTGCAAGGAATGTTTCCCAGTTTTTCTTGCACCCATTGTTCCAAGTCTGATGCTTGAAGCCAAGCAATACGACGTGCTCCTATGGATATAGCAGAGGTTCTGCTAAGACATTCAAAACAGTCAAAGGTAGCACAGTTCATAAATTTAGAGACATTCAATGCATGTTTGACCAGAATAAGGTAGTCTGCTCTTTTTTCCTCTGAGACAGAAGGACTAATGAGCTCCAAGTCTTTTGTGACTTCTTCCAGGAACATTCCCATATACAGAATGTAGGAACTGATCCTGGCTCCCAGCATGGAGAATTGAAAACATCGACAGCCAATGGCATAGTGTGTCCTAGATTCACGGCCTGGAGGATTAGAAGAGGTTGTTTTTGCACCCTTGATTCTTCAAATGGCTGACTCGACTACCATTGAATGGTGTGGTAACTGAGTTTTTTGAAAACCAGGACAACTTGGCACTCGGTACATAGTGTCCAGGCGTCAGGAATGTGAAGATATTGTTAAAGGAGTCTCCCACATTCTCAACATCAGATCATGTAAGATCTTGTGAATGGGAAGCATAGCTGCCTCCTTGGGAGCCAGAGTATTGTAGAATTCTTAATTCCTCTGCCCTAGGTTCTTTTTATGGAATCACAGTGATTGCAAGGCCTTTTGATAAATCATGTATGAAGTCCTGGAAGGACATATCTTCTGGAGGAGACATCCTGCATTGAGGAGAGGGAGTTGAATCTTCTAATAGATTCACTCTGGTACCGGTAGAATCATCAGAGTCATCGGAATCGGAAGACTCAAGCATCGGGTGCTCCTGTGACGCATGGTATCAGTACCGAAAGTGTCTCGGTTCCTGATCCCCGATACCGGACATCGGCATGGGGGGAAGCAGTCCTGTCGAAGCAGGTGTTGTCGGTACGAGTACTGATGTCGGTACCGATACCTGTGGAACAGTCTGTTGCGGTCTTAGCAGTACCGAGGCTGCTAAGAGGGCCGCTAGACTGCGTTCGATAGCGAGGATTCTGTGATCCATCGCTCCTGCGGATGCCTGGGTGCCGGTACCGGTGGATGCGGCCACGGCCCCAGAAAAGGCAGCACACATGTGCTGTGGGATGCCCCCAAAAGCTTTCCTATTGGACGATGGGGAGCGTTCCCACGCGGGCCCCGTCAGTACCGACGATACCCATATGTGAAGACTACATTCCTGCTTGTTCCTGGAGATAAAGAGTAGTTACTCACCTGTAACAGGTGTTCTCCAGGAGCAGCAGGAATCAGTCCTCACATATGGGTGACGTCGGCGCCGACGGAGCCCTCGTGGAACAATTTCCCCAGCTTTCAAAGAAAGCCTTTGGGAATTGCAGCGCGCATGCGCGGTCCCCTTCCCGCCCAAGGGTGCCATCTTGCTCAGTCTGATGACGTAGCTAAAAGACAGCAAAAAAATTAGCAAAATAAATCATATGACTGCAACTCCAAGGGGAGGAGGGAGGGTTGTGAGGACTGATTCCTGCTGCTCCTGGAGAACACCTGTTAACTACTCTTTCTCCAGGACCAAGCAGGAAGTCAGTCCTCACAAATGGGACTCCCAAGCTTAAGGCTACCGGAGACCTCAAGCACAAAAATGAGCTCCCTCTAGCTCAGCAGCACAGAAGGAAGGAATCTTCTCTGAAAACGCCCATCACCAGGGCCGGAGGGTAGAAGTTGCCTAAACCTCAAAGAGATTATGGAGGACTGCCTGTCCGAAAGCACTGTCCCTGTGGGACTCCCTCTCCAGGCAGTAATGGGCCGCAAAAGTCTGGCTTGAAGACCAAGTAGCGGCCCGGCAGATGTCTGCCAACGGAACAGAGCGGAGATGAACCACTGATGCAGCCTTCGCTCTAACATGATGAGCCGTGACTCGACCCTCCAACGAGAGGCCGGCTGCCCCATAAGCCCAAGCGATACAGTCAGCAACCCATATGGACAAAGTACGCTTGGAGACAGGGAGCCCCAATTTATTGGGGTCAAAAGAAACGAAGATCTGAACAGCCCTCCGATGCTCCCGCATACGGTCAAGGTAGAAGGACAAGGCCCTCCTACAGTCCAGGGTATGCAGGACCATTTCAGCCTGGCTGGTGTGCGGCCTGGGAAAGAAGGTCGGAAGAACCACCTCCTGGCTGAGATGAAAAGGAGAAACCACTTTTGGAAGAAACTTAGGGTGAGTCCGTAAGACTATCAGATTTCTGTAGAACCTAGTGTAAGGAGGATCAGACACTAAGGCCTGCAGCTCACTAACGCGCCTAGCAGAGGTAAGGGCTACCAAGAACAAGGTTTTCCAGGAGAGAAAACGGAGAAGGCAGGTAGCCATAGGTTCAAAGGGCGGACAGGTAATCCGCTGTAAGACCACATTCAGATCCCATTCTGGGGCTGGTGGGCGCAAAGGAGGCTTAAGGAGAAGGAGGCCTCGGAGAAAACGAGCCACCAGAGGATGGTTGGAAAGAGGCCTGCCGTCCACCGGTGCGTGATGCGCAGAGAGAGCACTGAGGTGGACCCTGACAGAGTTGGACTTAAGTCCAAGGTTGGAGAGGTAAAGCAAATATTGCAAGACCACTGCCACCAAGCAGGAGAAAGGATCCTCACACTGCTGAGTACACCACACGGAGAAGCGAAGCCACTTAAGAGCATAGGACTTCCGTGTGGATGGCCGCCTGGAGGCCAAGACGACCTCTTCTACCTCCCGAGGCAGCAGGAGGGGAGCAAGAACTACCCTTTCAGCAGCCAGGCCATCATATGAAGGGACCGGAGGTTAGGATGTAGGAGAGTCCCCTGATCCTGTGACAGGAGATCGGGTTGAAACCCCAGAGGAAGAGGAGTGTCCACTGCCAGCTGCAGCAGAAGCGGGAACCAGAGTTGTCTCGGCCACCGGTGAGCCACCAGGATCATCGAGGCTCTGTCCCTGAGAACCTTGAAGAGCATCCGAGACACCAGTGGCATGGGAGGAAAGGCATAGAAGAGGCCCGTGGACCATGGAATCAGAAAAGCATCCGCCGCTACTCTGAGAGGATGGGGTTGTCGAGAGCAGAATCTGGGAAGTTGCCGGTTCAGAGGACTGGCAAACAGATCCATGGTGGGGAGGCCCCACTTGAGAAAGATCTGTTGAACCACCAACGGATTCAATCTCCACTCGTGTGGTTGAAGGATCCTGCTCAGCTTGTCTGCCAGGTAATTTTCCTGACCTGGGAGATAGACAGCTTTGAGAAGGATGCCGTGGCCGATGGCCCAAGAGCACAGTGTTTGTGCCTCATGACAGAGAAGGAAGGAGCCTGTGCCCCCTTGTTTGTTCACGTAGAACATTGCAACTTGATTGTCGGTTTGGACCAGCACAGACTGGTGAGAAGTGAGGTGGGAGAAGGCTCTCAGAGCTAGGTGGATGGCTCTGAGCTCCAGGAAGTTGATCTGCTGAGCAGACTCCCAAGGAGTCCAGAGGCCTTGAGTACATGTCCCTTGGCAATGTGCTCCCAAACCCAGGAGAGAAGCATCGGAGGTTAGTACCTGAGAAGGCGGAGGAGATTGAAAATCCACTCCCAGCACTAGGTTTGGCAGATGAAGCCACCACTGCAGAGAAGAGACCTGCAGGTCGGATATCTGTACCGAGTCCGCCAGGCTTCCTGTGGCCTGATGCCATTGAGTGCGAAGGCACCACTGAGCAGGTCGCATGTTCAGGCGGGCATTGGGGGTTACATGGACTGTGGAAGCCATATGGCCGAGCAGTCTCAGAAATTGCCTGGCAGAGACCAGGGAATTGCTGTGAAAGTGGCTGGCGAGATCCATGAGCCTGTGGGCCCTGTCCAGAGGCAGGAAGGCCCGCGCCTGAAGAGTGTCCAACCTGGCGCCTATGAATTTGAGATTTTGAGAGGGGAGCAAAGTGGACTTTGCGAAGTTTATGACAAATCCCAAGTGCTGGAGTAGAGTCACAGTGCGATGAGTGGCCTGAGTGGCTTCTAGGGAAGACGGGGCTCTGATGAGCCAGTCGTCCAGGTATGGAAACACAAAAAGGCCGTGAAGTCTTAGATAGGCCGCCACCACTGCTAGGCATTTGGTGAACACCCTGGGGGCGGAGGATAGGCCAAAGGGCAGTACTCTGTACTGGTAATGATTTCCTCCCACAACAAACCTGAGATATTGTCTGTGGTCTGGATGAATAAGGATGTGAGTATACGCATCCTTTAGATCTAAGAAGCATAGTCAGTCTCCCTGCTGGAGGTAGGGCAGCAGGATTCCAAGGGTAAGCATCTTGAACTTTTCCCTTTCCAGGAACTTGTTGAGGTTTCGCAAGTCCAGGATGGGTCTGAGGCCTCCTGTTCTTTTTGGTACCAGAAAGTACCTGGAATAAAAGCCGTGACCTCTCAGGTGGTGGGGCACCGGTTCCACAGCCTGTTCCTGAAGAAGACTTGCTAACTCCTGAAGGAGTAAGTCCCTGTGCAGAGGGAGTCTTGGAGGCTCCCCTGGAAAGTAGGAGGGAGGTACCTGGTGAAAGTGTAGAAGATAGCCTTTTTGAACTATATGAAGCACCCAGGTATCTGATGTGATGGCTGACCACCTGTGGGCAAAGTGGACCAGCCGGCCTCCTGTGCTGAGAGAAACCAGCGGAGGGGAAGAGGCTATGCTGACGGAGTCAAACCCCCCCCCCCCTGCTGAGCAGGGGCCGGTGTTGTGGGCTTGGGGGCCTGCTGCCTACGGGACCCATTACCCCGTCCCTTGGCCTGCTGACCCTGTTGGGGAGCTGCTGAGGCCTGAAAATGAGGGTAGTGTTTATAGGCAGCCACCTTCTTCGGGTAAAAGGGTTTTTTCCCCGAGCCCTTCTTCTTCTGAGAAGGGGCAGAGGTTTTTCTGGTAAGCCGAGTCCTGGTCAGAGTCTCGGTCTCGATCTGTGCAGCCTTTTCAGCCATGGGCTTGCCAAAGAGGTTTTCACCTCTGCAGGGGACATCGACCAACTTGTCCTGTACCCATGGCTCGAGGTCGGATGACTGAAGCCAAGCCTGTCGGCGGGCACCGATGCCGGCTCCGGCTACCCGAGCCGATGCTTCGAAGCCATCGTAGGCTGTTCGAGAAATAAACTTCGAGCACTCTCGAATACCAGTGGACAAGGCCTGGAACCTCTGCAAAGGTTCCTCGGAGAGACCAGCAGAGAACCCGGCAATTTCCTTTGCCAGGTCCCGGAGATACATGCCCATGTAGAGCTGGTAGGTCTGGACTCGACAAGCAAGCATAGAGCCCTGGAAGCACTTCCTACCGAGGGCATCCAGGTTCCGGGCCTCCCGGCCGGGAGGCACCGAGGAGTGCATCTTCTGACTCTTGAGTCGATGCATGGCCGATTCCACCACCATGGAATGGTGCGGTAGTTGCGCCTTTTGGAACCCGGGGCTCTTGCGGACTCGATAAATGGAATCGACCCGCTTGCTTAACACCGGTGTCGATGCCGGGCTCTCCCACATGCGGAAGAGAAGTCGCTCCAGCATCGGAGGAACCGGTACAGTAAAGGCCTCCTTCGGGGGAGAGTCATACTGGAGGGCATCAAGCTCTTCGGCTCGAGGCTCCTCCTCGGGATCCGTGGGGAATGCCAAGGCCTTGGCCATATCCCGCACGAAGTCCGAGAACCGGGTGTCCTCCGGGGGGAACCGTCTCCGAGGTTTGGACTCAGGCGAGTCCGATGGGACGCACCGAGTCCGAAAAGTACCGGGTGACTCTTCGTCCTCCGTCTCCCAGCCCGACTCCTCGGAGGAGGAATCGAGCGGCTCCGGTCGGGCAGGCACCGATGCCCTCTGCCCCGATGCCGAGGCCGGCGTCGACGACCTCGGTCCCGAACGGGAGGCCGAGGGAGACCGTGACCGAGGATTGACTCGAGCTCGCATGGACTCGAGGATCGGCTTGGTCTCCGGGGTTGACTTGGACGTCGACGTCCCGGTGGTCGGGGCAGATGCACCGGCAAGCCAGCGATCAATACCTGCTGCTGGTCCATGAAGGCAGCGAAACTGCTCTCCAAGGCCGTCAACCTGAGTCCGAGCTCAGGAGACCCAGCAGCCCCCAACTCGGGCCCCGACGGTGTCGGGCCCGACGTCGGCTCCTTCGGAGGCGAGTCCACGAGGACTACAGTACTCACGTGTCCAGGAGACTCCATCTCGAGACGAGGATGTTTGGAAGGCCTCTCCGACTCCGAGGACCCGGGACGGCTATCGGGGCTATGCGACCTGGCCCTCGAGGAACCAGGAGCGTCCTCCGACGCCGCCCTCGCGGGTTTTTTCTTCCTATGATGTTCCTGGGCAGGAGACCCCCGCTCAGAGTAACTCCGACGATGCTCAGGACCGGAGTCCCGGGACGTCGAAGCCTCTGACAAGGTCCGGGCCTGGCCGGACGCGGAGTCAGAGAAGATTCGTTCTTTTTGATGCTGCCGACTCCTCAACGCTTTTGAGGACATTTTGCCACATAGACCACAGATCATCGGGTCATGATCGGGTCTGAGGCAGCGGAGGCAGCAGTCATGTGTGTCGGTAAGAGACATAAGCTTCTTACAGCGATCACACTTTTTAAACCCGCTGGCAGCCATCGGGGGAAAAAGGGCCCCTGCGAGGTCAAAAGACAGGGCTGCCAGTGAAAAAAGAAAAATGGCGCGAACGCTAGTCACGAAGGACAAAAACCGAAAAAATAAAGAACGGACTCGATACCGGCGTATCGGGCCCGGGCGGGAAAAGGATCCGGCGTCGAACCGAGAAAAGAATATTAAATAAAATCAACTTTTTCAGCGGCAATCACAAACAACGTCTGTAGGGCTCCGCGGAAAAAAGAAGATTCAGCAAGATGGCACCCTTGGGCGGGAAGGGGACCGCGCATGCGCGCTGCAATTCCCAAAGGCTTTCTTTGAAAGCTGGGGAAATTGTTCCGCGAGGGCTCTGTCGGCGCCGACGTCACCCATATGTGAGGACCGACTTCCTGCTTGGTCCTGGAGAATATTTTTTCACTCAACGTGTAATCAAACTCTGGAATTTGTTACCGGAGGATGTAGTAAAGGCTATTAATGTAGCTGGGTTTAAAAACGTTTGGACAAGTTCCTGGAGTGGACCCAGGATATCAATGCTTGACCCAATACAAGCATTGTGAAACCTGTCTCTTTTGGGAAAACTGCTAGGTACGTATGACCTAGATTGGACACTGTTGGAAACAGGATACTGTGCTTGATGAACCTTGGTCTGAGCCAGTATGGCATATCTTATGTTTTTATCATATCTCCCCTCAGCCATCTCTTTTCCAAGTTGAAGAGCCCTAAATTTTACTGTTCTCTCTGCATTTGCTAATTCTGCTATATCCTTTTTAAGATATGATGACCAGAATTGCACACAATATTCAAGGTACGGTCGCAGCATGGAACGATACAGAGGCATATCATCCTCCTTGGTTTTATTCTCCATTCCTTTCTTTATGATTCCTAGCACTCTATTTGCTTTCTTGGCTGCCGCTGCACACTTGGACAGAGGGTTTCAATATATTATCCACAATGATGCTTAAACCCTTTTCTTGGGTCGTGGCTCCTAATGTGGAACCTTGCATCGTGTAACCATAGTTTGGATCGGTTTTCCTTAAGTGCATAACTTTGTACTTGTCTACCATTTGGACATCCAATTTATCAAGGTCCTCTTGCAATTTTTCACAGTCTTCTTGTGTTTTAGTAACTGAATAATTGTATATCATCTGCAAATTTGATCACCTCACTTGTTATTCCCATTTGCAGGTCATTTATGAATATGTTAAAAAGCAGCAAGTTCAGCACAGATTCCTGGGTACTCCATTGAGAAAAATGGCCATTTAGCCCTACTCTCTGTTTTGTATCTTTTAACCAGTTCCTGATCGACAATAGTACATTGCTCCTATCTCATGAATTTTTAATTTCCCCAAGAGTCTCTCATGAGGGACCTTGTCAAAGGATGTATTTATCTACCTCTTTATTCACACCTTCAAAAAATATAACAGATTAGTAAGACAAGTCTTTCTTTGGCTAAATCCATATTGGCTTTCTCCCACTAAACCATAACTATTTACATGTTCAGTAATTTTATTCTTTATAATGGTTTCTACCCATTTTGTCCAGTACTGATGTCAGACTCATTGATCACCAGTATTTTCCTATCCCTGAAGGATTTATAGTCGAAAAAAAGAAAAGAAGCAACCACACTTACAGCAAATGGTACAAAGTACAAGGAGCAGGGCGAAGATTCACACCGTGAAATGGATCGTAAATTAAATTTTATTGGTAACTTCAGAAGTCCCTCTCTATACAGGCTGTGTTTCAGTAGGGGTACATGGGACTTTATTGGAATAAAAACATATTACATATAAATAAAAAACTTAAATATATATACACGTGGAGGCCAATTCCATAACATGTACATCCGGGCCACGAGCACATCCAAATCGAAAACGGGCCCAATTTCAGTCAGATTCCATAGCCATGGGTATAAATGCACCCGCCGTTCCCGAATCGGGAACATACACATTTCCGGGACGGCATGAGCAAATCACTATTGAGAAACATGGGCCCTGCTGTTATGACGAGACACGGGTATACGCAGCAAAAGGTTTGGACATGCCCGCGCTCATTGTATTCTGAAATTTATTTATTTATTTATTTATATTCTCTTATATACCGCGCTATTCTGCATCAGTGCGGTTTACATTGAACAAACTGAAATTACATTGAACAGGGCATTATAACTTGGAGATAACACTCCATAGCCCATGTTCCCTGTAAAATAGTTAAGTGGCTTGCCCAAGATCACAAGGAGCACCTGTGGGACTAGAAACCCCAGTCCTTCCGGCCCAAGGTTGCTGTCCTCTAGTGGGATTTGAACCACTGACCTTCCGGCCTGAAGTACCTTGCCCCAACCACTAGGCCACTCCTCCACTCCAAATGATTCATGTTTCTGATTCTGCCCGTTTCTGCCAAATACCCATGGACATCTCTGACTGCCACACTTCCTCTGTTAAAACGTGCATCTCCTAAGCTGCTCCTCTCACTGACAGTGTTGTGCTGATGCAAACTACACATAAATACTGAGGATACATAAATGATGATGCAAACTAGACTAGCTATACTAGTCTGTTGCATGCCCAGAACAGTGCAAGGTGATCTCAATGCACTCAAATACACATCAGCAGTAAGTAGAAAGTGATATGATTTTCATGATATACCTTGCATCAAAACATACTGTACATGGCAGTAGAAGAAATCCTTAGTTATTCTTTCATTGGTCATCTCCAAAAATAGTCTTTACAATGCTAAGTATGGACCCTTACCAGCCACACACAATATGGTGTTTTTGGGCATGTTTCAGTGTTGAATGCTCTTATTCTGAGTATTGAAAGGGATATATTTTGACATTTAGCTATGTAGAATCTTTTGAGATTTTTTCTGCCGTAACACATTGGCATCTGGTGATGCTGTAGTCATCCATACAGACCAGGTAGTGGCAAGGCATTCATGTCCCCCCTGAATTGAAGATGAGCACACCAGAACCTCCCATGCAACCCTCAAACCACATACACACGCACACAGTCTCACTTGCTTTCACTAAAAACATATATTTGCCAAAAAGATGCCCTACACCTATAAATAATAGCTGGTATAACAGAATAGCATGGAGTCCCAGGACTATAAATATGATCTCTGTTTCTCACCCAAACAAGCATCCTTTCTATACTCACTCATATACTATTCCTACATCAACAGTCCCATTTTTCAGGACACAGGAATTGTTAGGGTCTCCTAGATTAGCTCCTTTAGCACAAGCAGCAATGTCAGCATAGCCACAATAATCACTATTGCTCTTCTTAATATTTCTTTCAGGGTACTTAATAATACCTCTGTAGCTTACAAGATTCCTACACCTCTGATATCTATTCTTTATAAATGCATCTTGTGGTGTTTTTCCATCCAGCAGTCCACCATTTCAAAACAGACTAGTCACCACCTTTATACAAACACAGCAGAATATTTTCTAAGTACAGACCTTATTCCACTTCTCCAGCAGGTATATCGGGCACGTCTGCGGGGACATCCCAAAACGTCCATGGGCCTTTTCTGAATATGTTTTATACATCTCCATGGCAAACCATGCACCTATCTCCGACCCCCCCCCCTCCACGAACATGTTGCGAGATTCCCATATTAGCGAAATAAACGTCCGTGGGGGGTATGTTCCGGAATACGCTCTTAGATGTTTTCGGGAGATAAACATCCCCAGTGCACATACAAAGCCTTATTCATTTTCTGTAATGACCTCGATAATCAAACAACATGTATAAAAAGCATTAAATAATCTAAAAGACATATAAAAAAAAAAAAATATATATATATATATATATAAACGTAGTGGATTTATTTCAGTATTGTAACACATACAATTGTAATAATGTCTTTGGCATTGAAGGATGACCTTGAGATTACTATGCTAAAGGGATGGATGATGTTGGGAGCAACAGTTTTTAAAAAAACATCTCCCATGAATATATGGGGAAAGCTGGAGGCTCTGCCTTGATAGAGCTTTTTAAAATTGCTGTTCCCATTGGATGAGGTGAGACATTGATGTGCACTCTGGCAAGTCCTTTGTAAAACACAGTGGGGAAACAGTGGGGCATTTTTCATGTCCCAACCTGGACAACTTAATTCCTCTCTCCACAACCTATTAAAATGAGTATAAAATTATCAATTTAGATAAGATTTAGGCCAGGTGTAAGTATGTGTGTTTAATTAGGTTTTAGTACAGTCTTTAATGGTCCCATGCAGGAAGCTTATAAACAAGTTGCTCAGTCTAGGATAATCCGACAGTGGTAAACTCTGGGCTGGCTCACACAGACAAGATGAGGTGGTCGCCTAGAACGGCAGCTTAGGTCAAACAGCAAAGAGCAGCAGCAATTAACGCAAAACAACAGATCCTGACAGGTGCATCAACTCAAAGAGCCATCAGTGCATTATTTCACCCACAGGGAGAGTGGACCCAGATACAGTATATACAAAGCAAAGTTTAATATTTAAAAGTAAAAATGCAAAATCGCAATTTGTGTCATTGCAAGATATCAAATTATGCATTTTTACAAGATTTTTTTGTGAGAAGGATGGTGTTGGGATGATCATGATTGTTGAGTTTAATTATCAAAAGTTCGGGGGGGGGGGGGCAATCCCTTTCCGTCAGTCCTGGGCAAATTGGAATAAATAGAGAACAGGCAACACATTGTAGTTTATTCCAAAGAATGGGAGTTACCATTGGAGTGCCTCAGAGATCAGTCCTGGATCCAATTCCTTTCAAAATTTTAATTACCAATATTGCAGAGAAGATTAGTTAAAAATATATCTTTTGGATCCCACGTGATGTGTGAGTAAGCAAGGCAGTTTCTTGCTTGCTCCGGGGCTGCCCCGAGGAATCAAAGAAATAAACTTGTGATTTCGGCACATTAACTATAGCTGAGGAGAGTGATCGGTGCCTAGGGGTTGGCGGATGAAACGGGGGTTCGTGGTGGATGGATTCATGCCTAATCCGGCGAAAAAGGACAAGGAGAAGGCGAGCAAGGTGGGAACTGCTGGCATAGCAAAAATGGCGCAGCCGGCCTCGCCGAGTGCAGGGAACACTGACTCTGTGACGGAAGAGCTAGCAAAGGAAGTAGCCTTTTTGTTGGAGCCGAAATTTGACCAGGTCATCAAGAAATTGGACACTCCTGGTGAATCGCTTACTGAGATCGGAAAGAGAATAGAGGAGCTAGAGCATCAGATTTCGAGTGTGGAAGAGGGAGAGGTTGCAGGAGAGAGAATTGAATGCACAGAAAAAACAAATAGAAGCCCTTCTCCTCAAGACCGATGACCTGGAAAATAGATCTAGGCGCAACAATCTGAGAGTGGTTGGTGTCCCGGAGTCCACAACTGATCGCATGCTCTTACTGCTGTTGGAGGAATGGCTGCCCAAGGAGTTGGGCCTTGCATCTCTCGTAGGAGCGCTTAAAGTGGAGCGTGCACACCGTATCGGAAGAAGGCGGGAAGAGCAGCAGAGGCCACGAGTGGTGATCATGAGGGTCCTGAACTTCCAGCACAAGGATTTACTTTTGCGGGCCTATCGTGAAAAGGGAGAATTGAAGCTGGAGAATCAGAAAATATTGATATTTCAAGACTATTCAGTGTTGGTTACAGAACAACGGAAAGCTTTCTCCCCTGTCTGTGCTGCGTTATTCAAACGGCAAATTCGTTTCATGCTTGCCTTTCCGATGACTTTAAGAATCTGGCACCAGGGCAAGTCCTTTGCTTTTCAGACATCGTGTGAGGCTCAGCGCTTTTTGGACGGTATGACAAAGGACGGTGGAGGAGAGGCTGAGGGGTGAACTCTGTTGTGGCGGAGATGAACGGGCCGGAGATGAGATCTTGGGACTGAACTGGCTGTGAGAGCAGATGCCGATCACTTGTATTGCTGAATGGACCTGAGGAAAAAGAAGTGGTAGAGAACTTTGAGGGGCAGAATTTTGCATATCTGGACGCTCTGTCTCTCTTGTAATTTGATTTTGCACTATTGGGGATGTTGGGCACTTGGGGCAGCCCTGCTGCGTTACATTGGGGATCGACGCTCAGCGAGGGAGGCTGAGGGTTGTTAGAGGATGACCTGTTGTGGGGAGTGGGGGGTTGGAGAAGGGAGAAGGGAGTGGGGAGGGGGAGGGAGAAGGGGGAAAGCCGGTTTGTGCAGTGTGTGTGTTGTTTGAGTTTGCTGGATGTGTGTGTTTTCCAGTTCGGGTTTAGAGGAGAGGGGAGTAGTTCTATGAATGGGAGTTGGGATTTTATGTTCAGGGCTGAGGCTGGGTGGCTCCGAAATATATTGTTTTGGGGACAGCGCTTAAATAGCCCCACAATGGTTTTGTATGGCACTTAATTTAAGAGTTATTACTTGGAATGTGGGGGGAATAGGGACACCTGTAAAGCGAACGAAAATTCTTCAAGCTTTAAAAAAAGCAAAGGCGCAAATAGCCTTACTACAAGAAACACATTTGACCCCCGTAGAACATGGGAAATTGTGTAAGGACTGGGTGGGGCAGGTATTTTCTGCCTCTTCAGGCGGAAGGAAGCGGGGGGTAGCTGTGTTAGTTAAGAAGGGAGTTGCTATAGAGGTGATCTCAGAGGAATTGGATCCTCAGGGACGTTTCCTATTCTTGCATACTAAAGTTAATGGTGAGGAACTGTTTCTTGGGAATGTTTATGCCCCAAACATTTATGAACATAGGTTCTTTAAGGTGCTATTGCAGAAGATTACGGGGGCGCCTAAGGTACCGCTGATAATCGCGGGTGATTTCAACTGCCCGCATGACCCTTTTCTTGATAGGTCGCAAGGAACGCGAGAAGGGAAAGGAAGGGGGTGGGACAACAAAGGGGTGGATTTTTTGTGCAAATGGGGACATCTGCTGGATGTTTGGAGGGTTTTACATGAGGAGGAAAGGGATTATACCCATTTGTCAAGGGCCCATCAAACTTGGTCCCGTATAGATTATATTCTGATCTCTAGGGATTTATTTGGCAAAGTGGTGCGTGCAGAGATTGAACCGATAGTCATCTCTGATCATGCGAAGGTCTTGCTGGATTTGAAAGGGAGTTCCGCCCCAGGGAACAGATGGTCCTTCCCCAGGCATTTATGGAAGAGGGATTCCTTCCGAACGTTCTTAGCCCAGCAATGGAAGGACTATCTGATTCTTAACGATCACGGCGACCACTTTTTGGGAGGCGGGGAAAGCAGTCCTGCGCGGTCACCTTATAGCGTATGTGGCGAGGGACAGGAAACGAGTTAATGCGAGAATCTTGGAGTTGGCGTGTGCCCTCCAGGAAGCCAAGAGAGCTGCCATTGCCGATCCGGGAAGGTTGGAGGCATATATAGACATGCAGAGGGCCTTAAATGATGCCCTACAAGAGAGAGAAGTCTATTCAGACCAATACTATTGGCATCAGCTATTTAGACATGGCGATAGGGCGGGTAAATTGTTGGCAAGGTTAGTAAAGGAAAAGGGGGGAGTTCAGGCAGTCACTGCCCTTTGAGATAAAGTGGGCGAGAGGCACAGGGATGCTGAGGACATTCTGCGAGTGTTTGGGCAGTTCTATCGGGATCTGTACACCCCAGAGCAAGAGAATAGAGTACAACAAAGGGAATTCCTTGAGAAAGTCCCCTTCCCTAAACTTACTGATCAGGATAAGCAGCAGTTAAACGTGAGCATAACAGCTGCTGAAATACGGAGAGTTGTGCTCAAGGGGAAGCCCCATAAGATGCCTGGACCTGACGGTTATGGGGTTGAATTTTATAAAATACTACTAGACCAGATTACCCCTACATTGATGGCTTTATATGAGGAAGGGCGGGAAAGGGGATCTTTTCCGAGAGATATGCAGACCGTGGCAATCACAGTCATACCGAAAGCGGGACGGGACCCGGAGAATCCTGCTTCGTACCGGCCTATTTCCCTAATCAACTATGATATGAATCTTCTTGCATCTGTGATGGCCAATAGGTTGCAGAGCATTTTGCCTCGGTTGATAGGTACTCATCAGTCGGGGTTTGTCAAAGGCCGTGACGCTTTTGCAAACATTACTAGAGTTTTATTAGGAATGGAGCATTGCATAGGACAAGGGACTCCGTTGTTACTTGTGAGCCTCGATGCGGAAAAGGCTTTTGATAGGGTCTTGTGGCCTTATATGTTGGAGGTTTTGGAGCGTTTTGGATTTGAGGGAGCTTTCTTAGACTGGGTTAAAGCTTTATATACGAATCCGATGGCGTGTGTCATTAGTGGCGGTCGATATTCTCAGCCCTTTGTGTTGCAGAGGGGAACACGGCAGGGTTGCCCTCTGTCCCCCTTACTTTTTGTTTTACAATTGGAACCTCTATTGTTGACTATTCGTAATGAGATGCGGGTAAAGGGGATTGACTGGGTGGGCGGTGGAGTTAAGCTAAGCGCCTTTGCCGACGATATGCTGCTGTGTCTCTGTGATCCACAAAGCTCGCTAGCGGTGGCTTTGCAGCTCATGAAGGAGTTTGGGTCGTTTTCTGGCCTGCGTATAAACCAAGACAAATCTTTGGCCCTAGATGTGGGGGGGGAGGGCTAGAGGCCAATGGTTAGGGAGCTTCCCGTTGACTTTGGCGAAGGGCCAGATTCGTTATCTAGGTGTTTTTATTCCAGATCGTATCGAGAATTTATATGATGCGAATGTTAGATTGATAAAACAACTGCAAGACTGCTAATGGGCAGAGTAGCCCTTGTAAAAATGGTGGAATTGCCTAGGTGGTTATATCTACTACGTCAGCTCCCTATTTGGTTGGTGCGTAGGGATGTGGAGCTTCTACAGAAACATATAGCTGCATTCCTCAGAAGGGGGAGGCGATCTCGGATACCGCTTAGGCTCTTATGAAGACTGGGGAAGAAGGGGGGCTTGACCTGCCTTCCCTGCGGTATTATAATTTGGCTTGCCTACTTAGACCTCTTGTTGATTTGGTCAGGGCCATGGGGAAACTCCTCCCGTTGGAATTGATAGACTGGATGGCGGCGCCGTTCCACAGAGTGTATTTACTACATGTTGATGCGAGGAGTTTATCTAGAGCTTGGAGGGAGTCCATTTACATGGCAGCACTTAGGCAGGCATGGAAGGTGTTATGCCAACTGCGGGGTGTGAACTGGAAGTGTACAGTCTGTCTACCTCTAGGGGGGAATGCGGACTTTGAACCAGGCAGGCCAGGGCCTGTTGTAAGCGCTTGGGCGAGGGCAGGTTTAGTCTATCTTGGTAATTTGCGGATGGCAGGAGCTGGGGAATTGGACTCTTTCCAGTCTTTATCTCGGAGATATAATTTAGATCCTAAAACCTTCTATCTTTATCTGCAGTCCCGTCATTATGTTCGTGGACTGCAGAGGGTAATGGGATTACAGTTGGGGCAGGGTGGTCTCTGGGAGGTTCTGGAATCGTTAGTGGGTAATATGTCGCTGCGGGCAATTAGACAAGGGCTTTGGCTAGAGGGGGAAATGGGAATGTTTGAGGGGTTAACTCAGCGATGGGCCCACGATGGTCTGTCGCAGATAACAGTGGAGCTGCTTCGGAAGGCGTTCTCTTGGGTTAAGCGTAGTTCAGAGTCTATAAGGCTGCAGGAGCTTCAGTACAAATTTTTATGGAGAGCTTATGTTTCTAATGTGCAGGCGGCTAAGATGGGACTTGCCTCGACGGATGTCTGTGGGTTGTGCTCTGTAGAAAGAGGAACGTTGTTACATCGATTTTGGCAATGTAGCAAAATCCGAAGTTTCTGGGCCACGGTGGTTGCTAGACTGGTGGGTTGGAGGCCACAGGGGGGACAGCCTTCGCTAGAGTGGTGCCTTTTTGGGGTCTATCAAGGGACAACCCAGCTGGATAAAGGTTGTGGGAATTTGTATGAGCAGGTTTTTTTAGTAGCGAAGCAATGTATTTTAAGACATTGGATGGATGTCAATCCCCGACGGTGTGTCGTTGGGTTCAGGGTATGATGGAGTTACAGGGTATGGAGCGGATGACGGCCACTCTTTTGGGAGGGCGGAAGGTGGAAGAAGCAGAAGCCATTTGGTAGGGGGTTGGATAAGCCACGTGTGGTAGGTGACTATAGTCATTTAGTGGGTGGTATGTTGGGATTTTGCACACACACGCACCTGCACCCACACATATACAACACACACTTCCACATCTTTTCTATTGGAGTAGACTGTTAGGTGGTATACGGGGGGAGGGAGTGGGGGTGTGGATGGGGGAAGGGGGAGTTCAGTTTGGGTGGGAGGGGAGGGTGTATCTTTAGCACTGCTGTACTGGATGTTTACGTTTCTAGGATAAGAGTTAAGGGGGTCTTAGGAGCTTTGGGGGTGATACTTTTACATGTTTAAGTATGTCTATATCTTTCTATATGTATCTGTATAGATATATGTATGGTATAGACATATGAGTGTCTATAATGCATTGTGTCAAGTTGAATTGTTTGGTTGTATTTGTTGAGGGGGCTTTGTTTATAGGTGTTATCTGTGGGAAGTTGCACTGTGAGGAGATGGATGGGGAAGCTTATTGTGTATGTTGTGTATCATGTATCTTATGTACCAGGTGCAGTTGTGGACGTTGTCTATCATGTATTTTTTGTACTTTGAGCAGTTGTTGGTATATGACTGATTGCGTTCTGTTGGAGATAATAAAAAATTATTTTTCTAAAAATATATCTTTTACAGCCAATACAAAGATTTATAATAGGATAACTAAAAGCTCAGTAATCTAAGAAAGCTCAACAAATGTTCAAAAGCATGCTAATTAAGATTTGATGCAATAAGCATACAGTTGTGTATGTGTGTGTGCTACAGTGATCTAAAAGGACTGTATATCATAGGAGCAGAAGCACTAAAATGCACCAAACAATAAAGAGATCTCAGGGTGATCATGCCTGATGTTCTTACAGTTGCAAAACCTCAAAAAGTGCTCCATGATTGTTATGATGCAGAGAGAGAGAGGTATTAACAATAGCAAACAATTATTAGTGAGACCTCACCTGGATTTTTTCTTACCATAATAAACACTGTGATACTTAGGGGAATGAAGCTCATCTGCATCCTAACTGTGCTCCAATCATTTCTGTGCAGTTTATCAGGAATGGCTCCAAAGTCACTGTATTCAATGACTCCATGGTTCACTATCCCTTTCTCTTATATTGTTTTAAATTTAACATTTTTTTTAACAGGTATAGAGTAGAAGACAAGGTTTATTCTTAGATTTTCTATGCTCCAGTGCACATTAGAATGTGCTTCAATGAGTTTCTTTACTGCCTATACAAATATTGACCAACATCTTCGGAGGAACTATGAACTGTATACTTTTAGACATCTGATTTATATGGGTTGTATTCATTAGACTCAGAGGAGCATGTTTATAAATGTGTGCTAACCATTAATGTGGGGCTTGCTGTGTGGTGAGAGTGCCGCGCTAAAAGCATGGGGCCCTTCGCTAAAAATATCATGCTAACTGGGTAGCATGCGATTGGGTGGGGACTGGGCGGATTAAAGGCAGAACATGGGCATTGAC
Organism: Ichthyophis bannanicus; assembly: GCA_033557465.1. NCBI lineage: Eukaryota > Metazoa > Chordata > Amphibia > Gymnophiona > Ichthyophiidae > Ichthyophis > Ichthyophis bannanicus. The sequence goes on along the minus strand of CM066031.1, from coordinate 472,559,785 downwards.
TGTGTATTGTGGTTAACACAGGTGATATATGCACATGCTAACTTCAAATGTTGCAGTTAGCGTGGATGCACTTAGCTTTACCTTGAGGGGTATCAGTAAGTACACCCATGCATCCGGTTAGTACAGTGCTAATGGCAAGGGGATGGATGCACATGCCCCCTCTAAAGTTATCACCGGCCTCCATGCTAGTTTCGCAGCTCAAACATGCACTACCATCATGCCCTTTAGTAAACATTCTTTAGAATGGGAGAAAATGATTGGTAACTCCAAATGGCAGGAGTTTAACAAGATTAATGACTGAAGAACCACACTATAAATACTAGCACAACGCAGCTAATTTTATTAAACCAATATAATTATTTTGAAGTTCTGAAAAGGAAATAAAGCAACATAAGAATAATGAGGCAAATGTACCTGTAAAAAGAGCCTAAAAAGGATGTTTTAAATAACTGCAAATATAATGAAGACCAATCATCAATGGAATTGATGTAATATATCATTAAGATTTAATTATGCATACACTTAAGTATATACTTAAAGCCACTAGTTTCGGTATAACCTGTTATATGCATGCATACCATTTTCATTTTTAAATTCTTTTCCTATTGTATACTATAGCTCATTGTTCTAGAGATACTAGTGTGTTTTTAAAGGAAACTATGTTCTGTTTAGATAACTATCAGCATTCAAACAGATGTTTCCTATTATCGAAGGTGAGCCAAAGTAATACCATGTTCTGACGAGGGCATGAACCAATAAACTACTGAACTAGTTAGGTTTCTAACAATGATCAGTTTAAAAAACCCTCTTAAAACGAAAACATCAGCAATTTTAATTTAATTGTTTACTTAGTTTGAAATTTGACTTTCTACAATTTCTGAATGTTAAAGCCCTTTTTAAGTTTCAGTTGTGGTCAACATTATTGGCCCTCTTGCAGCTCAACCCCTTAATGTCCAATATCTCCTAAAAAAATAGTGGCCAGTGAAATGGCTTTGGACTATATATGCACAAATATTTGACACATAAAAGAATCTACTAAAACAAGACCAATTAAAATAGGAAATAGTAGGAAATAGTATAAAAACTGGGACATTGCCAGGACATGATTATATTGGTACCCTTATAAACAATTCAAACGGTTTGAACAGAAGAACGCATTCCCACTGCAGTACAATTAGATACACCTCTGATCAATTGTCAGTACTCACATGGCTTGAATAAACCAATGAATGATGATGCTACTGTTTAAAATGGCCACATTCACTCCCTGTTCCATTTTCACAATAGTGAAGACAAGAGAGCTGCCTGAAACTGTCAGAAAAGCCACTATCACCAAATCAAACTTCAAAGGGGTACAAGGCCATCTCCAAAGAGCGACTACAGTTTGCAATGTTATTAATATGTTTTCTGCTCATGGAACCTCCCAGAATGTGGTGGGAAGAGGAAAATTAATCCAATAAGTTTTTGAAGGTTAGTGCGAACTATTGGAAAAACCCTACATACAACATCCAAACCCTACGTACAACATCCAACAATCAATTATCACTCCATACTTTGACTTCGCGAACACCATCCTACAGGGTCTACCAAAACAAACACTCAGACAGCTGCAGTTAACACAAAATGTGGCAGCACGCACCATTTTAAACATTAGATCAATAGAACATATTACATCTATATTGTTTGATCTCCACTGGCTTCCAATTAATACACATAAAATACTAGTCACCACATTCAAAATAATCCATAACATAGCCCCAACCTACCTCAACATTCTAATCTCCACAGAAACCTCAAACAGAAGCCAGAGTAAAAACAAACTGGCATATCCAAAAGACTTCAGAAATGCCACAAAACTAACTAACAAAAAAGCGTTCTCACATATAGCTCCAGTACTCTGGAATGAGCTCCCTGACAATATTCGAGCACAAAACGACATTAAACTATTTCAAACAATCTTAAAACATATCTATTCACTTCTCACTATGGTACTCAACAACCAATGTTACACAAGCCATCCTCAAAGAAGTCCACGCACATAATATAACCAATGGTGACTCAAAACAAATAAAAATTATTCTTCCAAAATGCACGGATGGAAACCCCACCAATCATGATACACCACAGAAACTGCATAAAGTTAAAGTTTGAACACGTCTACTGTTGAATATATACACTGTTATGTAAATTTCTATGTAAATAGTTAAATCAGTTCCATGTAACTGTATGTAGAAAGTTAAAACAGTTCCATGTAACTGAATAACAACATGTTTATTGTACTATTCATAATTTGTTCCTTGTAAACCGCATTTGATCTTGTGGAAAGTGCGGTATAAAAATGATTGTTAAAATAAAGAAAGAAAGAAATCCAAACAGCTTAAGGTTGACCTGGAGCAATCTGGAGTGGTGGTTTCAACCCGCACCTTATGCCGTGCACTTAAAAAAGAAGAACTTCATGGGTGAAAGCCAAGGAAGACAGATGTAAAAAGGCACACCTGATCTTTGCCCAAACCAACCTTTAGAAACCACAATCCTTCTGGGAAAATGTTCTGTGGACAGATGAAACCAACTTGAGCTCTTTGGCAATGCAGACCAGAGATACATTTACAGACGAAGAAATGAAGCTTATAAGAAAAAAATCCTTTCTACAGTTAAATATGGTGGAGGTTCCATAATGTTGTGGGGGTGTTTTGCTGCCTCACGAACTGGAGGCCTGGAATGTATTAAAGGAATCATGAAGTCAGAGGACTACCAAAGTATTTTGGAGCAAAATGTGCTACCTAGTGTCAGAAAGCTAGGTCTGGGTCTAAGGTCAAGGGCCCTCCAGCAGGACAATGACCCAAAACATACATACAGAAGTACAAAAGAATGGTTAAAAGGGAACAAATGGACTGTTTTAAACTGGCCAGCAACGAGTTCTGATCTCATTCCAATCAAGAACCTTTGGAAAGAGTTGAAATCTGCCCTTGGTAAAAGGAATCCTGGAAACATTAATGAGCTGGAACAAATCACAGTTGAAGAGCAGGAGAAACTATCAGCAGACAAATGTAAGAAACTTATAGATGGCTACAAGAAATGTTTGGAGGCTGTCATCACTGCCAAGGGTTGTGCAAACAAATGTGATGAGTATCATTAATCCTGCCCAAGTCATATTTTGTTTATTTTTTCTCAGAAATTACTATGTTTAAGTTGCACAGACATCTTTTTTTTTGTTGTATACCTCTGAATATACTATTAAAAAATTATGATGACATATAGTTGGAATATTTTCAATTATTTCTCAAGATATTGTATACAACATATCTAAAATGCAAGGGTGCCAATAATGTTGACCACAACTGTATCTTCTCATAGAGGCACATTATTCTCTCATAGAAACAGAACTGCCATGCTGGGTTAGACCGATAGAGGTCTAGGTCTAGCACCCTATTTCCAATAATGGCCAATTCAGGTCTCAAGTACCTGGTAGGGTGATAAGAGTAGCTACATTCCTTGTTGCATATACCTTGGATAAGCAGGGACTTTCTCAAGTTTACCTACCTAATAATGGTTTATGGACTTTTCCTCCAGGAACTTGTCTAAACCCTTTTTTAAATACAGCTATGTAAAGTGCATTAACCACATCTCCTGGTAGTTAGTCCATGACTTCATTGTGCATTAAGCGAAAAAAAATCTTCCAATTCGGTTGATAGTTCTTTTAGAGCTCTTTGAAAGGATAAACCACAGTTTGCCATTTACAGATCCACCTAGCAAAGAATATTTAGCAGATGATCTCCATTTCATTTTCCTGCTGCTATACCAGAGACCCTAATCTCCAGTCCTATTCTCCAGCTCTCACCCTAGGGAACCTCTGATGTTGATGAAACTTTTGCAGATTTTGATAGTGTTTTTGCCTCTGCTACCATCTCTGACAGGCTATTTCATGTAACTTCACTCTTTCTGTGAATAAATAATTCCTTATCAACCTGTCTTCTATTAAATCTTATATTACCCCTTGCTCCAGAAACTATTTTTCCCCGAAAAAAACAAACAAACACCTATTGACTTGTGCTGGTTGTAATATTTTGGATGTATTTTGTTATTAGTTTTGAAAGAGCATTCATTCATGGGTTTTAAGGTTTGTAGATTAGTATTATGCATTGAGATGGTTTCCCTTGGGTTTTTATACCCCTTAGAATAACGCGTTTTACTGCAATAAATACATTTATTCACTACTTGAACGTTTAAAAACACCCGTTGTCTATTAGATACTACTATTTGAATTACCAACTTTTTAAAGATCCGTTGAAAAGATTTTTATAAAAGATTTTTGTCTGTAAGCGAATCCGTTTTTAAAAGGTATCTCATATCATGAGTGATTTTCTTTGTTTCAATTACCACCGTCCAGTGGTCCGTCTTTTCGTTTACAATTTTATTTACATACTCATACAATATTACATTAGTCCATTTGAAACAATTATGTATGAGGTAGTTTTCAACATTACTCTTGCTGTGTATCGACAATACCATTACATTGGTATTTTACATTCACAAATGTGGCATTTTTAATATCACTCCTGCTTTGTTGTTTTATTGCTCTTGACACCGGTTCCTTTTCTCCTCCCTTTTTAGCACAAGGTTTATACAATCATTTTGAACCTGTTGGAAAGGTACTGTTTTTAAAGAACCTAAGTGTTCTTTTTAGTTGTCACACCTTTATATGATTATTATATATGATATTTTATTTTATTTATAGTTTGTCTTTATATATTTATATTAACATCTGATGTTTGTATTGCTGTATAATTGTTTATGGCATTTTGTTTGGGCATTACAACACTTTTATTTATGATAGTTATTGTTTCTTATGATATGTTTTTATTATGGTTTTAATTTTGTTTAATGTGCACATTGATACGACAAATTATTGAAAGTAAGCTTGTTTGTACAGGGCGGTGTACACTATCAGACTGTCTAAGAAAACCTGAGAAAGAGTTAATTTTGTTCAGAACTTTGCTTAGAAATAAACTTCATATATTAGCTTACTAAGTAGGTGAAGAGGTACAAGTCCTGTAAATAAGAAAAGGGGCAGGCTGTCCTCTAGCCTTGCAGTCTCAGGGTTATTAGATATCAAGCAGTCAGCAGTAAACAGTTATGTCTTGGAATACATGTATGTCTCCTCATACTGACCTATGCTGATTAGAAATTGACCTATGATGTAATAAATATGTAATATCTGACGTGGAATAATAAAGTGAAATTATGCTGTATCCTCCAAAAGAGCCTTATAAATAAAGTAAACCATAGCTGATAGTTAGAGTAAACAAAGAGAACTTGGTTCTATTAGTTTCTCTCCGCAAAGCTTTGGTGTATCTATATAGAAGTGTGTGGTATTTTATTGCTGTTTTTGGATTCCTTTTGTATTGCTTTGAATGTAGTTTTCTGTGACTCCAAGAGCCCTGCAGGTTGCTGGTGAGGGGGGGGGGGGGGCAAACAGAAGCCCACAGTTTGTGCCGTGACTCGGATTCAAACCGAGGTTGCTGCGGATTTCTCCATTCCTGGCAAGGGCGGAAGGTGTTTGTGAGTATTGTATGGTGACAGCAATGGGTAATCTGTTAGGTAGATGTGAGTTATCTCAGTTGCGTGACTGGCAGTACAAAGCTAAGGTTTTAGCTGTTCAGAAGGGTAGCCCTTCTTATTGTATGTGTGAGAAGTATGGGGATCTGGCTACTGATTATATTGTACACTGGCATGCAGTGACTAATGATAATCAGTAGCCAGATCCCCATACTTCTCACGCATACAATAAGAAGAGCTACCCTTCTGAACAGCTAAAACCTTAGCTTTGTCATGCCATTCACGCAACTGAGATAGTGAGAAAGTTACAGCTTTCCACACGAGGTGTATGCTAGCGTTTAAAGATTATTCTGGTGAGATAGAGGATACACCTTCAGGATTTACTAATATTTTTGTAAATGGTTTGATTCCAAGAATAAAAGAAATTTTGGAAACTTCAATAATAGATTGGCCTGCTAGATCAGCTGATGCAATTTTGAAGGGTGCACGGTACAGTGAATTGAAATATCTCAAAGAATTGCAGGAACAACAAGCCAGATTAGATGTAAAGAAGACTAAACTGCTTAATTTACAAATTGCTTCTATGCATCCAGCCCTGGGAAGGGGGCGGGGGAGAGGCAGGTTCAGAGGAACCTATGGCAATTATCAGCAAGGCACTTCTCAGCGAGGGCGTGGACAAGCTAGAGGAATGCGAGCTTGTTATACATGTGGTGAGTGTGACCATTTACAGAGAGACTGTCCACAGAATCGGAATTTAGATGGCCAGAGAGCTGCGTGCCTTCCTCCCCCACCTGCTGAGTTCACTCCTGTATATCAATGTTTTTCTAACCCAGAAGACTGTGATTCTTGGGATGCATGACTATTTTTGAATTTGAATGTAACTTCTCAGGGTGAATTAGAGGCTAAACTGGGAGGTTCTATTGTGAAATTCATTATTGATTCGGGAGCCACGACATCTGCGTTGCGTCTACAAGATCTGCCTGCAGTTTATCAAACTCTTTTAGCACATGCTCCGACAGTGCATTGTGAAGGGATTGAAGGTAAGATAATTCCTCACCGTAAACTTGAAGCTTTGCCTTTGCAGATTGGAGAGACTGTATACCCTACTAACTTTCTGGTAGGAGACACATTACCAGTGAATCTCTTGGGTCGTGATTTTCTGGCTTTACATCATGCAACTTTATCCTGGATGAGTGGAAAGTTACATTTTCAGTTGTATTCTCTCTCTGAAGTGCAGTCTCCTGCGGATGTCACAGCTATTCACCCTGATCTCGAAAAACTTCCATCTACTTTGTGGGCAGTCCCTGGATCAAATGTCGGATGTCTCTCAATTCCTCCTGTGAAGATTACCGTAAAACCTGGTGTACAACTTCCTAGACTCAAACAGTATCCACTGTCAGCAGCTGCTATAGATGGAATTCGACCGGTAATTGAAGATTTACAGATGCAAGGTGTCATCTATCCTACTACGTCGTCGTGTAATACTCCAATTCTTCCTGTACTGAAAGCTGACGGTAAGACATCGATTTGTGCAAGATCTGCGAGCTGTAAATAAGGTAATTTTGCCAATCTTTCCTTTGGTACCTAACCCGCATGATATCTGGACACAGGTACCTACAAAATCTACGTGGTTTTCTGTTGTAGATTTGAGTTCTGCTTATTTTTCAATGCAAATTAGCAAAGAAAACCAATTTTATTTGCTTTTCATTTTGACAATCAGCAGTACACATGGACTAGACTATGCCAGGGCTATACAGACAGTCCTGCGTACTTCTCGCAGGCCCTAAGAACTGCGTTATTAGATGTGAGGCTTGACCAATCCTCTTTAATTCAATATGTGGATGATTTGCTTTTATGTTCACCAAGTTATGAGATCTGTTTAGCAGACTCATTATCTCTGTTAGCCCATATTGCCAAATTAGGATTGAAAGTCAATTTGTCTAAATTGCAATTTGTATCTCAAAATGTTACTTTTCTGGGTGTTGTTCTAACTCCAGCTGGTCGTGAAATTACTTCTGCCAGATTGAAACCAATTTTGTCATTATCTTTCCCAGCAACACCGGCATTGTTACGTAGATTTCTGGGATTATTGATTTTCTGTAAACAGTGGATAGCTAATTTCTCAGACCTTACTGCTCCGCTTTATGCGTTGATTGGGAAAGAGGGTCCACAGGGTCTCATTGTACCTACATTATCACAGTGGGAAGCTTTTGTAAATTTAAAGACTGCACTAAGTTCTGCACCATGCTTGTCTTTTCCCGACTATTCTTTAACATTTAAATTGTATGTGGCTAGTTCAGCTATATCTGCTACATGTGTACTTTTGCAAGCATTTCCAACTGGTCGCAAGCCGATAGGATATTTTTCAAAGAGGTTTGATTCAGTGACTTTAGGACTCCCGCCATACTTGCGCAGTTTGATTTCAGTGGCATTTGCAATTGAAATTACAGATTTTTTAGTGCTACAGCACCCTCTTGAGGTATATTTATTTATTTACATTCTCTTATATACCGCGCTATTCTGCATCAGTGCGGTTTACATTGAACAAACTGAAATTACATTGAACAGGGCATTATAACTTGGAGACAATGTTCCCTCTAATTTTCTGTAGGCTGTGTGCGCATAAAATATCAGCTGTGCAGCTTTTGAAGGAAGGTTACATTTTTGTGCGCCACATAACGACACTCGGAGTTATATACTTTAAAATTTGACTACACGTCAGAATACAGTATGTACACCACATTGATTGCACTAGAAAATATTGTAGAACTTGTGAAAACCATAAATACACAACAACTTTTCAATTTTAAGAACGTCTGTGTTGTTTTCTATCAGAATCAGAACCGTAATTTTTGTGCGCTCTGTTGTAAAGTATGTGCGCTCACTCGGGGGCAGTACGTGCACAGCTTAGAGGGGACAGTGCTTGGAGATAACTATTTTACAGGGAACATGGGCTATGGAGGGTTAGTGGCTTGCCCAAGACCACAAGGAGCACCTATGGGACTAGAAACCCCAGTCCTTCCGGCCCAAGGTTGCTGTCCTCTAGTGGGATTTGAACCACCGACCTTCCGGCCTGAAGTACCTTGCCCCAACCACTAGGCTACTCCTCCACTCCATATGTGGCACATTCCATTTCTAGGTTGCTCCATTTAACTAAAACACAACCTTTGTCTTCCACACGTTTATTGACTCTTGAATTGATAATTTCTCAGTCTCATGTAAGAATATATACTACATCCATATGCAATCCATCTACGCTCCTGGTTCCTTTGGCAGATCTGGTGGAGGAGGATGGGTCCCATGATTGTTTTCAAAGTATTTTTACTTCTTCCCGTGCTAGACCTGTTCTCTCACCTGTGCCCCTGCTAGCCCCAGATGTAGCCTTATTTGTGGATGGTTCAGCCTTCAGAGATCAAATGGGAAAACTTTGTGTGGGCTATGCAGTAACCACAATTGATGACGTGGTTGAATCAGCTTCCTTGCCATTTTCTAGTGCCCAGTTAGCAGAAGTTTTTGCATTGACACGTGCTCTTGAACTCTCTAGATATCTTCTAGTAAATATATATTCAGATAGTTCCTATGCAATGAGTGTGCTATGGGATTTTGGTAATATTTGGTTGCAACGAGGATTTTTAACTTCTGCTAATAAACCAATTAAACATGCTGAACACATCCACCGCTTGTTACAAGCCGTTCTTTTGCCAGCACAGGTTGCAGTTTTGAAATGTAAAGGACATTCCTCTGCTGGTGATTTTGTTTCTAAGGGCAATCGTTTTGCAGACCAAGAAGCACGGAAGGCTGCTCTACAGGAATTAGTGTCGCCAACGCTGCTGTATTTAAAGCCTTCTAACATGACTTTGTTCTCCCTGTCCTCTCTTTTACAGCAGTATAAAGACACTTCCCTTGAAACCAAAACTCTATGGACTTCCTGGGGTGCATCCTGTGATACTCAGGGCTACTGGAAGAAGGAGCACCTACTCATTTGCCCTGACTCTTTTATTTCCACTTGCTCTGTTCCTGCATCATAAACATCACTTATCCGCTGCAGCCATGACTCATGCCTTTGCGGTATTATGGTATCACCCGAAGTTTGTTTCTGTGGCACAGGCCGTGTATGCTGCATGCTTGGATTGCTTGCAGGCTGGGGCCCCTTCTGAAGATTGCTGCTGCTCTTCCCAAGCCCTCTGGCCCATTTCTGATTTTGCAGCTTGATTTTACTGATTTGTCCTGTGCCAGAGGAGGGAGGCGGTATTTGTTGGTGATCACTTGTCTTTTCTCTGGTTGGGTGGAGGCTTATCCCACTACCGGTATGACAGCTGGGGTTGCTATAAAGTTGTTGCTCACTCAGTTTATTCCTGTCTGGGGTGTACCTTTTGTTCTTTCTTCTGATCAGGGTCTGGCCTTCATTGCACGTGTCTGGGAGGATACTGAAAATTGGTTTGGTGTGAAAAGACATTTCCACACGCCCTATCATCCGCAAAGCTCTGGCCAAGTGGAGCGGATGAATAGGACTCTCAAAGGTTTCTTGCGCACTATGACACAGGATAGGGCTACAGATTGGACAGAAGCCCTTCCTTTTGCCCTTATGGCAGTGCGTAACTCCCCCCAGCGCACTCGAGGAGGTCTGACACCATATGAAATAGTTACTGGACGTCCAGCTACTTCTCCACATGCCTTGGCAGTTATCCCAGACCCCCAGTTGTTGCGCAGCGATATCTTGACTTATTGTGCACGATTGCACTCAGCCCTGTCTGTTTCCCCTTTATTGAAGGTGAATCCTCAACAAGATGTTCCTCCAGAATCATCCCATCCGGACGTGAAACCAGGGGATTGGGTCCTGATTAAGAATTTTCATCCAAAGACGCTTCTGGCTCCGAAATTCCTAGGTCCATTTCGTGTACTTCTGGTGGGATATTCAGCCTATAAAGTGGAAGGACATTCTCGTTGGCTACATCTTACGCAGTGTAAGAAGGCTCCCTCACAAGATTCACAAGATTCCCTGCATCCATGATTCAAGAGATACAACGCAGACTTCTCAGACAACAGTGATATTGCAGAAAAGACTTTTTAAAGTACTTTCAGTGAAAAGAATGGTGACATCACAGAAAAAGATTATTGTATTAAGTAGATTCTGAATGGACCATTCATGCAAAATGCTCTTGTTTGGCATTTATAGTATTGCTTAGAGGGATGAGGTCATTTTAGATTAGTGTTTTTCCTGATATATATGTAATGACCTTTAGGTACTTAACCTCTACTTCATAAATTTATTGACCCTTAGAGGCTAATCATAGCTACAGTATATATCCTCATTATATAAAGGAGAGTATTAAGAAAAGTAGGTATAATTTCAGTTTTGATTTAGTATATTTTGAAGCCATTATAGTTTTAGATATTTAAAAGTTTCTGCTAAGAATGTTTTTATATCTAGTCTTAGTTATGCTGAAGCATATTAGTAGTAGTAAAGCGATGCTGCAGTTAGAACCTTGGGAATGTTATGATGAATATTCAAATATTTTTGAGTCACAGGTACACTCAGTGACAAAACATTTCAATTTATCAGATTGTGCAGTGTGTCTTCCATCTGTGACAGCTACTCAGCATGGATTTCTACCTAGGGTTAGGCCTAAGACCTTTGAGGAGTTTCGTGACATAGCCTTTAATCTAACTTCTGTACAATGGTCTCATACAGGCCCAGAACCTAGAATAGTTAGTCCTATGCCTCTGCAACATCCTCCAATATGTTTTATGGCTGAGGGTAAGGGAAGAAAGGTAGGGGATACTCCATGAAATGTTTGTAGAATAGTAATGCTGCATAATTCTTCTATCTGGTATAAGAAATCCCTTGTAGGAAACTCTTATATTTCAGTGGTACAGTTAATGTCAGTTCAAGGGAACCAGGTGCATGATTATGAATTACTACAATATAATAGTTCTGGCTACCCTTTGAATGCCTCTAGTTCAGACCTAGGCATACCTAGCTGGAGTTTCCCTTTATTAGGGTATTATCATCCCTGGAAACGTAATTTGTCTGGAGGGCTTAATGAAATGGTCATGACTCAGTGGACTTTGAATAATTGTATCCAGAATATATCTTGTCCTCAGAATTTGACAATCTGGGAAGATGGTTTAGTGGCTTTTGAAGATTATTTTGTGTGTGGTACGTTTGCATATACAGAGCTTCCCAGAGGTTGGTCAGGTACTTGTTATATAGCCCAATTAGATACCCCATGGCGATTTGTACCTTACCAGAACATTACTTTATTATCAACCCTGACCAATTCTGTTAGAAGAAAAAGGGATGTTTCTTCACAGGATAAGGCCATAGAGGCTGCCCAACACCTGGTAGACACTACAAAACCTTTGACTAAATTTCAAATAGATGCATTCACAGGTACTGTGTGGCTTTCAACACTTGGAGCTATAGCACCCACTAGAGAATATGGTACCCAGATTATGCGACTACAGGCGGTTGTTGAACTTACAGCCCTAGACTTCACTGAGGCAATTAGTGTTTTGCAAGGTGCAGTAAACAAGGTGTCAGCTTATGCAGCCCAGAACCGAATGGCTTTAGACTATCTCCTAGCAAAGGAAAATGGTGTGTGTGGAGTAATAGTTGGCTTTTGTTGTAGTATGCTTGATAATAATGGAAAAATAGTAAAAGGCCTATTGGATAAAGTTAGAAACCGTACTTTTGTTTCAAGTGATAGTTATGTGAGTTCTTTTTCAGCTCTATTTGATTCTGTTTCTTCATTTTGGAATTCATTATCCAGGCCTTTGCAAGGCTTATTAGCATCATTGCTTGGCATGGCATTTTGGGGCTTCTCATTTTAGGAGCATTAATTCTCTGTGTATTATCAGCTTGCTGTAAGAAATCAGTGGAATCACTGACCCCTGCAATGATGTTACAGATTGACCCAGGAACTAGTTTTAATTCCGCTTCAATGGCAATGTCTGAGTTTCCTTACTTTGGGAATGATTCTTTACAGAATCAGAGGAGGGACTGAAAGTAAGCTTGTTTGTACAGGGCGGTGTACACTATCAGACTGTCTAAGAAAACCTGAGAAAGAGTTAATTTTGTTCAGAACTTTGCTTAGAAATAAACTTCATATATTAGCTTACTAAGTAGGTGAAGAGGTACAAGTCCTGTAAATAAGAAAAGGGGCAGGCTGTCCTCTAGCCTTGCAGTCTCAGGGTTATTAGATATCAAGCAGTCAGCAGTAAACAGTTATGTCTTGGAATACATGTATGTGTCCTCATACTGACCTATGCTGATTAGAAATTGACCTATGATGTGATAAATACGTAATATCTGACGTGGAATAATAAAGTGAAATTATGCTGTATCCTCCAAAAGAGCCTTATAAATAAAGTAAACCATAGCTGATAGTTAGAGTAAACAAAGAGAACTTGGTTCTATTTGTTTCTCTCCGCAAAGCTTTGGTGTATCTATATAGAAGTGTGTGGTATTTTATTGCTGTTTTTGGATTCCTTTTGTATTGCTTTGAATGTAGTTTTCTATGACTCCAAGAGCCCTGCAGGTTGCTGGTGAGGGGGGGGGGGGCAAACAGAAGCCCACAGTTATGGTTTTATTATTTTTTATGAACAACATTTTATTTATTGTTTGTTTGTTCAAGTATTTATTGATGTAGTATACCTGAATTCCCCTGACAAAGACGATTCGAAACACGGCCTGTGTTGGGCGTTTGGGCAAATTGTGTGAAATAAAGTTCTCCTTCCTCACTCTCCGATCCTGGACATCATTAAGGGCTGCACCACCTTCTACCAGGATCGTCGTCTTCTTGGTAACTGCCGAGACTGCCGCGTCCACCTTTCGAGACTGGAAAAGCTCCCAGTCCTGATCCGCCAGTGGGTAGAGACACATCATGGCCCGAGAGCCTCTCAGGCCCGTCTCTGGGAGATCCCACTCGTCCTATATCATCTGCCAAACAATGCAATGCAGAGGAAACACTCTTTACATCTTACGCACTGCCTGTATGAGAGGGTCCTCCAAAGACTCCTCTGACGCAGAAAGGCCAGAGATCATATTCAGAGCCCTCAGCGACTCCAATATGAGCATCGGTAACTCCTCCTGTTGGAAAACTCGCACCACTTGTGCCTTGTCCTCCTAATCAGGGATCTCTCCATCTTCCAGCTCGTCCTCTCCTTCACACTTCCTGTGGAAGTCTTCCACCGGATCGCCCGACAATAAGGGCTGATCATGCCCCTCCTCCTCGGGCCAGGCCCTCTTCACTAGCGCAATGCCCGGCTCACACTCAGAGTCCCCTGGCCACTTAGAGCCTTTCTGAGATCCGAGGGGGCATCCATCGCACTCTGTTAATGCAAGCAGAAGGTCCAATGTAGAAGGAGCACAAATTCCAGCGAAAACATACCCGGGACTCCCATCTCCGCAACATTAAGGGGCTGTGTAGGGAACCGGGACTGCTGGAGTGCACCTGGCAGGCCCCTGTCCTACCTGCCCGGTCCCTGACTCCTAAGCCAAAACTAGGGAAACAGAAGGAGACACCTCCAGACCCCCCTTGTTCTGCAGAGACCAAGGTGGAGGTGGAGGTGGTCTCCTGCGCACACCCCCTACAAATGCCTTCGTTAGAGACTGTGCCCCAACGTGACCCACAGACGAGGCACTGTGGTCTAGACAGCATAATGCTATAGCGAGGTGTATAGGCCCCAAGCCGGGCCCCAATGAGATCCGTGAAAAGTATTCAGCCAACCAAGCCCCAAATTAATGCTGAAATGCTGCCTAAGGCTATAGCAGACTGTCTTATCCTTTCTTTCTTTTTTTTTTAAGAAGTATACGTCTTCAGTAGCTCGTACCTCAAACCATCCAGAGAACGCTCCCGGGGACCCAGAGTCCGTTCTCACCCAGAGACGGCAAGAGAAAAAGAAAACAGAGGGAAACAAAAAGAAAAACTGAAAGAAAACTGGCGATTCTCTGCGCCGTCCTGCACCGCTCACCACGTGGCTGCAGGCCTCGGCAGGAAAACAGGCCGTTTTTGTCTCCATGGTGTCCCATGACGTGCCGCTCCAATGATGTGCCTCCCTTAGCAGCAGCCAGCCAAACAAGCTCCCCCCGACTCACTTTCCGGTCTTTGGCACCTGCACCAACTCCCGTACTCAGCTGTCAACGCAGCTTCGGCTGCAGGAGGGACCTCAGGGGAAGACTGTCTCAGATCGCTACTTTCTTGTCAGCCCCGATGGCTCCTCACCCACTGATGGGTTTGGAATCTGCCACTGCCCTGCTTGTACCTCAAACATCACCATCCCCGAACATCAAGGGGGGAGGGGGAGAGGGCTGCTTCTTCAGTGAATATGCTGCCTTTGAGGCTTTGTATAACTTACGTTTTTGTTTTTTTTTTTAACTTTAAACCTAGAACTCTGTGCAAAACCAAATAAAAAAAAAATCTAACTGGGAATCTAGCTCCTTAGTTGTTCCTACAGTGAGCCCAGCACTCTGGTTCACCATCTCCTCCAGCTGCTTGGAGACTGAGTATACTGGGGAGAGAGGGCGATCCCACAATATAAGTACCAGTGTCATCAAAATGTGATATGCTCAGTCTCCAAGCTGCTGGAAGAGGTACACTATCTGGAGGTGCGGGACTGGACTGGAGGGACGATAAGGAATTTCTCTTACTGATTCACAAGTGCATTCATTCTACAGCTCCTCATTACCTCTCCTCTCTTATCTCTCCTGGCATTCTTCCTCGGAAACTCCACTCATCAGGCAAATCACTTATCTGTGCTCTTCTCGTCTACTGCCAACTCCAAACATTCTTTCCACCTTGCTGAGCCGAGTGCCTGGAATAGGCTACCTGAGTCAGTAAATCAGGCTTCATCTCTGGTCCTATTTAAATCCAGGCTAAAATCCCACCTCTTAGAGGCTGCTTTAAGATCCTGACCCCCTTAATTGATTTAATACCCATTATTATTTCCCTCAAGAATTACCCTAGTCACCTGTTAGTCCCTGTTCTACAGAGCTTACAGTCTATTCAAGATAGACAAAAGAACAATCTCTCACATGTATCTACACAGCACTGGTTATGCCTAGTAGTGCTATACAAATGATAAGCAGTAGTAGTAACAAGTGTATCCGTGTTAAGTGCAAATGAACTTAATGCGCAGTAAGACACTTTTACATAGAAACATGACAACAGATAAAGACAATACAGTCTATCCAGTCTGCCCTTCTATACTACTACTTATCATTTATATAGCGCTACAAGGCATACACAACGCTGCACAAACACATAAAGAAGACGGTCCCTGCTCAAAGAGCTCACAATCTAGTCAAGACGGACAGTACGAGACAGAAGAAACAAGAGGTAAAAGGGGAAGGAGACACAAGGAGAATAAGGGATTAGGAATCAAAAGCGGATTTGAAGAAGGGGAGAGAAGAGACTTGACGAAAAGAAACAGGAAGTTTGTTCCAGGCATAAGGAGCATCAAGATGTAAAGAGTGAAGCTTGGGGCTGACTGTAGAAGAAAAGGACATTGACAGAAGAAAGCCAGTAGAGGTGCGGAGTTCACGAGAGGGGAAGTAGGGAGAAAGGAGAGAGGAAAGGTAATGAGGGGCAGCGGGGTACATGCATTTATGAGTTAGAAGAAGTTTGACTTGAATACAGAAGTGGAAGGGGAGGCCAATGAAGAGATTTTAGAAGAGGAGTAATATGAGTGTATCGGGGCTGGTAGAAAATTACCTGCTAGCACAGTCCCTTTTTTAACTTTAAAAATCTTTTGTGTTTGTCCTATGTTCCTCATTGAAGAGTTTTCTTTCAAGTGAAAGAGACTCTCCTCCTGTCTATTTATGCCACAGAGTTATTTGAAGGGCTCTATCATCTCTCCCCTCTCCTGCCTTTCTTCTAAAGTAAACAGATTGAGATCTTTAAGTCTGTCTACATAGGCCTTATGAAAAAGCCCACTGGCCATTTTGGTATCCACTCTCTGCAGTAACTGGAGGGGGGACAGCACTGCTGAATACCTATGAATAACCTGAACCATCAAAGTCAGACATTTCAATTTATACCTTTTATTTGTGCAGACCATCTAGACCTATAATTTTTGCGTTTAGCAGTTGCATATCACCTCTTAGACGTATAAGTTTATGTCTAAGTAAACCCATCTCGGGACATCCCAAATCCTGTCCCCTTTTGGGTGCTAATTTAGGTCATAAAATAATTTAGATGTCCAAAATTATTCATTAAACTGGCCTAGGTGCTTATAAAAAAGCACAATGCTTTCAGTCTCGCTTTTGAATATTAACCTCATTGTATTTTGCTTATGTACATCTGCTCAAGAAAGTTAATTAACTAATTCTATTTGATCTCAACAAACACAAAGATAGAGATACTTTATGCTGACTTGCAAGTATTTCTTAACAGGAACAGAATAAAATATCTGCTTTTCAAGTCACTGGGAAGTCACAATAAATGAAACAATACAAAGCAGAGCCGACTCTCACAATGTCATGAAAGAAATAGCCATTGGGAAATAAATTCTCACTTGGGTAAAAGATCATTATTGTCTGTCAGGCTATACTCTAGAGATGGCAATTCTGGTCCTCAGGGACCCTAAACTGTTCAGATTTTCAAGATATTGCTAATGAATACACATAGAAATGATTTGCGTATTATTGAGACACTGTGTATGTAAATTTATCTCTTGCATATTCATTAAGAATATCCTGAAAACCTGACTGGTTTCAGGCCCCCGAGAACTGGGGGTGCTCGCCTTTGTTCTAGAAGACAGGATGGAAAAATTAGACCTATCCCGCTAATTGTCTTTCCTTGAGTCCCCCCAGTCCAGTACATGTGGGTTTTCTCTCTCCACTAGCAGCTGAGGACAGAGCATGCCAAAATTGTGATGTCACAGTACAAGAGCTCCCTTTTTAGTTCCAGAATCCAGTATCCTATTGACAAAACAGATCACGAGAGAGCATTAAAACAACAAACCCCCTACTAGGCCAAGAAAAGTCCAACATGAGGGAACAGAAATAACATAACCTTGAATTGTGTTTACTAAACATACATAATAATTATGTATAGAATGAGGAAGAGCTGTGTTGACGGAGTCATACTTGCCAAAATGCCCACCCTTGATAGAGGAAGACCTTAAGTCATGTATTGATGTATTTCTTTGGACCATCTTCCCCTCCAATACAGCTGGACTTGCCCCAAACCTCATACCTAAAAGACAGACAAGAAGATTCCAGTTCTCCATGCAGGGAGAGTCCTAGACTGGACTGGAGGGAATCAAGGAAAAGACAATTAGCAGGTAAGGTCTAATTTCCCCTTCCTTATCATCCCTCTAGTCCAGTCCAGTATGTGTGGGATGTACCAGAGCAGTAGCGAACCATGGGAGGGACCACCAAATCCTGCTTGGAGCACTGACACCCCAAAACGCACATCTGCAGAGGCCTACACATCCAAACGGCAATGTGGGTAAAATTGTGCAATAATTACCACATTGCCACTCTGCAAATGTCAACTGGTGGAACCAGACTAACGGTATGTTCCGCCTAGGACATTGCCTGCAACATCATTGAGTGAGCCCTTAGTCCTAATGGCATCGCCTTGCCTTTTACACCATACACTCCTTCACCCAGTGAGCCACTGAAGCCTTCGCAACTGCTTCTCCTTTCCGAGGCTCTCCAAATAAAACAAATAAGCAGTCCAACTTCCGAAAAGCTTCCGTCCTTTTAAAATACTGATTCAGCACCCTGCGCGAGTCCAGTTTGTGAAGCTGACGACCCTCCTCTGTTTCGCCCAATGCAGAGAAAATCGGGAGAGACACCATTTGATTCAGATGAAAACGGGAAACCACTGTAGGGGAGGAATGAGGGTACTGGCCTCAAGACCACCTTCTCTTTGGAAATAATCCCTGCAAGACAGAGTTTGGTGTTCTGAAATCCAGAACTTATAGCCACCAAAAAGACTGTCTTCAAGGTAAGGTCCTTCAATGACATCCTGGCCAACGGCTCAAAGGACTCCTCCACCAGGGCAGAGAACATTAAGTTCAGGTCTCACATGGGAATCACTGGTCAGCAATGGCGGATGGATCTGCTTCACCACCCTGAAGAAACGGACCACATCTGGATGACCCACAATGGAACAACCCTTCATTCGCCCCCTGTAATAGGAGAGGGCAGCCACCCGAATCTTTAAGGAGTTGAGCGCCAACCCCTTCTCTAACCTGTTCTGCAGGAAAACCAAAATATCCAGTAGAGAGGATGAAAAGGGACGAATACCTTGGAGGAACACCAGTCTTCAAACACTCGTCAAACTTTAATGTATGCCAAAGTAGTAGAATGCTTCCTAGCATTCAATAGCTTGGAAATCACTGACGCCAAACAGTCTCTATGCCTCAGCCTCACCTGCTCAACAGCCAAGCCATAAGCGAGAATTGATCCACCCGAGGAATTAGTATCAGACCCTAGGAGAGCAGACTGATCACGTTGGGGAGACGCCAAGGCCAGGAGATCAAAAGCCATATCAGGTCCGCATACCATGGCCTGTGAGGCCAGTCCGGGACAATGAGAATCACTGGAATACTGTGAAATGACCGCTGTAGACGTTGACCAATGATAGCCCATGGTGGGAACACATATAGGAGACACTCCGATCGTCACTTCTACATGAGAGCAGAGTCCTTTGGACATGGGCTCCCTGCATCTGCTGAAAAATCTGGTTGCCTTGTCAATGGACAGCAAAGCCATCAGAAACACGATTTGTTCGCCCCAGTGGAGAGTGATGTCGTGGTACACCACCGCATTCAATTCCCCTTCTCCTGGGTCCAGCCAGTATCAACTGAGAAAGTCCGCCTGGATGTTTTCCTTGCCCACCACATGAGCCACGTAGAGGGGGGGGGGGGTAGATTTTCCCCTAACCACAACAATAAGGGCTGAATTTCCTCCGGTAGCATGCCCCCATAACAATTTGTATATGACACTGTGGGGGCATCAGAGCATACTCTCACAGCCAACTGAGCTATTAGAGGGTGGAAGAACTAGAGGGCCAGAAAAACTGCCCACATCTCCAGGCAATTTATGGACTAAGTACTCTCCTCCAGGGATCACTGGCCCAGTGTGACTTGCACATGACAATGTGCATCTCACCCCATGAGGCTGGCGTCCCTAGAATCCAGTCCAGAGGCTCTAAAGGCATTCCCGCTGTCAGATGGCTTGTCTGAAGCCACCAGGCAAGGTGCGTCTTCATGTCCCCTGGACAAACCAGCCTCTGTGACAATGGCTCGTGTTGTGGAGACCAGCAAGAAAGCAATGACTTCTGTAGGGGTCTCATGTGAATCCGTGCCCATGGAACTAGGTCCAAGGCTGCAGCCATAGATCTCAGAAGCTGCAGGTAATACCATGCTGTTGGTGCTTTCAAGGTTGTAGTTGGCTCTTGGACAGTTTGACAACCCAGCCCAGACTTTGTAGGAATTCCACCACTTGCCGAGTGGTGGATACAGCCTCTGTCTCCAACTTCGCTTGGATAAGCCAATCGTCCAGGTACGGGTGAACCAAGATACTTTCCTTTCTCAAAGCTGCTGCCACCACCACCACCATCACCATGATCTTCGTAAAGGTGCATGTGGACACGGACAGGCCAAAAGGCAATACTCGGAACTGAAAATGCCCCATAGACATGGCAAAGCATAGAAAATGTTGATGTTCCGGATGAATAGGAACATGCAGGTAGGCCTCACAGCAAGAATCACCGAGTGCCACGTTTCCATTCAAATGTGCGGTACTCGCAATGAGCAGTTGATGTGTTAGAGATCCAGAATGGGCCAAAAGGATCCTTCCTTCTTGGAGACCACAAAATAAATGTAGTATTGACTTAAGCCGCATTGATCTTGTGGCACTAGAAAGCGTAGTTACTCACCTGTAACAGGTGTTCTCCAGGGACAGCAGGAATAAGTCCTCACTTATGGGTGACGGTGGCACCAACGGAGCCCACGCGGAGCAATTCCCCAGCTTTCAAAGAAAGCCTTTGGGACTGCCAACATGCATGCGTGGTCCTCTTCCCGCCCAAGGGTGCCATCTTGCTCAGTCAGGTCCCTTAGCTCGAGCCCTACCAAGCAGATGGCAAAGGAAGGACAAAAATCTAGCAACTCATCAGGGGAGGTGGGAGGGTAGTGAGGACTGATTCCTGCTGTCCCTGGAGTACACCTGCTACAGGTGATTAACTACGCTTTCTCCAGGAACAAGCAGGAAGTCAGTCCTCAATTATGGGACTCCCTAGCTACAGGCTACCAAACCTGTAACCAAAAAAACGCCTCTGCGAGGCTGTAAGCAAAAGCCAAAGTCCGAAGGAGCTTGAGTCCTCGGGCCCTCGGGGCGAAGCCCTCGGTAGCCATGAAGAAGGGTCAGAGGGCAGGAGTTGCTTATACCCCAAACAGATTACGGAGTACAGCCTGGCCGAAGGTGCTGTTCCATCGGGACTCCTTCTCCAGGCAGTAGTGGGCAGCGAAGGTATTTGTAGAAGACCAGGTAGCCGCCCGGCAGATGTCTATCATGGGCATGGAGCGCGGCGAGGCCACTGAGGCCGCTTTGGCTCGGACCCCATGTGCAGTGACTCGACGATCCAGAGGGACGCCCGCCTTTGCATGGGCGAAGGCGATGCAGTCCACAACCCAAATAGAGAGGGTGCTCTTGATGATTGCTTGCCCCTGCCTATTGGGATCGTAGGTCACGAAAAGTCTGTCAGACTTGCAGTGAGTCTGGTTACGCTGCAAGTAGAAGGCGAGGGCCCGCTTGCAGTCGAGGGTGTGGAGAGCTGCCGAAGCCTGATCGGCATGGGGCCTCGGGAAGAAGGTCGGGAGCATTATCTCTTGGTTGAGATGAAAGGTCGACACGACTTTGGGTAAGAATTTAGGATGAGTCCAGAAGACCACCCTGTTCCGATAAAACCTGGTGTAAGGGGCGCCAGCCATGAGCACCTGAAGCGCACTGACTCGGCAAGTCGAGGTCAGTGCCACCAGGAAAGCCACCTTCAAGGACAAGTGCCGGAGCAAACATGTCGCCATCTGCTCGAAGGGTAGATGAGTGAGCTGCGTGAGCACCACATTCAAGTCCCATTCCATCGGAGGGGGACGGATGGGCGGCTTGAATAACAGAAGGCCCTGCATGAAGTGGGAGACTAGTGGTTGCCCTGAAGGAGGCTCTCCCTCAGTAGGGAGGTGATTAGCCGATATGGCACACAGATGAACTCTAACAGAGTTCGACTTCAGCTCATCCCTCGAGAGGTGGAGAAAGTACGGGAGAACCCACTGAACCGGGCACGAGAAGGGGTCAATCTGGTGCTCTGAGCACCAGACGGAGAAGCGTTTCCACTTTAAGGCATAAGCTTGCCTAGTGGAGTCCTTCCACGAGGCAAGGAGGATTTCCTCAACCTCCTCCGGGAGGGCCAGAAAGGCTAGAGAGACCTGTTCAGCCGCCAGGCCGTGAGGGATAGGGAGCGTAAATTCGGGTGCAGTACCTGACGCTCCTCCTGTGTCAGCAGGTCCTTGGCAGAGCCCAGGGGGATCAGAGGCTTCGACAACAGCCGGAGCAGAAGTGGAAACCAAGGCTGCCGAGGCCACAAGGAGACCACGAGAATCAGCGATGCCCCATCCCATTGAGCCTTGAACAGAGTCCTCGCAATGAGGGGGAAAACTTTAACTTTAACTTTATTTCAAATTTGATAAACCGCTTACGTTAAAAGAAACATTTAAGCGGTGTACAAACAATATAAAAAAGCGGCACTGCAAACTACGGAAAAGAACGCCAAAGTAAATAGAAAAGAAAGAAAAGCATAACAACAATACAAAAGACAAGAAGTAATAATAAATAAGGCACAAACTATGTACAATATCAAAACATAAAATATTTAAAACAATAAAATCATACTATAAAAACCATAAAAACGGTTTACAAATTAACAATATACAAAATAAGAAACAATGATTTACAACAGTAAAAGAGGCAAGACCACTCAAACACAAACAGACAGAGGGTAAAAGACAAGACTAATAGACTAAGACAAAACCAATAACCGGGGATAATAACAAGAGGAAAATCCAGAGGAAGGGGGGGAGTCAGGAAGGGAGATTGAACACTGTCTGGAACAGGTGGGTTTTGAGGGCAGATTTGAAAGGAGGGAATGCATAGAGAAGGCTGGAGGACCAGTCCAGGAGAAATGCATCAGAGCCCTCCCTGCTCGGGTGTGGCACTGGGCTGAAGAAGCGAGGGAGTTGAGCATTCTGAGGGCTGGGGAAGAGGTCCATCTCTGGAGTGCCCCAGCATAGAAACAGCAAGTCTGCCACTCTGGGATCGAGGCACCACTCGTGGGGACGAAGGATTCTGCTGAGCCTGTCCACCAGGCCATTCTCCTGACCCGGAAGGTACGTCGCCTTGAGGGACATCCTCCTCCAGGCGGCAAAAAAGCAGATGAGGACTGCTTCTCTGCAAAGGGAGTGCGACCCTATGCCCCCCTCTTTGTTGATATAGAACATCACTACCCGGTTGTCGGTCTGCACCAGAATCGACTTCCCGCTGAGGACATTCTTGAAGGCCTTCAGGGCCCACCGCATGGCCTGGAGCTCGAGCAGATTTATCTGCTGTTGAGTCTCCACCGGCGACCACTGCCCCTGTGTGCAGAGGAACCCACAATGGGCTCCCCACCCTAACAGGGAAGCATCTGTTGTCAGTACCACATCGTGCTGTGGGACCTGGAAGAACGATCCCCGCAGGAGGTTGCGGGGGTTTTGCCACCAGGTCAGGGACAGACGAAGGTCGTTAAGAACCCTGAAGAGATCACTGAGGTGCCCGAGGGATTGGCTCCACTGGGAGCTGAGGCACCACTGGGTCGTCCGCATGTTCAGGCGGGCGTGAGGAACCACATCCTCGGTCGAGGCCATGTGGCCCAAGAGACATAGCATGGACTGAGCAGTGACCTGGTGGACACTCTGAACATGTGCTGCCAGCACTCTGAGGCGGGTGGGGTGATCCACCAGCAAGAAGGCCATGGCCTGCTGAGTATCGAGGAGCACCCCAATGAATCTGAAAGCATGTGCCGGCTCGAGGTGAGATTTTGGGTAGTTGACCAAGAACCCCAAACTCTCCGAAAGGAGGACAGTGCGTGACATTGCTTGCCAGGCCTCCTCAACAGAGGAGCCCATAACGTGCCAGTCGTCAAGGTAGGGAAATACTGACAAGCCCCGGCGCCAAAGGTGAGCTGCGGCCACGACGAGGCACTTTGTGAAGACCCGAGGGGCGGATGCAAGGTCGAAGGGGAGCACCCTGTACTGGAAGTGCTCTCCCTGCACCCTGAAACGCAGGTACTGTCTGTGTTGGGGATGAATCAGGATATGGGCGTAAGCGTCCTTTAGATCCAAGGAGCATAGCCAGTCGCCCTGCCAGAGGAAGGGCAGCAGCACGCCAAGAGATAACATCTTGAATTTCTCCCGCACTAGAAACTTGTTCCGCTTGCGGAGGTCGAGGATGGGCCACAGACCTCCCGTCTTTTTTGGGACGAGGAAGTACCGGGAATTAAAGCTCTGACCTTGAAGGTGGGGAAGGGACCTTCTCGACTGCCTGTTGGGCAAGGAGGGAGTGTAATTCCCGCTGCAGCAAGAGCTGGTGTGCGGGGAGTGGAGAAAGGGGGTGGGAGCCTGTCAAAATGAAGGCGATAGCCCTCCCGGATGACCTGGAGGACCCAGGTGTCCAAGGTGATAAGCAGCTATGCCATGGCGAAGCGGGACAGGCGTCCTCCCCCTGGCTGCTGCGCCACCAGAGGGCAAGGGGCCATGCTACTGGCATCAAAACCCCTGAGGGGGTTGTGGGGGAGCCAGCATCTGGACTTTCTAGCCCTTTGATTTATGGTGGCCCTGGCCAGACTTCCCCTGCGCTGGAGTGGTCGGCGTAGGGGTAGCGGGTACGGCGGTTAACCGCCGTACGCGCTACCCCTACGCCGACCACTCCAGTGCAGGAGAAGTCTGGCCAGGGCCACCATAAATCAAAGGGCCTTTCCTGGGCCTTTCCTGGGAAAGAAGGGCTTCTTGGCAGGCTGTTTCTTCTGAGGCAGCGTCGAGGTCTTGCGGGAAAGATGGGTCCTAGTGGCCTTCTCCTCCATTGGCTTACCAAAACGTTGTTCGCCGAGGCAGGGTACATCCAGGAGCCTCTCTTGCACCCACTGCTCCAGATCTGAAGACTGAAGCCAAGCCTGGCGGCGGGCTCTGATGCCCGCGGCCGCCACCCGAGCTGATGTCTCAAAGCAGTCATAGGAGGCTCGAGAAATATATTTGGAGCAATCCACCATTGATTTCAAAAGGGTGCGGAACCTGTCGAGGGGCTTGCCCTCGAGACCCGCGGAGAAGACTCCAAGTTCTTTTGCCAAGTCGCAGAGAAACATACACATATATAATTGGTGTGCCTGGATGCGACAGGAGAGCATGGAACCTTGATAGGCCTTGTGGCCCAGGGCATCAAGGGCTCTGGACTCCTGGCCCAGTGGAACCGAGGCGTG
This sequence comes from Ichthyophis bannanicus, assembly GCA_033557465.1. NCBI lineage: Eukaryota > Metazoa > Chordata > Amphibia > Gymnophiona > Ichthyophiidae > Ichthyophis > Ichthyophis bannanicus. The sequence continues at coordinate 472,534,709 of CM066031.1, read as the reverse complement.
GGACTTCGGGCTTTTCTGCTTCCTCATGGCTGATTCCACTACCATCGAGGTGTGTGGAAGTTGAGTCTTACGGAAACCTGGCCCTCGCTGCACCTTGTACATTGTATCAAGGCGCTTGCTCACAATGGGGACCGAAGCCGGGGCCTCCCATATGCGGAGCAACAGCCGGGAAAGGATCGGCGGACCGGCATGGTGAGGGATTCCTTGGGCGGGTCCTCGTACTGAAGAATATTGAGTTCTTCAGCACGGGGGTCTTCCTCGATCTGGATGACCAGGTTGAGGGCCCGAGCCATGTCCCGAATAAACACCAAATAAGAGGTGTCCTCGGGTGGTGAACGCCGCTGGAGGTCAGGCGGCGAGAGGTCCGACGGAAGATCCCGGCGAGTGCGGGTCTCCAGGGATGTGTCCCCATCGGATTCCCAGTATGAGAAAGCGGACGAGGGATCTGAGCCAGGCGGTTTGCCCTGCCCAATGGCCGGCGACCTGGAGCTGGAAGCCCTGGATGATCTCGCCCCCGAAGAATGGGAGGGCGAACGAGACTGACGTCAAGGACCCTCACAAGGCCCGTGGCTCTCGGGGGTTTCTTGGATGGAGTTGGGTGTCCCATGTGAGGGACCCGCAGTTTCCGGGCACAAGTCAGCGAAGCTGGCCATGAGCGCCTGCTGGGAAGCAATGAACACAGAAATGCTGTGTTCTAGCGCTAGCACACGGGACTCCAATGCGGGCCCTGGGACGCCTATACCGGGGTCACTGGAACGGGCTTCGAGGAGGAGAGGGGGTCATCACTAGGATGGCCCTCAAGAGACTGGGCACCTTTGCCGGAGGCCTCTGTTTCTCTGCGAGGTACCTTGCGGGGCCGCTCCTTGTCTGACTCTCGGGTATGCCAAAAGGGGCTAAGAGACCAGGCGTGGGAGCACTTGCGCTTGTCGGGGGCCCCCGACAGCAACTTCGAGGCCTTCTTCTTGCACCGTTCCACCTCAGGGGACCCCTGGTCTAAATGCCGTCTGGAATGCGGGGAGAACCCACCAGAGGGGAGATAACCGAGGGTGCCACCGGGACCTCTGAGGCAGCCTTTCGAAAAATGTCTTTGGACTTCTGCTTACGGCTGAGCAGGGCCTTAGAGGATATTTTCTTGCAGAGCAAACAGAGCTCTGGGTCTTGGTCAGCTCCCAGACACCTTAGACAGCAGTCATGAGTGTCCGTAAGCAACATGTTCCTAGAGCATCTATCACATTTTTTAAACCTGGTGGCCATGGGGGCAAAAATGGCCCCTGCGAGGTCGAAGACCCACGCGGCCAGCGGTTGAAGAAAAAAAAAGGTGCGAAGCACGGGAAGAAAAAAAATTTAGAAAGGGTATCCCCGCAAGTTCCAAAAGAGAGCAAGGGGAGGATGGGTAGAGGACCGGTGCAACTGGAAAAAAAAGATATAGCCTGTTAAGGCGAAGAAAACGAAAACGTATTCCGAGGGACAAGGACGTGCGTCCGAAGGGCTCTGTGGAAAAAGGGAGACTGAGCAAGATGGCACACTTGGGCAGGAAGAGGACCACACATGCGTGGTGACAATCCCAAAGGCTTTCTTTGAAAGCTGGGTAATTGCTCCACGCGGGCTCCGTCGGTGCCAACGTCACCCATAAGTGAGGACTGACTTCCTGCTTGTTCCTGGAAAACTACTGCTTCCAAGAAGAGTAAGCGGTGAAGAGTGTCCTGCACTGCTGCCGCCTTTGCTGGGGCTTGGCAAAGTGACTATGTGAACACATTGGAGAGGGGTCGAGCAAATTCCAGTGCATACTCGTCTCCGATTATTTCTATCACCCATTGATTGGTAGTGATATTGACCCAGGTGAAATAAAATTGCTGTAACTGACCTCCTCCCTTCCTGGGTACCCCTGGCTTCATTGGGACTTCTTTGTGGGCACCTGAGGGGTGGAGTAAAAGCCCCTATTGGATCCCCTATATCCCTGAAAAGGCTGGCCTCATGTGCCTTACCGACCTCATTGAAATGGGGCGAAACAACTCAACCAATATCTACGAAAATCCCTAAGTTGCCCCCTTTGAGGGTTACTCTGTTTGGGTCCTTTAGGACAATCCTCCGGCAATCGAGAGCCCTTTGAATTCCCTAAGTCTTTTACCAGCTTATCCAGGGCCTCACCAAACAGTAACTTACTGCTGAAGGGGAGTTTACTGAGCTTAGTCTTTGAGGAAACATCCGCTCACCAGTTTCTTAACTAAAGAAAGTGTTGGGCCGCTATAATGGAAACCAGCACCAAATCATAAAAGGCATCTGCCGAGGATGACTCCAGCTTGGCCCCTTCTGAGTAGTAGAAAATGCAGAAGCCTGCTTTCTTTTCAAACAATAAGCTCTGTGCAGCGAGAGAATGAAATCAGGCTCAAAAACCTGTTCTGACGCTGTCTGTGGTGCTGAACTCTGTCTAACTTGTGACTTTGTCTTCTTTTTACCTGATTTTACTTCTACTTCCGGGGAAATGGCTGACTGAACTGAAATGGCCGCGTTTCCCGCCAAAACCGTGGGAACCACCGGCACCTTTGGATCTGAAGTAGTCACCTCCGATGGAGCCTCCATGTACCTGAAACTTAAAAAAAACATTCCAGTGATTTGCCCTGTCAACTGAACACGCAGCAGAGCCCTTGCAGGTCTAATCTGTAGCTTCCTCCACACACAACACAGATGGAGGAAGCCGACCTCATGCACACTGTGCTAGAGGCAGGCCCCACCAAAGGGAACAGAAGAGAGCCGACTTATAATAACTCACTTGCAAACAACCACTGAAGCCCAGTTTAAGCTAACCACCGTGAGTTAAGCCGACCACTGGACAAAATAAAGCAAACTAAAGGCTACTCACTTACTCACTTGCCGATCCCCTCTCTTTCACTCTTTTATTTTTTTTAAAGGAACATTACCATTACCACAGAGCTAGTGAATTATTTTATTTATTTAACAGGTTTATATAACACATTTCTAAAGATCTAGGTGGTTTACATGGAACCTAACTTCAACATTACAATGAAACAGGAAAACAAGTTTAATATGAATGTAACTGTAACTTAACAATGCGAAGAATAGGGTGGTGGGGGACAGGAAATATTTCAGCAAACAAAGGAATGTGTTAAAAGGGAAGGGAGGGGTAGATTCCAAGATGGCAGTGGAGTAGGATGTATTTGATGGCTGCTCCTGACTTTTCCTTCTGCTTCTATCTTCCTTCAAGCTTAAGCATAAGGCGAAGGGCAAGGGGGGCCTTCACGCTGTTGTTAAAGTGGGGCAGTGCACTGTGGATACTTACACCGCGGTAAACTGACGGGCAATCCGGCTGCCGGGGCTGGAGACGTCTTGCTGAGCCTGGTAGGCCCTACTACCCCTCCCGCGCCTGGTATACTAGGGAATATAAGGCATCTGACCTGAGGGCCAATGCGGCTCCCCTAGCAACCTTGGTTCTGGCGTTTTCAACATTGCAGCCTGATGGGGTTTTGAGTTCCAGCACCCAGGCAATGGCATCCTTTTCGGGAGAGTGTGTGGATTTAATGGAGCCTTTGGTTTCTTCAAAGTTTTTAGTTCCTCCTTTATCTTGTCCTCAAGAGGTGACTCAGGATTTGATCTGGAATGCCCTGCAGTCCGTGTTCCAGGTATGTGCACAGGCCTTCTAGGTCTCGGCTTCACTCTCACCACGGCTGGAGAGCATGGAGAAGAGCATGGTGGCCCAACAGACTCTTGTTTCCAGGCTTGAAGTTAAATTTCAACAGATGTAGGAGCAATAAGGAGTTTTGACTCAGGATAGGATTGTGCTGCAGCATAAAATTGAAAATTTGGAGAACTATCGAAGGACCTTAAATCTGCAGGTTTTAAATTTCCCTCGGTTATCTGTTACTCCAATAAGAGATCTGTTAACAGGTTCCTTAAGGAAGTTTTTGGCTACCCGGAGTCTGAATTCCTCCTCTCAAGAAGATCTTCTTTCTTCCCCATGCTTTGTCTAAGGACGCTCCATGGAATATCAATGCCCCCTTGGCAGATATTTCTTCAGATTCTTTAGATTAGGGGAACCTGTCTGAACGTTTGGAGCAATCAACCGAGGTGGTTGAGGCTAGAGCTACACTTTTGGTATCTTGTATTTCTCCTAGATAAGAAAGCATTATTATGTTTATTTCTTAAGAAATCTGATGTTTTCTTTATGGGTGGTAGAATACAGATCTTCCTAGATGTGTCCAAGTGGACACGGGTTAGGAGGAAGAAATGTTTGGAGTTTTGACCTTGGTAGCTTTTAGGTAGGAAGTTGAAATCCAGAACTTCCAGGATAGCGTTCTCCGAAATGCTTCCTGTTCCACGTGCAGGACCCAAAAGACAGGCAGAGCTCCGGAGTCTCAATGCGTGGATGAGACAATGGTGCAAGGATGATGGTTTTGGATTTGTTAGGAACTGGGGAACATTCTGGGGAAAGTGGGGGCTCTTCCGAAGGGATGGGCTTCACCTTAATCAGGATGGGACCAGACTGCTGGCATTAACCTTTAAAAAAGAGATAGAGAAGCTTTTAAACTAGAAAATAGGGGAAAGCCGACAGTCACCCAGGAGCGCATGGTTCGGACAAAGGTATCCTTGAAGGATACTACCAAAAGCAGTGAGGTTCCAAAAGGGAGTATAGTAGCCCAAATGCCCTTGCGTAAGGAGCAGACAGAGCGTAAAGATTCCGAATTACCCCTGCCTACCAATAGCCAGATTAATATGAATAAAATACAGTCTCTAAAATGCTTGTATGCCAATGCTAGAAGTCTAAACAATAAGATGGGAGAGTTAGAATATATAGCACTAAATGAGAGGTTAGATATGAATGCACTCTCAGAGACATGGTGGAAGGAGGATAACCAGTGGGACACTGTGATACCTGGATACAAACTATATCGTAATGATAGAGCTGATCAAATTGGTGGAGGGATTGCGCTCTATGTTAGAGAGGGCATTGAGTCAGAAAGGATTAAAGTTTTGCAGGGAACAAAATTTGCTGTAGAATCTCTATGGATTGAAATTCCATTTATGAAGGGGAAGGTGATGGCAGTGGGAGTATACTACCGACCGCCTGGCCAGAATGAACAAATGGATGATGAAATGCTCAAAGAAATCAAGGAAGCTAACAAAAGTCACAACAGAGTAGTAATAATGGGTGATTTCAATTACCCCGGTATCGACTGGGTCAGTGTCACGGCAGGACAAGCTAAAGAGATAAAGTTTCTAGATGGAATAAATGACTGCTTCTTGGAGCAGCTGGTTCATGAACCGACCAGAGGGGAAGCCATACTGGACCTAATCCTTAGTGGAACGCCAGATCTGGTGCAAGAAATAAGGGTGTTGGGACCACTTGGCAATAGTGATCATAGTATGATCATGTTTGATTTAATTAGTGGAGGACAGATAGTAAAGGAATCCACAGTACTACCTCTTAACTTTCAAAAGGGAGACTATGATAGAATGAGGAATATAGTTAGGAAAAAACTAAAAGGAGCGGTTCCAAAGGTTAAAGACTTACAGCAAGCTTGGGTCTTATTTAAAAATACTATCCTCGAAGCCCAGACCAGCTGTATTCCACGCATTAAGAAGAGTGGAAGAAAGTCCAAAAAACTGCCAGCATGGTTTAAAGGTGAGGTCAGAGAGGCTGTTGCTGCCAAAAAAGCAACCTTCAGGAAATGGAAAAAAGAGCCAAATGATGAAAACTGGAAACAGCACAAGCACTGGCAAGTTAAATGCAAAGCATTGATAAAGCAGGCAAAGCGGGAATTTGAGAAGAAACTTGCTACGGAAGCAAAAACACGAAATAAAGACTTTTTCAAGTACATTCGTAGCAAAAGGCCTGTGAGAGAGTCAATTGGACCATTAGATGATAGAGGGGTAAAAGGGGCAGTAAGAGGAGACAAGGCTATAGCGGAGAGACTGAATGAATTCTTTGCTTCGGTCTTTACTGAGGAAGATGTAGGGATGTTACCCAAGACTGAAGTGGTATTTAAAGGTGATACTGCAGAGGAATTGAGAGAAATATCACTACACCGGGAAGATATATTACAACTATTTGATAAACTGAATAGTAGCAAATCACCTGGACCGGATGGTATACATCCCAGAGTGTTGAAAGAACTGAAATATGAGATTGCAGACCTGCTATTGGTAATCTGTGAACTTTCATTAAAATCATCTGTAATACCTGAAGATTGGAGGGTCGCCAACGTAACACCAATTTTTAAAAAGGGTTCCAGGGGTGACCCGGGAAATTACAGACCGGTGAGCCTGACGTCAGTACCAGGGAAAATGGTAGAAACCATCATAAAGAACAAAATTACACAGCATGTAGATAGTCATGGCCTAATGGGAGACAGCCAACATGGCTTTAGACAAGGAAGATCTTGTCTTACTAATCTGATATGTTTTTTTGAAGGTGTGCATAAACAGGTAGACAAAGGTGAGTCGGTTGATATAGTGTATCTGGACTTCCAGAAAGCTTTTGACAAGGTCCCCCATCAGAGACTTTTGGCGAAGCTAAAAAGTCATGGGATAGGAGGCAGTGTACTATTGTGGATCGGGAACTGGTTAAAAGATAGAAAGCAGAGGGTAGGGCTAAATGGCCAATATTCCCAATGGAAAAAAGTGAATAGTGGAGTACCCCAGGGATCTGTACTGGGTCCGCTACTTTTTGACATATTCATAAATGACCTGGAAAAGGGAATAACTAGTGAGGTTATCAAATTTGCAGATGACACAAAACTGTTTAAAGTTGTTAAAACCCAAGAGGATTGTGGAAAACTGCAGGAGGATCTGGATAAATTGGAAGACTGGGCATCCAAATGGCAGATGAAATTTAATGTGGACAAATGCAAAGTTATGCACCTAGGAAAGAACAACCCACACTATTGTTACACGATGCAAGGCTCCACATTAGAAACCACCACCCAGGAAAAGGATTTAGGAGTCATCGTGGATAACATGTTAAAACCCTCCGCCCAGTGTGCAGCGGCGGCCAAGAAAGCAAATAGAATGCTAGGTATCATAAGGAAAGGGATGGAGAATAAAACAAAGGATATTATAATACCTCTGTATCGCTCCATGGTACGACCGCACCTTGAATATTGTGTGCAATTCTGGTCACCGTATCTTAAAAAGGACATAGCGTTATTAGAAAAAGTACAGAGAAGAGCCACCAAATTGGTGAAGGGGATGGAAGGCTACTCCTATGAAGAGAGGCTAAAAAGGTTAGGGCTCTTTAACCTGGAAAAGAGACAGCTGAGGGGAGATATGATAGAGGTCTATAAATTAATGAATGGAGTGGAACGGATAAACGTGGATCAATTGTTTACGCTATCAGAATATAGAAAGACTAGGGGACATGTAATGAAGCTACAGGGTAAACTATTTAAGACAAATAAGAGAAAATATTTTTTCACTCAACGTGTAATCAAACTCTGGAATCTGTTACCGGAGGATGTAGTAAGGGCTGTTAGTATAGCTGCGTTTAAAAAAGGTTTGGACAAGTTCCTGGAGGAAAGGTCCATAAACCACTATTAAAAAGGGACCCAGGATATCAATGCTTGACCCAGTACAAGCATTGTGGAACCTGTGTCTTTTGGGGATATTGCTAGGTACGTATGACCTAGATTGGCCACTGTTGGAAACAGGATACTGGGCTTGATGGACCTCGGTCTGACCCAGTATGGCATGTCTTATGTTCTTATGTTCTTATAAGAAGTTCAAATTGAGATTTCCTTGTAAGTGTACTCTTTTCTATCAAAATAGAAAATATCATTTTTTTGAGCCCTCTCAATTGTGTTTCTTTCTGGATACTCAGAAGCTTCAGGGATAATTCTGAGGGATTTGGGCTAATTAATATATGGTTTGCCAGTATTTCCTACAACTGTACTATGTATCTGTTTTTGCCATCTTCCCATGGTGTTGTTTAGCTTGGATTCCGCTTCAGTTGTGGACTATTTGTGCATTCTGTTTATATTTTTGTCAATGGTCCAATTGGATTATTTTCCTTTTAAAATTATGTGATAATGGAATGTGTTCCCTTTTCCAAGGTTTTCCTTGCTATACTGTAAAAATTTAATAAATATAACATTTTAAAAAAAGGGAAGGGAGGAGTTTAACATGACCATTGAATCTGGTGGAAATGAGGGGGAACACAGTATCATATAACAAGATGAGAACTAGGTGGTCAAATGTACAGGGGAGTGTTGTGATGGATTAATGTTTAGGTTATATCCTCAAAGTGTTCTTTGAAAAGAAAGGTTCCGAGGAGTTTGCGGAACATTGTGAGGTCAGAGGATGTTCTAATTTCTTGTGGGAAAGTGCTCCAGAGGCTAGGCGAATAAAGAGAAAATGTGCATGCACATGTAGTTTGGTTTCTTGTAGTAAGTTCACGGGGAAGAGCAAACAAGCCTTTTGCAGAGCTTTTTCTCAGCCTGTTTTCAGTAGATTTTTGCAGAAGATTCTGTAAGTACTGAGAGTCTGAGTTTTGGTAGGCCTTAAAGGTTGTTACAGCAATGACAAGGTAGCCAGTGCAGTTCCTTTAATATCAGCATGTTGTGGCTGGATTTGGGTGCTCCGAGGAGAATACGAGCAACAGCACATTGAGCAAGTTGTAGAGGGTGTAGAGAGTTTTTGGGTATACCTTGAAGGATGGCATTGCAAAAATCAAAGAGGGGATATCATGGCTTGGAAGACTGTGCTAAAAATCATGAGACTTGAGGAGTGACCTGAGGTGTTGAAGACCCTCATCTTGTTGTAGATGGTTTGTGTTACTTTTCTTATATGTGATTGAAGTGTGAGGTATTGATCAATGGTGATACCGAGATAACGCACTTCCGGCTTTACCACTAAGTCAGCATTATTAACCTGAAATACTGATGGAGGGGAGAAGGATTGATCTCTTGTTATAAAGAGGTGATGATCCGATAACCAGGGGGTGGTAGCATAAAAGCAGCTTGTAACAGCTGCATAGGAAGATCTTATGGTGGAGAAGGAGGCATAGATCATAATGTCATCTGCGTATAGGTGATAGAAGACATTTTGGGCTTGGATGATATCGCAGATCAGTTGAATGTAGATGTTGAATAATAAAACAGATTAAGTACTGATTATGTACTAATAAAACTGATTAAGTAAGATCAAGTACTGTGGGCCAATTTTGAGTGAGGCAACAAGTCTGGAGGACAGTGGAGCAGTTTTTGAAAGCAGCAGAAAGCATGCAATACTCAGTAATGGCATGTACCACCTGAAAAAGAATATTTAGAAACATGCAAACACCACCTGAAAAATTCCCAAAAAGCTATATTCTGCATACCGTGCAACATCAGAGAAACAAACAAATGCATTTCCTCCTGTATTACACAAAATACAAAGAAACAGACAAACAACTATGGCGTATCCAGTAAAAGTTAACTAGTTAAGTCACCAACATTAAAAATATCTGGTTAAAATTAACTGGACATGCTATTCAGTAGTGATGTATACTGTATGGCAAAAATGTTCAGTTCAGTTTTGTCTTTGGTTTGTTTTCAAATTCCAAATTATTCAGATCATTTTTGATCAATTAAAATAATGGGACAAACAATTCTGAAATTTAACAGTGGGGTTTTTCGATCCATTTTTAATCAAATTTGCTTAGAACCTGTTTGGGACTAGCATCGCTGCGATGATTCTCCTCTGGAACTCCCTTTTAAGTTTTTCCTGATGCAGAACCCTGAATGTTGAGGGTTCAAACACGGTGCTGCGTTGATAATACTTGACTTTTGGGGACTGGCTCCTCTTTAGGACTACTCAAGATTACTGCTTCAGCTAAGTGAATTTTTATACTAAACATAAATATAATTAGTCTTTAATAAAATGAGAAATTTGCTAAAACGAGGTTAGTTCCCTGTAAGCAAATAGTCTGACAAATAAAACTATTTTCTGGTGATACGATTTAGGTTGTTGCTCTAGTGGTCTGATTTTTCATTGGTTTAGATTAATTCTTCAGTGCTACTCTTCAATTTTGGACTGGAGTTGTGTTGTTTAAAACTTGCTAGCAGGCATCTGCCACAGAGCAACAGCATTCCAAGACATCAAGAACTGCATGAAGACTCCATGGTACCAAAAGGGGGGGAGGGGGGCAAAGAGCACCAAACGTTGCATGAAGATTCCAATCTACCATGATGAGGGGCGAAGCAACACAAACAGAGAAATGAAGACCCCAAGGCAAGGGGAAGGAGGTAATACACCACCAGTATTGGCAGAAAGACTCCAAAGCTTTGGGAAGAAGATAAAATACCACCAACACTGGCAGGAAAACCCCACTGCATCAGCAGAAAGGTAAAGCTGCACCACCATTGGCATGAAGACCGCAAATCCTTAGAACAGGGTTGAAGCACTGTGGAAAATTGAGCCTGTATGAGAAATGCATGAAGGAGTATCCAGTTGTCTCCACGCACAGGTCTGCTAAGGAGAATGTGATGGCAAGAGCCTACTTTCTGTCATATTGCCAGAAAGATCACATGAAAAGACGTGGGGTTCTTTCTATGAAAGAAAGATTGGAATGCAGCCTAAACATTAATCTGTGCTGTTCTCCAGGCTTTCACAAGGATACTGCTATTGATCAGTTCCAAAGACAGTTTCTGAAATAACAGGACTGTAACATGTGAAATCAATTAACAAACAGTGGCATTAAGAGCTCAAGATTCTGGGAGAGTGGCAAAGCAGCACAACATAGGCTTGGGGACCCCAAATCAATCGGAAATGGGGTAAGGCATCATCAGTATTAACATGGACATCCAAAGCACTGGGAATGGGGCAATACTGGTAGGAAGACCTCAAGGCACAGAGAGGGCTAAAGTAGCACTAGCAATAGCACCAGGGAAAGGGGCAAAGCAGCACCAATGGTTGCAAAAACAATGCAATGAGGGCAAAAAGTTTAGACATTGGTGTTCAGTGAAGAAAGGGGCTAACTGCTAAAATTTAGCCACTGGGATTCACTGGCAAAGTCAGTGTTCCAACTGTCATCACTACTCAAGATCCCCTGATGTACTTGGGTGCACAGAATTTGTTAGCTAAGAAAATGTTATCCTGAAGGGCTCTTGGTAACTGGAGCTAGGAAATGCAACAAGCATTTCCTTTATATACCATGGAGGGAAATAACCCCAAAGCAACACAGAAAGAGTAAAGCACCATTAGCAAATGTGAAATTAAGACCCAAAGCATCACAGAAAGGTACAAAGCAGTCAGAAGAGGAAGAATGACATCTGCATCCAAAGGCATGGATTGCAGAGGATGTAAACGGACAGCATGGTTGGTAGGAACAAAACAGTGGATCACTTTAGTCATGTGCATGCTATGTTAGGAAAAGGCACAATGTCAGAGAAAGCACAGTTACTTACCTGTAACAGGTGATCTCTGGGAACAGCAGGAATAAGTCTTCACATATGGGTACGTCAGTACCGACAGAGTCTGCGCGGGAACGCTCCCCAGCGCCCAATCAGAACGCTTTTGGGAGCATCCCACCACGCCTGCGTGCTGCCTTCCCGCCTTTCCCAACTGCCTCTCCTCAGTTAAGTTTTAAAGCTGAGACAAAGAGCGAGGGAGGGGAAAGATAGAGATAGAGAGATACAACTCCTAGGGGAGGTGGGTGGGTTGTGAAGACTTATTCCTGCTGTTCCCAGAGATAACCTGTTACAGGTAAGTAATTGTGCTATCTCCAGGAACAAGCAGGAATGAGTCTTCACATATGGGGACTCCCAAGTTAAGATGCCTGGAGGAGTCCCAGCATGTTGCGAATCTGAGAAGGCCATGCTATTCGACAGAACCTCAGGCATCCTGGGGATGGAGGGTAGGAGCTGAACTAAAAAAGACGTGCTGTGGAACAGCTGGACCAAACAGGACGCCTGGATAGGAGTCTCTGTGCAGATGATATCTATTAGTAAATATTGAACTGCAATATACCAACATGGCCCTCACCTGGTGGTATTGTAAAAAGTTTATGGAGGTTCATATGGATGTGCTAATATAAACCATCAGAATATCCTCAAGGAGTACCTCAATGTAGTGCAGAGGTAAATAAACTGTGCAAAAGACAGGTTGAGGTCAGAACCTTTTTAGGGCGAGAAAAAATCCCAGCGGAAACTGGGGTAGTTCAATGAGGCAGGACTTTTGCGGGAAACGCAGAAGTCCCTATTAGATAAGCCTGAAGCTCTTTTGACCTTAAAGAGACATAGTTCTTATAGGAGAAGAGGGGTATTGAAGACCCCTATATCCGATGACAAAGAAGGACAGAAGTGTGAGGCATTGTAGCCTCCTATTTTCTGAAGATTCGGAATGTCCTTCCTAATTTAAGTCACTTAGGAAAAAAGATGGAACATGGAGGACTTCAGATGTACCTAACCAGAAGGTTATGGTGAAAAAAACCTTTCAACTACCACAGAGAAGTGGTTGTTTATGTAGAACCCTAAGCATGCTGGAGCAGCATTGATAGGGATAGTGACCATCTGTCGGAGCCCTATAGGAAAATATATGTATATATGAACCTAGGCAGACAGACAGAAAAAGTATATAGATACATATCTACCTACCAGTATATACACCCATATATATGTAGGTAGAATACATATATATATATATATATATATATATATATTGTGGTAAGGAGAGTGCAGCTCAGCATGGAAATAAAAGAGAAAGAAGAACATTTTCTTCTTTTCGGGGGATGGGTGCACTAGAACACATACACCACAGCAAAATCCCTGAGAGAAACCAAGAGGGTAGAGCTAGGTTTAAGCCACTCCCAGACTCCATGACAACCCCACATAAGAGTAGGAGGTACAAGTGGGTGGAGTCAGAGAGGGAGGTGCCCTGCTCAACGTTTAAGTTTGAGAAAACAAACAAAGTTGGGAGAAGCAGCAAAGGGAGAAGCAGCCAAGCAGGAAGCAGGCAAGCAAGAAGCAGCCAAGAGAGAAGCAGCCACAAAGAGAGCAGCAGCAGAGACAAGAGCAGCCAGTACTGCAGCCAAGGAAGCTACAGAGAAGGTTCCAGGCAGAGGACCAAACAGACTGGCAAGAGGGAGAGAGAGAAAAGGTTGGCTTTGAGAAGGCTAAGGCAAGAGTGCTTAGACTCCTCTGAGGAAGGGTCTGTCTGCAGGCAGCAGAAGCCCCAGGAAGGGAAGTGGAGATCTTACCCTGATTCCCTGTCTAGCTCAGAGGCAGAGAAAGTCACAAGCCACAGAAGCCTCAGCCAGGAAGGTGCTGCAACAAGACTCCAAGGTAGGAGAAAGAAAGCAGTAAACCCAAAACCCTGTGTTTCTTGCTCTGACTCTGAAGAGAGGTTTAGGCCTGAGAAAACCCGGATTAGTAGAAGGGGTTTTCAGGAGAAACTGAACAGGAGAAGCCCGTTGAAGTCATACCTAGAGGAGAAGGGGCCATTCAGTGGAATAGGATGTTTAACCTGTTAAAGACCATTAAGCAAAAAGTGCCAGAGCGTTTTCAAACTTTGCCAAGATACAGCTCAGCAGAAAGCATGGAGGTAGAAAGTAAAGAAAGTGACCTGACTTCAGCTTGTTCTGAGATGGACTGTGATATGTGCATTGTGGCTAAGTAATGAAAGCCTGTGAGCAGTAAGAAGTTAGGAATTGTAAATACCTGTGTTTTATGATTACGGAATTGAGAAGCATCATAAAGGGAAAAGAAAAGAAAGCCTGTGTAAATAATTCTACTACAACACTGGTTGTAAGCTTTGCTTTAATGGGAGAAGATTATCCTTTATTTTCTTTGACTTGAGTGTACAACTGCTTTAAAGATTTGTTACCCACTTGCCACGGAAGCTAATAAAATTCCTGTGTGCCTTGAAACAACCACTTGGTTCATTTATCTCTATACACAACTACAATCCTTGGTAAAGAGGAATTCAAGATGGCTTCCCGTCCCTACTAGGCGACCGCCTGGTAGGGGCGCGACCGCCACAATATATATATATATATATACCCATGTCCCCACATAGGGATATGTGGAGAGAGAAAGATTCATCTAACAACAAGAAGGGAATTACCTGCTTGAGGAGATGTTTAGAGAATCCGTTCTCCCTGGTTATGAGTGGGAGAGCTAAGGGAGTGCTCTCACTGACAAGGAGAAGTCTAGATTCCTTTAAGAATTCTAGCCCTTGAATAACCAGGAATGGAGGCCTGCGTGAAAAAAGTGCAGAGGATGTTTTTAATCCGCAGGCAGTAAGTCTGGATCCTTCCATAACTCCAGTATGGCAGCTGGAGAAGACGACGCAATAAAATGAGATACCATATTTTCCCTTCTAGGAGGGCAAAATGAGTATCATGCATTCTTGCGCTCAATATGAATTTCCCCATGAAGAATTGAGGGTGGAAGGAAAAATACGAGACAAGGACTGGCTGTTACGAAAAGAAAACCATCCCTGGTGAATTGAGTAATTCTTTAAGTCTTCAGGTAATTAAAGGCTTATGTCCTTTATTCTAGAAGGAGACTCTAATGGAAATGGTAAGGGTAGGGAAGAACCCAGTAGTCATGACTAGGTAAAGCCCTCCCTAACCATCTGGAATTATTTGCTCTCTAGCAAGGGCCCATAGTGCAGAGCTGCTCTGTAGAAATGCAGAGAGCATGTTGCAGGTTGGTTAGAAGAAAAAACTAGCTGTTTAAGTGCCAGTATGTAACCTGAACTATTCTGCCAAAGCCCAAGGATTGGAGAAGGCTAAGGAATAGAAGGTACGCTGATGTGCCTGCAACAATAAAGCCAGAAAAGGTTCTTAACCTGTCTGGGACTTAGAACTAAGGCCAGAAAGGATTGATATTGGAGATCAAACCCTGGTTGCTTGGTCAGCAAGTCAGCTTTGTAACCACTAGGAGCCCCTACACTTCTAGCTATTGTTAGGGCAGTGGAAGGAATTTTAGGTCCCAAGATTGGAAAAAGGACCTACAGACATAAGTAGGAGTGGTAAGACTCCCTCATTGTCTGAGAAGCTGCCACAAAACAAGATTGCAAGGGGGAGACAACTCTGAAATGAAAACCCTTTACTGGAATAGGTAGAAAACTCAGGGGCGTAGGCCAGTTAAGTGGTATCACTCTTACAGACCAAAATGTCTTAGTAAGAGGGACAGAGTTGAAAAGAGACTTACGATGGAGTAAATCTCTGAAAAAGTAATATGAGACATGCTGATACAGGAGAAACTGTCAAAGGTAAAGGCATAGGCAACCTTATTGATAGTTGTTACTGCTCTGTCTACTTAGGAAGAAGAGGAGTAACTTTACTACCTGTAAAGCATAGTCACCCTAAGAAACTCTATGAGCTAAAAGGAAGGATGTCTCTTTAAAAGAGATACCTGTGTAAAAATTAGGATGGAACCGGTGTAGATGCTTGTAATGACAAGAAACAGACTACAGGTTCTAAACCTCAAAACAGGAAAGAAGGATTCAGTGAAGAATCTATCAGCAACCCTGCGGCTGCTGGGTTTGCTGAAACGGTTGAGGATGTGGTTTCTTTAGCCTGGTTTGATGTTTCCGTTGTTTGGAAACAGCTGTATGATGGGTAGAGAATGAATAAAACTTTTTCCCCTTGGGGGAATAAAGTTTGGTAGGAGATTTCCTACCACCTGGGACAGAGAAAGGTGTTGACAATCCTTTGAAAGCAATAGTGTCAGTGGTTAACTGAGCAGCTTGGTGTAAAGTCTCTTTGTTAAAGAGATTCTCTCCAGTACAAGGAGTATTTCCCAGCCTTTCTTGTACCCATTTGTCCAAGTCCGAAGCTTGGAGCCAGGCCATGCGTCGTGCCCCTATGGCTATAGCAGACGTTTTGCTAACAGACTCAAAACAGTCCAGAGTAGCACGAGTAAGGAACCTAGAGATATTTTGAACATGACTAACCAGTAAAGAGTAGTCTGCTCTTTTGAGATCTTGAAGAAAAGGGGTCAAAATAGCAAACTGTTGGTGACCTCTTCAAGAGATAATCCCATATAGAAAATATATAAGAGAATTCTTGTTGAAAACATGGATGCCTGGAAGCTTTTACGTCTAAAGGCATCTAAAGTTCTAGACTCACGACCTGGCGGAAAAGAAGAGTGACTTTTAGCACTCTTAACATGCCGCATTGCTGATTCCACAACAATAGAATGATGAGGAAGTTGAGTCTTTTGAAAACCTGGAGAAGGGGGCACCTTGTACAGAGAATCAGTGGCCCTTGAAGGTGGGGAGTTTCCCACATTCTAAGTAAGAGATCCTGCAAGGTCTGATGCAAAGGAAGCATGATGACCTCCTTTGGATTCTCAGGGATATGCAGAAGATCTGAATCCCCTGGTGCAGGATCTTGATCAGGTATAGAAATGGCAAGTAACTTTGCATATCAATCAGGAATTCTTGAAAAGAAATTTCCCCAGAGGGAGATCCTCTACCATGAGGAGTAAAGGTTAGATCTGTTGAAGATCTAGTCTTGGCACTAATGGATTGATCTCGATCCATTGGAGTACAAGACCCGAAAGGGTTAAGCATAGGATTGTCCTGAAAGGATAGTCGTCGGTACTGCTCGAGGCCGGTGCCGCGACAAATTGGTAGAATACTATCCATGCCAGGGATGGATTCCAAACTCGGTACCGAAGGAAGCAAGCTTGTGGAAGTAAGCATGGAAGGCACCGATACCGATGCAAACGTAGAAACCGGTACCGGCAGTGGTATCGCAGCCGGTACCGATACCGGAAGATCAGTCTGAGGTGACTAACAGTTTCAGAGGTACCGAGAGCGCCAGACTTTGATCCCCGGAACAATGTCTTCGACACCGTCTGAGGTCGGTACCCAATTATCCAGGCTAGAGATCGATTCCAGACTTGGCATCGAAAGCAGCGAGTCTATCGAAGCACACCTAGATGGTAACGACGTGGATACCAGAACCGGTACCGGGATCGATACCGATGCTGGAAGATCAGTCTGTAGAGACTCTAACGGTACCGAAGATACTGAGAGCGCTAGACTGCGATCATTGGTGTGGAATGTTTCATCCAACACCATTGCCGATGCCGGGGTACCGGCACCGCTCAAAGCGGATACCACCACCGAGCATGGCTCAGGTATGTTCGTAGAGGTAAAAACCCCAGGAACAACCTGAAACCCCATTAATGCTTTGGAGGCCGAAGACTCCTGCCGGGGTTTTAAAGCCAATTTGTCCTCAGGGGCAAGGCCAGAGGCATCTCGATGCTGAAACATGAGATCTACCACCCGAGGACTGGCCAGTCTTAACAGACTTTTGTTTGGTTACCTGATCCTGTGAAAGAGAAGTTGTAGCTGGTACCCTCAGAACTGATGGGAACCGCGTATCGAGTTGAGCTCGATGCTGAAGACTTCTTCTGGAAATACTACTGCAGGAGGGACACTCCAGCGGATAGTGGTCAGGACCCAAACATGGCAGGCACCAGTTATGGGTGTCTAAAACTAATTTGGTACCGCCACAGTTGAAACATGTTTTAGGGATAGTGGCTGGTGTTTCCATGAAGGAAAGTGAAGAGGCCTAGCAGGCCGAAAAAACCGTCAGGCACTAAACAGGGAAAAAATTCCCTACAAAGGAAAAAATTTGTAGGAGAAAGAAAGAAGAAAACACCGGTGGTACCGGTGCATCGAGGGAAGGCAGACGCGACCACAAGAAAAAACAAAAATAAAGGAAGAATTTTCTGCGGTGACAGGAGTATGTCCTGCCGGCTCCGCGGAAAAACGAAAACTGAGGAGAGGCAGTTGGGAAAGGCGGGAAGGCAGCACGCAGGCGTGGTGGGATGCTCCCAAAAGCGTTCTGATTGGACGCTGGGGAGCGTTCCCGCTCAGACTCCGTCGGTACCGACGTACCCATATGTGAAGACTCATTCCTGCTTGTTCCTGGAGATAAGTATAACAGATGCTTTATGCCAGGAATTTTCCCAGTAATGTCAAGCCAAAGCACAGCTACAATCACTAACATTAATGGTCTGCCCACAACATCCTTTTAGCTTTTTTACACTACATTAAATAATCATAATAACCATCCCAACAAATAAAACAAAACACCATAGTGGAAACAAGAGTGGCAGGCCATTAATAAACCAAAGAATGGGGCAAAACATAAAAATCTGACAGTCTAAGACACTAACACTAGAAAAGGAAAATGTGTTATTCCTTTTTTCTTTATATGTTCTTTTTGCTGGAATATTTCTTTTTTTTGGAAGGGGGAAACACATCCTAGGGGAAACAAAACTAGAAGGGCAGCAGATCGCACCGGGCAGCAACAACTAGAGTGGCAATATGCAGGACAATGGCACTGAAACAAGAGAGCAGGCTAAAGGAATGGCAGGGCCTGAAGCCGAAAAGGCAACGGTGACACAAGTTGCCGCATCACCCAAACCAGAGAGGGCAAGGAAGAATGAAATCTCTCTCTCCTTTTATGTTTTTGTATGTGGGTCTAAAAGAAACCACTGTAAATAAGGAGACAAAGCAACAGTGACTGGAGTGGTAACTGGAAAAACCACAGCAAGACACAGAGTAAAGAATGTGGGCATGCTTTGCTTTAGCGGAGTAGTGCACTCAGTACTCCTCCCAGTTAAATGGGAACTGAGGGAAACAAAGCAAAGGGAAGTTTGTCTTTAGAATATCGGTTTTTCTACCAAGTCTGGTGCTAATAGTGAACAAATGGACTCACAATATATTAAGCTATTGAGAAAGCATAGTTACTCACCTGTAACAGGTGTTCTCTTGGGACAGCAGGAATCAGTCCTCACATATGGGTGATGTCAGAGCCAACAGAGCCCTCGCAGAAGCATCCCCCCAGCTTTTAAAGAAAGTCTTTGGGAGATACCACCACGCAAGTGTGGTCCCCTTCCCGCCCAAGGCTGCCATCTTGCTCAGTCAGATGACATAGCTAAAGACAGCAAAAAATGAAGGAACCAACTCCAAGTGGGGGAGGGAGGATTGTGAGGACTGATTCCTGCTGTCCCTGGAGAACACCTATTACAGATGAGTAACTACGCTTTCTCCAGGAACAACTAGGAAGTCAGTACTCGCATATGGGATTCCCTAGCTACAGGCTACCGAAAGCCCATAGAGAAAAACCCATGGTTACCCTCAGGTGAAGCCATGAGCAGCAGCAAATGAGTCTGCAAGTGCAGACTGCAGTAGGACCCGTGTATCCGATGGAAGCGATGCTCTGGTAGCCTGTACACAGAAGGGTCAGAGGGTAGGCGTTGCCTAGACCCCAAAAAGATTATGGAGCATGACCTGACCGAAGGAACTGTCCCATCGGGACTCCCTCTCCAGACAGAAATGAGCTGTGAAGGTGTGGACTGAAGACGAAGCGGCAGCCCGGCAGATGTCCACCATCAGGACAGAGCACAGGTTTGCCACAGAGGCCGCCATGGCCCTGACACAATGTGCCATGATCCGGCCGTCCAGCGAAAGCCCTGCCTGCTCATAGGGGAGGGTGATACAGTCTGCTACCCAGGCAGACAATGTACATTTGGTCACCGCCTCCCCCAGCCTACTGGGGTCATACAAGACAAAAAGCTGAAAAGCTTTATGGTGACCCTGGGTATGCTGAATGTAGAAGGACAGGGCCCTCTTACAGTCCAAAGTGTGGAGGACAGTCTCCACCCTACTGGCGTGAGGCCTTGGAAAGAAGGTGGGCAGCACCATCTCCTGGTTGAGATGAAAGGGTGATACCACCTTTGGAAGGAATTTGGGGTGCGTACGGAGAATAACTCTGTTTTTGTAGAACCTGGTGTAAGGCGCCTCTGCCACTAAGGCTTGGAGCTCGCTAACCCTGTGAGCGGAGGTGAGCACAGCCAGGAACACCTCCTTCCACGAGAGGTATCGCAGGTGGCAGGTAGCTGGGACTCAAAAGGCGGGCGAGTAAGCTGTGCCAGTACCAAATTGAGGTTCCAATTGGTCACCGGGGGTTTTGATAAAAGGAGTCACCAGAGGCTGGGCCGAGAGGGGTTTCCATCCACCAAGTGGTGATGTGCCACTCGGGCACTGAGCTGCACTCTGGAAGAGTTCGATATGAGCCCAAATGCAATAGATGGAGAAGGTACTGCAGCACCAGGCAGGAGAACAGGTTAACCTCGTACTCCGCGCATCAAACTGAAAATATGCGCCACTTGAAGACTTATGCTTTCCTGGTAGAAGTTTTATTGGTAGCCAGCAGGATTTCCTCCACTTTTCCCGAGAGATTGAAAGGGGCTAGAGACACCCTTTCAGCAGCCACACTGTCAGTGACAGGGACCCCAGGTTGGGGTGCAAGAGAGAGCCCCTCCTCCTGAGACAGGAGCGCTGGGGAGATCCCCATTGGAATGGGAGTCTTCACCAACAGCCAGAGGAGTAGCGAGAACAATGACTGCCTGGGCCATCAAGGGGCTATCAGGATCAGCGAGGCCTTGTCGCGGGGGAGTCCTGAATAAGGTTTTGGCAATCAGTGGCGTGAGTGGGAAGGTATACATGAGACTTTCCGACCATGAGATAAGAAATGCATCTGCTGCCACCAGGGGAAGGTGGGCTTGCTGGGAGCAGAAGCGGGGCAGCTGGTATTTGTCCGGGCTGGTGAAAGAGCCAGCTGGCAACTCTGGGGTCCAGCTACCACTCGTGTGGCTGGAGGTCCCTGGTCAATCTGTCGGCCAGTGAGTTGTCCTGGCCTGGCAGGCATACTACCCATTAAGAGAATGCCCTGCTAGATTGCGTAGGAACAGAAAGCGCGGGACCCCGTGCCCCCTTGCTTGTTCACATAGAACATGGCCCCTTAAGGGGCACGGAGTCTGGAACAGCATCCCTGCCTCGAGGTACTGAGGGTTTTGCCACCAGATCAGGGATTCCGCCAACTGATGGGTCACTAAGACTCTGTCCCGGAGAAAGCCTGTGGCCTGTGTCTACTGGTCCCGAAAGCACCACTGTGCGGCCCTCATGTGGAGGTGGGCATCTGTTGTGACATGGACCATGGAGGCCATGTGTCCAAGTAGGCGCAGTAGGGGCCGAGCAGACACCGAGGGATGGTGTTGTATATCCAGGACCAGTGCCCAGAGACAGTCGGCTCAGTCCCCTGGAAGGAAGGCCTTTGCCTGGAAGGTGTCGTCTTGCCCCTATGAACTCCAAACACTATGTCGGGAGGAGGTGGGACTTGAGGTAGTTTATCATAAATCCCAGATACTGCAGGACCTGGATGGTACATGCGGTTGCCTGCTGCACTTCTGAGGCCATGCCTCCCTTTATGAGCCAAACGTCCAGGTAGGGGAAGACAAAGATCCCCTGGAGGCAGAGGAAGGCGGCCACGACTGCCCAGCACTTGGTGAAGACTCTTGGGGCAGAAGCCAAGCCAAAGGACAGCACCTTGTACTGGTAATGGCTGCCCCCCACCATGAACCTCAGGTACTGTCTGTGGTTGGGGTGAATGAGGATGTGTGTGTAAGCATCCTTCAGATCCAATGAGCATAGTCAATCTCCCTGCTGGAGGTAAGGCAGCAATGTTCAAGGGAGAGCATCTTGAACTTCTCCCTCACCAGGAATCTGTTCAGATTACGCAGGTCGAGGAAGAGAAGTAAACGACCTTCTGAAAAAACCCCCTTAAAACCCATCTTTTTACCCTTCGTTTTGGTACCCACAAGAAAGCATTTTTCGCCCCCTCAACCTTCCCTAACACTCCCATCTATCTAACAATGAAATTGTATATAGTTTTTATATGACTGGTCTCTTTGCAGTTAATGTATATAGTTATAAAATTCTATGTAACTGAATATGTACTATTCAAATTGTTGTAAATTGCATTTGATCTTCAGGAAAATGTGGTATAGAAATTTATAATAAATAAATAAATAAATAACGGGCCTTAGGCCCTCTGTTCTTTTTGGCATGAGGAAGTACTTGGAGTAGAACCCCTTGCCCCTGAGATGGTGGGGAACTGGTTCTATTGCTCTGTCTTCAAGAAGACCTGCCAGTTCCTTCAGTAGAAGGTCCTGGTGAAGGGGAAACCTTGGGAGCTCTCCTGGAAAGAAAGAGAGAGAGGTGTCTGGGCCAGATGGAGGAGATAGCCCTCCTTGACCACCTGGAGTGCCCAAGAATTGGTGGTGATGGCTGGCCACTTTTGGGCATAGTGAATAAGACATCTCCCTGTGGGCTGCTGACCTCCTTGGGGTAGAGAGGCTATGCCCAAGGAATCAAAAGCTCCTCCCTGGCTGGACCAGGACAAATGCCTGGGGCTTGGGAGCCTTCTGCTTATGAGGGCCTTGCCCATGTTCCTTGGCCTGCTGCCCTTGCTGGGGTACCAGAGAGGCCTGAAAAGGTGCACAGTTTCTGTAAGCAGCCCCTTTTCTCAGGTAGAAGGGCTTCTTACCTGAGCCCTTTCGTTTTGGAGGGCAGAGAGCCTGGTCCTCATCATGAACCCGGTCTCCAGCTCAGCGATCTTGTCGGTCATGGGTTTGCCAAAGAGGTTTTCTCCTTGGCATGGGACATCGACCAATTTGTCCTGAACCCATTGCTCGAGGTCGGACGACTGCAACCAAGCCTGGCGTCGGGCACCGATGCCCACAGACGCTACTACTCGAGCCGCCGACTTGAAGCCATCATAGGCTACCCAAGACAAACTTGGAGCACTCACAGATGGCCTTAGCCAGGTTCTTGCACCGCTGCAGGGGGTTCCTCGGAAAAATCAGTCAAGACCCTGGCGAGTTCCTTCACCAGGTCTCTCAAGTACATGCCCATGAACAACTGGTATTTCTGGATCTGGCCAATAAGCATCGAGCCCTGGTAGCACTTTCTGCCAAGGGTGTCCAGGGTGCATGCCTCCCTGCTGGGGGGCACCGAGGAGTGCGTCTTCTGACTCTTCAGATGGCGCATGGCTGATTCCACCACCATGGAGTTGTGCGGAAGCTGTGACTTCTGGAAGCCTGGGCTCCAGCGAACTCAATACATCGAGTCAAGCCACTTTCTCACAACCAGCACTGATGCTGGTGTCTCCCACATACAGATCATGAGCCATTCGAGGATGGATGGGATGGGCACCGTAAACGGCCTCGTATTGGAGGATTTGTAGCTCCTCAATCCGAGGGTCCTCCTCCAATTCCATCGTGAACACTAGAACCTTGGAAATATCCCTAATGAAATTGAGGAATGCCATGTCTTCAGGAGGGGACCGACCAGGGCTCCAAAGTGGGGGGAGTCCAAGGGGATGTCGTGGTGGCAATGGGTGTCCGGCAACTCCTCATCCTCTGTCTCCCACTCCGAATAGTCCATCGAGGACTCGAGAGAAGGATGGCTCATGGGCTCCGGGGCTGACCCGTGCCTGCGACGGCCCCGCGACTGGCACCGAGTGCACTGGCTGGGGAAAATCGCGGCCCTGTAGACTGGGAACTGAATCAAGACCTTGGCAGAGGAGCGACTTGTGGCTGAAAGACCTCAAGAATCGGCTCAACATCCGGGGATGTCCTTGATGCCGAGGGACTGGTGGTCTGGGTGGAGGAACTGGTAATACTGGACACAGCGCGCACTGCTGGTCCATGAAGGCAGACAAGCTGCGCTCCAGGGCCGCCATTCTGGACTCCAGGTCAGAAGGCTCCACAGCCATCAGCATGGGCACCGAGGGAATCGGGCTCGATGCCGGTTCCCCCAAAGGGGAATCCTCGATGAGGATGGTGTCAGGCGACCGAGACCAGTTCACATAACGCTCCTTATCCGATCTCTTGGACGAGCATCTAGGACTGCAGGAACTGGCTAAGGACTTATTTGGCCCATCGGAGTCATCCAGAGACACCGCCTTCAAGGCCTTCTTCTTCTTCTTAAGTTCCTTCAAGGGAGACCCCCTTTCCGAGGAACCACGGCGTCAAATGGAATCCATAAGGCTGACATGAGATTTTGTGGTTTCGGAGGAGGTCTTGGCCTTTTCAGGTACCGGGGACTCTTTGAAAAACTTATCGTGCTGCTGCTGGCAGCCCTTGAGGTTTTTGGTGGACATCTTATTACAGAGGCCACATGCCGTGGAGTCGTGGCCCGGACTCAGGCAACGAAAGCAGCAGTCATGTGTGTCAGTCAGGGACATTATTTTGGCACACAAATCACACTTCTTAAAACCACTGGTAGCCATGGAAGAAAAAAAGTATCTCAGCGAAGTCGAAGACCTGCGTGCTGCCAGTTGGCAAAAAGGACGCAAAAGCACCGAGAAGGGAAGAAGAAGAAGAAGATCCCCCCTCCCCCCCCTCCTGGACTATCTGCAAGACCCAGGCATCGGTGGTAATGGCTATCCACCTGTGGGCATACAGAGCAAGCCAGCCTCCTGTGATTTGCCTTTCCCCAGTGGGAAGAGAGGCCATGCAGTAGGAGTCAAAAGCCACTGCCAGGCTGTGCTGGAGCCTGGGGTTTGGGGCTTTTCTGCTTACGCGGGCCATAGTCCTGTCCCTTGGCCTGCTGGCCCTGTTGGGGAGCTGGGGAGGCCTGAAAATGGGGGTAGCTTCAGTAAGCAGCACCCTTCCTCAGGTAAAGCACAGTTACTTATCTGTAACAGGTGATCTCTGGGAACAGCAGGAATAAGTCTTCACATATGGGTATCGTCAGTACCGACGGAGCCTGCGCGGGAACGCTCCCCAGCGTCCAGTAGGAAAGCTTTTGGGAGCATCGCACAGCGCCTGCGCGCTGCCTTTCCTAACCGCCTCTCTCCAGTTCGGGTTTTACAGCTGAGACAAAGAGAGAGAGAGGAAAGGAAAGATAGATAGAGATATACAACTCCTAGGGGAGGTGGGTGGGTTGTGAAGACTTATTCCTACTGTTCCCAGAGATCACCTGTTAAAGGTAAGTACCTGTGCTATCTCCAGGAAAAAGCAGGAATGAGTCTTCACATATGGGGACTCCCCAGCTAGAGATGCCAGGGAGATCCCCCAGGTTGTGAGCCCCCGAGAAGGGCTCTACCTCCCCCTATGGATCTCAGGCATCCAGCCAGGGATGGAGGGTAGGAGTTAATTAGGTATGGAACAGGTGTTTGAGAACAGTCTGACCAAACAAGGCATCCCGGCGGGAGTCCTTGTCCAAGCAGTAATGGGCTGTAAAGGTATGAACCGAGGCCCAGGTGGCCGCTCGACAGATCTGGTAGATGGACACAGAATTTAGATGAGCCATAGAGGCTGCCATGGCCCTCACATTGTGAGCTGTGACATGGCCCTCCAGAGAAAGGTTCTTACTCTGGTAGGTGAAAGAAATACACTGAGCAATCCAATTGGACAGAGTTCTCTTAGAGACTGGAAGTCCTAAATGAGAGGGATCAAAAGCAACAAAGAGTTGAGAGGACTTTCGATGTTGATGTGTCCTTTGTAAGTAAAAAGCAAGAGCTCTTTTACAATCCAGGGTATGAAGATTCCTCTCTGCACTTGATGCATGAGGTCCTGGAAAAAAGACAGGTAAATAAACCTACTGATTCAGATGAAAAGGTGAGACCACTTTAGGCATAAAGTGTGGATTAGTCCTGAGGACTACCTTGTCATGATGGAACCTTGTATAAGGAGGATTAGCCACCAAGGCTTGCAGCTCACTGATGCGGCGAGCTGAGGTGACTGCAATGAGAAAAATAACCTTCCAGGAAAGGAATTTCAAGGAGGCAGTGGCTAAGGGTTCAAAGGGTGGCTGCATAAGCTGGCCAAGAACCAAATTCAAGTCCCATGCCACAGGAGGTGGTATAATGGGAGGTTTAGTTAAAAAAAGGCCTCTCATAAATCTCGCAATAAGAGGATGAGAGGAAATAGGCTGTCCATTGAGAGGCTTAAGGGATGCTGCAATAGCACTCAAATGGACTCTTACTGAATTCGTTTTAAGGCCTGCATGGGATAAATGCAGCAAATAGTCTAGTAAAGAATTCAGAGGTATTGCAAGAGGGTTAAGACCCTTCTCTGCACACCAGATGGTAAACCTTTTCCATTTAAAAGCATAGGAACGTCTAGTGGAAGGCTTTCTGGAAGCATGAAGGATATCCTTCACTTGCTGAGAAAGATGCAAATCTTGAAGGTTTAGGCCTTCAGCAACCAGGCCCTGAGATGAAGAGACTGGGGATTTGGGTGCCACAACGTTCCCTCCTCCTGGGACAGGAGGTCTGGAGCAGACCCCAAGTCCAGGGAGGGAGCTTGAGAGAGATGCAGAAGCAGAGGGTACCACACTAGGCGTGGCCAATGTGGTGCTATGAGGATCATAGACCCCTTGTCTCTCTGAAGTTTGAACAGTGTCTTGGGAATTAAGGGAATGGGTGGAAAGGCCTAGAGGAAGTCTTGCCCCCAGTGAAGGAGGAAGGCATCCCTGGCCTGAACTCCCTGACACGGAATTCTGGAACAGAACTGGGGAAGTTTGGCATTCCATGGACTTGCAAACAGGTCTATGTCTGGGGTTCCCCAAATTCGGAAGATCCTGGCTATCTGGTCCCCATGGAGGCACCATTCGTGTGGAAGCAGAACTCGACTGAGTCTGTCTGCCCAAGAGTTTTGAACCCCTGGAAGATACACTGCCATGAGATGAATGTGATGCTCTCTGGCGAAGGCCCACAATCTCAGAGCTTCATTGCAAAGCGACAGAGAGCCAGTCCCTCCCTGCTTGTTCACGTAGAACATGGCTACTTGGTTGTCCGTGTGGATGAGGACTGTCTTGTAGCTGAGCAGGGTGTGGAAGACTCTGAGAACTAGAAAGATTGCTCTGAGCTCTAAGAGGTTGATATGCAGAGATGTCTCCTGTGGAGACCAGATGCCTTGAGTGGAGAGATCTTGTAGATGAGCTCCCCAACCCTTTGGAGAGGCATCTGTTGTAAGGGTTGCTTGGGGTAACACCTGTTGAAAGGGGGACCCCAGCAACAGATTTTGAGTGGACGTCCACCACTGGAGAGACCAAAAAAGGCGCCTGGAGGTTGCTATTTTGTCTGACAGGCCTCCTGAGGCCTGGGTCCATTGGGTGGACCAAGTCCATTGAGCTGCCCTCATGTGGAGGCGAGCGTAGGGAACCACATGCACAGTGGATGCCATGTGGCCCAATAGTTGTAACATATCTCGAGCAGTTAAATGGGATTTTAACTGAATCTGGGAGGCTAACTGCACCAAGCGTAGGCAACGGGCCTGGGGAAGATAGGCTCTTGCAGTAGTGGTATCTAGCAAGGCCCCTATGAACTCTAGAGATTGAGTAGGGGTGAGATGGGACTTTGGGAAGTTCATTACAAGTCCCAGATACTGAAGAATACGCATTGTGCTGGTTAGGGAAGTCTGGGCCTCTGACTGGGATGGAGCTCGGATGAGCCAGTCGTCCAGATATGGGAATACGAATATTCCTAGAGTGCGTAGAAATGTAGCTACTACTGCCATGCATTTTGTGAACACTCTTGGTGCAGAGGCCAGCCCGAAAGGAAGCACCCTGTATTGGTAGTGCTTTCCTTGATAAAGGAACCGAAGGAACCTTCTGTGTGTTGGATGGATGAGGACCATGGGTGTACGCATCCTTGAGATCTAGAGAACAAAGCCAATACTGACTCTGAAGATATGGAAGGAGAGTACCGAGGGAAATCATCTTGAATTTCTCCTTGCATAGAAACTTGTTCAATTCTCTGAGATCTAATATGGGTCTGTAGCCCCCTGTTTTCTTTGAGATGAGAAAGTAGGAGGAGTAGAACCCTGAGCCCTGTTGAAGGGGTACTTCTTCTATTGCCCCTTGGGCAAGAAGTGTAGCAATCTCCTGACCCAGAAGGTCGAGGAGAGATGTTGGAGAATTGAACTGTCTCACCATGGTGTGAGGAGGAAGGTTTAAGAAGTGAAGCTTGTACCCTTTCTCTGATGATGGAGAGGGTCCATTGCTCTGCTGTGATTTGTTCCCATCTGGGAGCAAAGTGAGATAATCTTCCTGGAATGGTGAGAGGCTCTGGATGATCTAGAGCCAGAAAGGCTAAGTTCTCTAGCTGCAAGTTAAAGGCCCTGAGGGGGCTGAGGCTGTTGGGCCGTAGCAGTCCTAGCAGCCTTAGGCTTGGCCTGTTTTGGTTGTTGCTGTCTCTTAGTAACAAAACGACCTGCAGAAGAAGTTTGCTGACCATAAGCAGAATAATATCTGCCCTTTTTTGGGAAAACCCCTTTTTTGAACAATCTCTTCTTAAAAGGAACAGAAGTAGACTTTGAGAGTCTATCTAAAGCAGAATTTTCAGCATCCATCTGAGTGGCCTTTGCTTGCCAATGTTTGCCAAAAAGATTTTCACCTGTACAAGGAAGGTTTCCAAGTCCATCCTGAACCCTGGGTTCCAAATCAGAGGCTTGTAACCAAGCAACTCTGCGTGCACCTATGGCAATAGCCGAGGCTCTGCTGGCACACTCAAAAGAGTCAAAGGCTGCACGGTTGGAGAATTTGGAAACATCCTGGGCATGTTTGAGCCAAGTGAGAAACTCTTCTCTTTTATCTTCTGAAATAAAAGGAGATAAAGTTTGCAGATGATCTGTAACTTCTTTTAGAAACATTCCCATATAGAGACTATAGGAGTTGATTCTGGCAACAAGCATGTTGGCCTGGAAAATCCTCCTGTCAAAGGCATCTAAGGTTCTGCATTCTCTTCCTGGAGGATTAGATGAATGCCTTTTTGAACTCTCTATCTTTTTCATAGCAGACTCTACCACAATGGAGTGGTGAGGAAGCTGAGTCTTATGAAAACCAGGACAAGGAGGAACACGGTACATGGTGTCCAACCTACGAGAATGAGGGGAGGTGGTGAGAGGAGTCTCCCATATGCCCAACATGTGCTCATAAAGGATCTCATGAATTGGTAGGGTGGCTGCCTCTTTAGGAGCTTTAGTATATTGTAAAATATCCAATTTCTTGGCTCTAGGCTCTGCCTCAGGGGCCACTGAGATGGAGAGGCCCCTGGCCACCTCCCTAATGAAGTCTTGAAAAGACAAGTCCTCTGGAGGAGACATTCTTCTTTTTGGAGAAGAGGGCTCCTGAGGAAGGATTACCGATGCTTCGACAGAAGCCTCCGATTCATCAGAGTCCTCAGAGGAATCGAAGTATCGTCTGTCTGGATGTTCTTGCAAAGCCCGATACGCGTACCGGGAGGTATCGACATCGGGAGTGATCGGTACCGATTCAGTACCGATAGGCATCACAGAATAGTGTACCGTTGCAGTCGACACCGAAGCCGATGTCGATGCAAGCGGTATCGGTACCGGTGCCGGTACCAACAACGGAGTTTGTTGCGGTACCGACGGCATCGCAGCTTGTATGAATGCCGTAATGGCACGCTGCATGGTCAGGATATTCTGATCCATTGATGCCATCAATGTCTGGACGTCAGTACCAGTGGAAACCACCGGTACCCCAGAACATTGTAACAGGTGATTGGTCGAGGCTGAGCCATCGATGTCAACCTGTGACCCCATAGATAAAGCTTTGGAAGCCGGAGCCTCCCTCCGGGGTAATTTTGCCGGTGCAGATTCCTCGAGGGCAAGCCCGGAGGCATCTCGATACTTAGAGGGAGATTTACCCTTCCAGGACCGGCTGGACTTAAGTTTGGTTACCTGAGATCCATGGGAGGAAGAAGCAGCCCTGGAAGACGTCGATGCCACCGAAGCTGCATCAGAGGGAAACAGGGTACTGAGCTTGGCTGCTCGATTCTGTAAACCTCTTTTAGACATCATGGAACAGGACTCACAATCCGTGATGGAGTGGTCAGGACCCAAACATTTTAGACACCATTCATGGGTGTCGGTGACAGAAATAGTGTCACTGCACTTCGTGCACTTTTTAAACCCGGAGGCGGGCTTTTCCATGAGGAAAGATTTTTCCTAGCCTAAGGCCGAGGAAAAGAAAAAAATGCACTGAAGTGAGAAGAACAGAGTTTTTTGGGGTTTTTTTGAAGAAAGAAAGACCGGCGGTACCGGTCCGGCGTCGAAAAGGCAGACACACGACCAAAGAAATAAAAGAAAATAAAGAAATTCTTCAGCGGTGACAGGAACACGACCTGCTGGCTCCGCGGAAAAGAAGAACTGGAGAGAGGCGGTTAGGAAAGGCGGGAAGGCAGTGCGCAGGCGCTGTGGGATACTCCCACAAGCTTTCCTACTGGACGCTGGGGAGCGTTCCCGCGCAGGCTCTGTCGGTACCCACGATACCCATATGTGAAGACTCATTCCTGCTTGTTCCTGGAGATAAGGGCTTTTTACCCGAGCCCTTCTTGCAAGAAGGGACAGAGGTCTTCTTGGAGATCCGTGTCCTCATCATGTCCTCGGTCTCCAACTCTGCAGTCTTGTAGTTCATGGGTTTGCTGAAGAGATTTTCCCCTGGCATGGGACATCGACCAACTTGTCCTGAACCCACTGTTCGAGGTCCGTCAACTGCAGCCATGCTTGGCGGTGTGCACCGATACCAGCCACGGCTTCCCGGGCCGCCGACTCGAACCCGTCAAAGGCCACCCGAGAGATAAACGTCGAGCACTCACGAACAGCTTTGGACAGGCCCCTGAAGCACTGCAAGGGTTCCTCGGAGAGACCAGCCAAGAACCCGGTGAGTTCCTTCGCCAGGTCCCTGAGGTACATGCCCATGAACAGCTGGTAGGCCTGGATTCGACAAGTCAGCATTGAACCCTAGAAGCACTTTCTGCTAAGGGCATCCAAGTTGCGGGCCTCCCTGCCAGGAGGCACCAAGAAGTGCGTCTTCTGGCTCTTCAGCCGGCGCATGGCCAATTCCACAACCATGGAGTTGTGCGGCAGCTGCGACTTCTGAAACCCAGGGCTCCGGCGGACTCGATACATCGAGTCGAGCCGCTTGCTGACCACCGGCACCAATACCGGTGTCTCCCACATAGAGGCATCAGTTGTTCCAGGATCGGAGGCACGGGTACAGTAAAGGCCTCCCGAGGGGGGGCTTCATACTGGAGGATCTCAAGCTCATCAGCTCGAGGATCCTCCTCGGACTCCATGGGGAACACCAACGCCAACGCCTTCAACATATCCCGCACGAAGTCCAAGAACCTCATGTCCTCTGGGATGGGGGGGGGGAGACATTCTCCAAGACTCAGATACCGGGGAATCGGATGGTACAACCCCTGTGCCAGCGGGTATCCGGGGACTCCTCATCCTCGGTTTCCCATGCCAACGCCTCCGAGGAGGAATCGGCAGGCTCCTCAGGCATCAAGAGCCCCGGTGCCGACCGCCCCGATGCCGGCAGGCTCGGCGACGACAACCTTGGTCCCAAACAGGAGGCTGAGAGAGACCTTGGCCAAGGATCAACTCGAGCTCAAAGGGCTTTGAGGATCGGATCGGCCTCCGGGGTCAACTTCGGCATCAAGGGCCCTGTGGTCGGGGCAGAGGAACCGGACAGGCCAGCTATCAGCGCCCGCTGCTGTTCAATGAAGGCAGTGGAACTGCGCTACAAGGCTGCCATTCTGGACTTGATTCCAGAAGGCTCCGCAGCCACCGGCTCGGGCCCCGGTACCCCCAGAGGGGAGTCCTTGATGAGGACAGTTGGTACTTTCCTCAGCTGATCCGGTTCTTGATGAGGCATCTTCATCAGACGCTCTTTCTCTGAAGATCCCGGCTGGTGCTCGGGGCTCCGTGACCAGCTCCGGGATGAGCCGGGTTGCTCAGAGCCATCCAGAGGCACTGCCTTTGAGGTTTTCTTCTTCCTCTTGTGCTCCCTCGAGGGAGACCCCCTCTCCGAGGAACCTCAATGCACCCTGGGCTCGGAGAGCTCCCCCAGAGACATGGAGACCTTGGATGAGGTCCTGGCTCTCAGAGGAACGGATACGGAAAGAAATCCTATCATGCTGCTGTTGGCAGCTCTTCAAGACCTTCGAGGACATCTTCCTACATGGGCCACAGACCGACGGGTCATGGTCGGGCCCAAGGCACCGGAGACAGCAGTAACGCGTATTGGTGAGAGACATTAACTTTACATATCGATCGCATTTTTTAAACCCGTTGGCAGCCATCAGGGGAAAAAGGGCCCCTGCAAGGTCAAAGACTCAGGCTTGCCAGTGAAAAAGAGAAAAAAGATGGAAACACCAGTCATGAAGGACAAAAACCGAAAAACAGAGACGGACTCG
Source organism: Ichthyophis bannanicus (assembly GCA_033557465.1). Classification (NCBI taxonomy): domain Eukaryota; kingdom Metazoa; phylum Chordata; class Amphibia; order Gymnophiona; family Ichthyophiidae; genus Ichthyophis; species Ichthyophis bannanicus. The sequence goes on along the minus strand of CM066031.1, from coordinate 472,502,671 downwards.
ATACTGGCGTACCGAGCCGAAGGCAGGAAGAGGTACCGGTGTCGACCAGTCGAGGAAAAGCCAAAAAAACCCAACTTTTTTCTCGGGGACAAACAGACTACATCCAAAGGGCTCCGCGGAAAAAAGGAGACTGAGTAGATGGCACCCTTGGGCAGGAAGGGGACTGCGCATGCGTGATGACAACTCCCAAAGGCTTTCTCTGAAAGCTGGGGATTTGCTCCACACAAGGGCTCTGTCGACGCCGACGTCACCCATATATGAGGACTGACTTCCTGCTTGTTCCCGGAGAATATCCATTAACTGGGCACACTGGTTAGTGGGAGGACAGAAAATACTGAGCAATCTTGGCCAGACTGCATACTTAAATGCCCAATATGTAGAGTCTGTGACCATCTATTTATCTACATTTATTACCTGCATATCTAAAAATCTAGGAGTTCCAAAAAAAATATACACAACGCACAGCATAAAACTATCTCAAAAGTACAACACAAAATAAATTGCAATAATACAGCATAACTCATAAAAATACAACATAAGACAAAGACAACACAACCAAAGCACTTCCTGTAGACATAGCAGATCGCTGGAACTGATAACCATTTAGCTCAGATGAAAAACATTGCTTCAATAAATAGGCTTTGAACAGTTTCCAAAAAGCCAAAAAAATCTCCAATTATTCTCAGTTCAACAGGTTGCTTATTCCGTAAAGAAGGGCCTGCTATAGATGCGCTCAGCAAGGTACCATGTCCAAAAAATTGTTCAAGTGTCTTATGCTTGTCTTTGTCACTATTAAGTCTACTCATTTCCTAGCTATAGCATACCTTCTACGGCTAAATGCATGGTCAAATACTCATAAAATATTCTCAATGTCAGATAAATATTCTAACCTAATTGGCACAGCACAGTGCATGTTCCATTACGCTATCATCCTTTGCATAAATGTATTACATCTTCATTTTTTTTCCGAAGATGTGGTATAACTGTGGCATCTCATCTTTTCAGGCTCTTATGGCTTAGGGCTCAATGTTATCTTTTGAGGAAACAGTGGAGATTTGACCTATACGTTACCTTCTCACTTTTTTAAACCCATACATAGTAACATAGTATATGACGCACCAGAGTTAGGGAATTCTATTCCTGAAGACTTAAGAACTCAGGAAGACGTCAAGGACTTTCGCAAATCTTTAAAGACTTATTTATTTATAAAATCATTTGGTCAAATAACTTAAATTGATCAACATGAATATTCAATTTCACTATGAGACAGTATGATAATATACTGTTTGTATTGTTTTTTGTCTGCCCATACCCTCAACATGTAAGCCCTTTGTTGTCTTGTCAACGACTTTGATTGAAGGATAAGGTGGTATACAACACTGGTGGAAGGAAGGAAGGAAGGAAGGAACAGTATGGTCCATCTAGTCTGCCAAGTAAGGTGGCTAGAGCAGGTGCACTTGCCGCTCCGTGCAGTCCATCCTTTGTTTAGGGGTGTACCCACCGCTCCATGTAGGTCACCCCTATTTGTTCAGATATAAGAGATAGTTGTGTTTATTTTGATTTTATCCTGCTGCTATAAAGGGATCCACTGTATCTGTCCCATACATCTTGAAGCACTGCATTCAGTCCTCTTCTATTTCTTTCCCCTTGCAATCAGAACAAAAAATGTAAGGACTGAATAAAACAGTGGTTCTCAACCCATTCTTCTGGGACCCCCCAGGCCAGTCAGGTTTTCAGTATATCCACAATGAATATGCATGAGATAGATCTGCATACAATGGATGCACTGGATTTGTTTAAAATAGACCAGACTAGACTAAATCAAACAGAAGTATGCCCATGTACCTTTCTCTTTTTTTGAAAAAAACATACTTATCCCTGGATCAATGACTTTAAATGATGATGTTGTGAGAAGGATGCTGTATACCTCTCATTCGCTTATATGAAGGTCCTGTATTCCTCACACAGAGCCATTCATTGTGAATTACACAAAGGGCTCCTTTTACTAAAGCCTGAAAAGCCACCAGGATATTCCTCAATCAAATTCACTATTGGCCCAACCCAAAACATAAGAATGATCTCCCACTACAACATCTGTCCATGAAAATACTTTATCTGACAATGACTGCATGAGGGGTTAGCCACTACAACAGATCCAGTCCATTTTAATCATATTTGCAGTAAAACCATAGCACTTAAGCCTATACTATATCTTGTACACTTATCTGAATGAAAGGTCCAATGCGAGATGTGACTGTTAGTCGGGATGAATCAGGGACACAGCACTGTGATTTGGGTTGAGATAAATGTCACACAAACCCTGCGTCAGGCTGGAATTCCCCATGTAAATGCTCCATTGTGAGTGTCCATTTTTTCATGGAGAAACGTTATAGTGGGAGATCATTCTTTTCTTTTGGGTTGGGCCAATAGTGAATTTGATTGTATACAGGACGAGCTTTTCCCATTTAGCCTTTTGGGTTATATTTATTTGGGTTGAGCAGGATATTCCTGGCAGCTAACATTCAGCTGGCCACCTTAACGTGTGGCGTACTAACATAAGTGCGCATAATGACCACTACAGAGGTGTCGTTAGATGAGCTCTTGCTGACTGCCACATTGCCACCGAGTGCATGGCAACTGCCCTCATGTTAGCAGCAATGTGTTCTCCATGCTCACATTCTACCCCTACTCTGCTCCTTGGCGCGATGGCCGACTACCAAGCAATTTATCGTGCGGTTGCTGGCATGCCCGCACGTTAGTGTTCCCAGATGCCAGCTGCTGTGCAATAAAATGCAATGCCAGTATAGTAGGTGGAGAATTCTTTGATTGGTCTGTACATATGTGTGGATCAGAGAAAAAACATCAACAGAAATAGAGACGCTCATCCCAGAAGATAGATTGCATTGGTTCTATGTGAAACTTCTTGCTTCTGTCAAGAAAATAGCACATAGCAGTTATTGTAGCTATTCTAGTAAAAATCAGTTTCTAAGGCAACAGATATTTCCTAGTGAGTATTATTTGTTGGTTTTAGCAGATTTTAATTCAATCTAGGCCAGTCCTTTCCAATGTTCCAGCCTTGATATAGAATTAATAATTGCTTAGCAACTATGATAGTTTCAGCAATAAACATTATCTTCAAAATATATTAAGATCCTGTGCTTTACAAAACCCTTACCAGTTCAAGAATTTGTTTTGATAGGTTTTGAAGGTTTGCCCAACAAACTCATTTACTTTGTAATTCATCTCCACCACTGTAATCCTATTTGTCCTTGAATGTTAATCCTGACTATTCTTAGTCCTCTCAGCGGTTTAGGAGACTGGAGCGAATGGGCATTTGGAAATAAATGGATTTGTTAGGCAGCTTCAGCTTAACATTTGTTAGCTGGAAAAACACACAGAAAACAACTACACTATAGTAATGACAATTTCACAGTGCATTCTTGGCAGTGCTACCTCTTAAGATCAGAATTTTATTCATGGAACACTGTTTAACAAATTCCAAAGAATTTGTACTAGCTAGAGATTATTTTTTTCCATTTTCTGCAGTAATGAAAGATCAATTGGCCTATTGGTTAGAATAACAAACTCTACAACAAGAAGACATAAAAGAAATCATAAGTGCCAAGTTGGCATATCCCATCAGTGACAGCGGCCAATCCAAGTCACTTGGAAGTGTTCATCAGAGCCCAAATAAGAATGTCCATTCTAGGCTGCTCCCTCCTAGAAGCGGGATGTGGCAACAACTAAGGCTATCCAGCTAAATAATGTTTATGGACCTGTCTTCTAGAAATATGGAAAAAAAATTTCAGCTTTGCTAAGTTAATAGCCTTGACTACATTCTCTAGCAGCAAATCTGATAGTTTAATTACACGACTGAAAACCACTTACTAGAAGGCGCTACTGATCAGCTTCATGGAGTGTCCCCTGGTCCCTTCTACTTTTAGAAAGAATCAAGAGTGCAGGAGTAGCTTAGTGGTTAGAGCAGCGGACTGGGAACCATAAAAACCAGGTTCAAATCTCATTGATGCTCCTTTTGGCCTTGGGCAAGTCACTTTATCCTCCATTGCCTCACATACAAAATATCTTCTGTACCACCTTGAACTGCTACCAGAAATACATACAAATAAAATAAAGAACTGTTCCCTATCAACCTCTATCACAGCGCTCAGGATTCTGTATACCTCTATCAGGTCTCTTCTCACTCATTTCTTTTTACAAGCTAAACTGATGAGCATTTTTCATAGGGAAGTTGTTCCATCCCCTTAATCATCTTGTCACTCTTCTCAGCAGTTTTCTAGTTTTGCTGTATCTTTGTTGAGATGTTGAGAGTAGTGGATCCGTGGAATAGTCTCCCAGTGGAGGTGGTAGAGATGAAGACAGTAACTGAATTCAAAAAAGCATGGGACCAACACAGAGGATCTCTAAAGGTAAAAAGTGGACTGTTGTAGTTGTTGTTATGGAAGGACAGACTAGATAGGCCTTGTGGTCTTTTTCTGTCATCATATTTCTATGTTTCTATGATCAGAACGGCCGACCGAACTCCAGGTGCAATCACATCATGGATCAATACAGGGCCATTATTATAGTGTCTCTTTTGTTTTCTGTTTCTTCCTGAATAATTCCTAGCATTCTATTTGATATTTTAGTTGCTACTATGCAGTGGCCAAAGACTTCAAAGTACTGTCCATGACGACTCCAAAATCCATTTGCTGTGTAGCAATGTCTAGAAATGCAACCCAGAATACTACAGCTTGGACTTTTTCCCCTCCTAACTATATCACTTTGTGCATGTCCACATTATAGCTACTCCACCATTTAGATGCTCAGTACCATATCAGCTTGCATTTCAGCCACTGTGTGGGATTCACAAATTTAATCACCTTACTTTTTGCTCCCTTTTCCAGGTCATTAATGAATATATGAAAACACTGGACACAGCACAGATCCATGGGCACTCCATAAATTTACATCTCTCCTTTGGAAAGCTGGCCATTTAATCCTACTCTGTTTCCTATTTTTTAACACGTTTCCAGTTCACAACAGGACATTGCCTCCTATCTCATGGGAGTCTCTAATGAAAGACTTTGCTGAATGCCTTCTGAGAATCCAATTGCACTATACTGACTGGCAGTTCTCCATTCATGGTTAAGTCAAAACATTTGAACATATGGTTTAATGGTTACAAAACTTTTATACCGCCTAAAACTAGGCTGTTTGCAACAGCCAATACAAAACCACAATTAAAACAAACAACAAGACCAAAGCTCAACACAACCAGAAATACAGACAAAAATATCAGGCCCAGAGAACCCTAGGTCAAACGGCTTCCAGAAACCTCTGAAAACTCACCAAGCTGGCTTTGGTATGTATATAGCCAGGAAGCTGAATCCAATGCAAAGGGCCAAAAAAAGCAAATATTCACCACCTAAATTATTCATAGCAGATGGAGGAAAATGCAGGAGTCCTTAATTGCCTAGAACCCCAAGACTGAAGGCATCATACAGGCCAGCTGGGTGAATTTTCAGCCATCGAGGATAAATAAAATTTTGCATGGAGCTTCAAGTTGTTAACAACAAGAAGACTTTATACCAGATTCTTTGCACTACTGGCAATCAATGAAGCTATTTTAGGATGGGAGTCGCATGAACTGATCTTGAATAACCCACAAGTAATCAAGCTGCCGCATTTTGGATCACTTGCAACACCCTTAGCCTATATATACACTGGCAAGCCAAGGAGAAGGGAGTTGCAGTAACCCAGTCCGCTTAAGATCAAACTTTGAACCACAGTACGAAACTGATGCAGGAAGTAGATTTTTCATGTGTCCTAATATTCATAATTTAAAAAACGAAAGCGTTATCAGATGGCAAATATGACTCTGAAAAGTTAGACTGGAATCAGATATAACTCCTAAACTTTTAGCTTGCCTACAAACCTCAAGAGAGCAACCTAAAATGGTCAAATGGTAAGGAAAATGGTCCAAAGAGCTCCTGCTCACTAAAAGCAGCTTGCTTTTTTGGATTAGCACCCATCCAGCTAGCAATTGCTACCAAAATAGCCTGTAATCTTCCGGAATTACCTACAGCTGGATTATCCCATTCAACATATTGATGAGGCATGGCTTCTCTTTGTTAAATTCATGTTTGCTGTTCCCCACTTATGTCTATGTATCCATTTGTTCAGTGATTTCATTCTTATAGCTTCCAAAATTTTATATATCTCCAACATCAGGTTCACTGGCTTAGTTTCCAGGCCCACCCCTGGAGCCTTTTTAAAAAGCTGGCATTACATCTGCTAGCCTTCATTCTTCAGACACAGTTCCAGATTTTAGTTATTATACGCCTGGTAAGATGCAATCTGTCTGCAGAACTCTGAGGCGAATACTATTTAGTCCTCATGATTTGCTACCATTAAGCTTGCCAATTTTCTTTAACACATCTTTCAGTTTTGCTGCGATTTGCTTCAGTCTTTCTGAACCCTCTTCAAATTTTGCTTCTGTCACTGACATTATGACATCAGGCAAGTCATTTTGGAGAGGGGTTACTAATGTGGGTTAAGGGATTAATACATGATTTTTGTCCCTTAATACATGTTGAAAAGCAAGAGCATGTGTTATTTTACAATAATGCAAGTTTTTTTATTTCCATGTGCACTGCTTAATAATGAGATGCAAAGCATGGAAATCCATGTAAATTACCACATTATTATGCAAATTAAATTATGCAAGCTGTATTATTCCTGGTAAAATGATACCAGCTCAGAACTGGTGTTTTTTTTATTCCCTGGAGCATCAGACAGCTAAGACACGGCGATGCTCCTTGAAGGCAAAATAACACCAGCTTTGAGCTGGTCTAAATCTATTTCCAGAAGTCCTACAATTCATTCAAATTAGAAACTTAAACATCAATAGAATGCCTGTGCAAAACACCATGGCCCCAATTCATCAAGGCGACTTGCGGGGCTGCATGTCCTGGCGGGACTTGCGGGGCTGCATGTCCTGGCGGGACTTGCGGGGCTGCATGTCCTGGCGGGACTTGCGGGGCTGCATGTCCTGGCGGGACTTGCGGGGCTGCATGTCCTGGCGGGACATGCAGCCCCACAAGCCATCCTGCCTGTAGTCTCCCATAGACTCTCCCCGCATGGCCAGAGCAGCAGTACAAGGAAAGCCGGTGGGGGATGGGAGGGGCGAAGTGTGGGAGGAGTAGGGGCGGTCCGAGGCAGCAGATCTACAGGGCCGATTCAGGTCGCAGCCCTGTACATCCTGTGAGTGGGGGCGAGGCGTGCTGCTTATTCCACCATGGAGGTGGAATAAGCATCTGCAGAGACTCCGATCAGGCCTGGGAACCCCCCTGATGGCCGGAAGCAGCACAAGGTGGGTTCCTGGTCCTTGGTGACAGGGGGTCGGCAATTCTGTGGTGGGACCGGCATGCAGAGTGGATGTCCCCATGTGTATGCAGGGCATGCCAGGCCTTCTCAGGGCCCGATCCTGCACCCATGGGGTGCAGAATCGGGTCCTAATGGGACCATCCTGCTTGGGGATGTCCAGACGGCCCGGACGTGCCCCTAGTGGAATCGGGCTCCACGGAGGTAATATTCAACCTGCAGCAGTCAGACCATAGATGCTTCCTGAATACTACCTTAGAATATCAACTTATGCTGCTTCCTATCTCCAAAGAGAATTCCACGTGAGCCCTTTGCCAAGCGTCACTCGCTAGAATGCCAATGAATAGGGCTGCGATAATCTGCAAGGACAAAGATCTTTTTCCTTGTACCAACTCTGAAAATCCACTAATAAAACTTTAGCCAGCTAGACAGAACAGTTAGTACCCACTGTAAAGTCACTAAGACCTTTTTTCCTTAGTCGAGCCCTTTCAGAAGCCAAGCAGTTAAGTGACTGACATCAATCCTCCAAAATTCTCCAATGGTCAATGAGGTGGTGCTCATTCCTAACCGTAACATGGTAGAAAGCACCCAGCAGAGCTCCCCCTTCTGCAAAGCCTTGTCCTCTCATAAGCCAGGCTGTAGGTAAAAATGAGCCACTGCTAGCTGCCTGTCCAACCCATACTGTGACAGATTCTTTGCCACAGACACTGTTAACTCTACTCCACCTTCAGCCAGCCAAGATCTACCTACCGCAGCCTTCTCAGACAAGTCAGCGTTCCTAGAATCACCAGACCTGGATGATTCACCAGCTTCAGTACCATTCCATACATCAATTGCCATTGAGGATCTCAATACTGCAGACCTCCCAAAACCACTTCTGGGAGATCAGGCACAGAGCCTCTGACCATTTACCTTTCTTTAGCTAAAAACGTAGCTACCTAGGCATTCTCAACTGAAGTCAGCAGCACCATGTTTTAAAGCTCTCCACGCTGCCTAATGTGCAAGTATGCTGCATCCACTAGCTACTCCTCTCCAGAAGTTCACCTGTCACGAGCCCTTGATGATGTCACCAGAAGCCTCACCATCCAATTAGCAGAAGAGTTGTTTCTTCAGCCATCTGCAGACCCTGGTGCCTTCTGGAGAGAATATGTAAGACTCCAGGGTCACCCTGTCTGACCGAATCCCTACCACTCAGTTATGCAACAATGGCAGAAATGTCTGCAGTGTCAAATGAATTACTTGGGCTCCAGCCTGCTTCAGCTCAGATTCACCATTCTTGGGCTACTTGGACCTCACCATGGGTCCCTAACCCCATAGATGCACAGCCATGAAGAACAGAAGCCAGCCCAGCTTCCCAACCGGACTCCCGCCCTTAACTTATCCTTGGGAAACCACAAGGGCTGGCTGCTCCTCAGTTCTCTATGTAGAAGAAGCTCTTCCCAAGGGCTTGAAACTGCACTGACCACTGAGCCAAAAGAGACCTTGGAAATAGACACATGCAATTCCCAGCCTATGGGCCCAACTCCAGTCCCACTACCATTGAGCTTTGAACCTGTCATTAAATCAACCTTTTTGGGCATCACCCTGATACAGGTTTCTGCCTTCCTCAGTGTCTAGGCAAACCCCAGGAATTCCAGGATCTAGGAAGTATCCGCTTACTCCCGGCAGAAGGGATACCCAGCTCAATTCCTGCAAGTAATCCACCCCTACATCGCCACTGCATGACTCATAAGAACATAAGAACATAAGATATGCCATACTGGGTCAGACCAAGGTCCATCAAGCCCAGTATTCTGTTTCCAACAGTGGCCAATCTAGGTCATACGTACCTAGCAGTTTCCCCAAGGGACACAGGTTCCACAATGCTTGCATTGGTTCAAGCATTGATATCCTGGGTCCCTTCTTAATATTGGTTTATGGACCTTTCCTCCAGGAACTTGTCCAAACCTTTTTTAAACCCACCTACACTAACAGCCTTTACTACATCCTCTGGTAACAAATTCCAGAGTTTGATTACACGTTGAGTGAAAAAATATTTTCTTTTATTAGTCTTAAATAGTTTACCCTGTAGTTTCATTGCATGTCCCCTAGTCTTTCTATATTCTGATAAGGTAAACAATCGATCTACGTTTACCCATTCCACTCCGTTCATTAATTTATAGACTTCTATCATATCTCCCCTCAGCCGTCTCTTTTCCAGGTTAAAGAGCCCTAACCTTTTTAACCTTTCTTCATAGGAGTATCCTTCCATCCCCTTTACCATTTTGGTGGCTCTTCTCTGAACCTTTTCTAAAATCGCTATATCCTTTTTAAGATACGGTGACCAGAATTGCACACAATATTCAAGGTGCGGTCTCACCATCGAACAATATAGAGGCATTATAATATCTTTTGTTTTATTTTCCATTCCTTTCCTTATCATACCTAGCATTCTATTTGCTCTCTTGGCCGCCGCTGCACACTGGGCCGAGGGTTTTAACATGATATCCACAATGACGCCTAAATCTTTTTCCTGGGTGATGGTTTCTAATGTGGAACCTTGCATCGTGTAGCCATAGTGTGGGTTGTTCTTCCCTAGGTGCATAACCTTGCACTTGTCCACATTAAATTTCATCTGCCATTTGGATGCCCAGTCTTCCAATTTATCAAGATCCTCTTGCAATTTTCCACAATCCTCTTGGGTTTTAACAACTTTAAATAGTTTTGTGTCATCTGCAAATTTGATAACCTCACTCGTTATTCCACTTTCCAGGTCATTTATGAATATGTCAAAAAGCAGCGGACCCAGCACAGATCCCTGGGGTACACCACTATTCACCTTTCTCCATTGGGAAAATTGGCCATTTAGCCCTACCCTCTGCTTTCTATCTTTTAACCAGTTCCTGATCCACAATAGTACACTGCCTCCTATCCCATGACTCTTTAGTTTTGCCAAAAGTCTCTGATGAGGGACCTTGTCAAAGGCTTTCTGAAAGTCCAGATACACAATAATAACCGACTCACCTTTGTCCACCTGATTATTCACTCCTTCAAAAAAAAACATAACAGATTAGTAAGACAAGATCTTCCTTGTCTAAAGCCATGTTGGCTGTCTCCCATTAGGTCATGACTATCTACATGCTGAGTAATTTTATTCTTTATGATGGTTTCTACCATTTTTCCCGGTACTGATGTCAGGCTCACCGGTCTGTAGTTTCCCGGATCACCTCTGGAACCCTTTTTAAAAATTGGTGTTACATTGGCGATCCTCCAATCTTCAGGTATTAGAGATGATTTTAATGATAGTTCACAGATTACTAATAGCAGGTCTGCAATCTCGTATTTCAGTTCTTTCAACACCCTTGGATGTATACCATCCGGCCCAGGTGATTTGCTACTCTTCAGTTTATCTAATAGTTGTAATACATCTTCCCGATGTATCGATATTTCCTTCAATTCTTCCGCACCTTTAAATACCACTTCAGTCATGGGTATCATCCCTACATCTTCCTCAGTAAAGACTGAAGCAAAGAATTCATTCAATCTCTCTGCTATCGCCTTGTCGCCTCTTAGTGCTCCTTTATCATCTAATGGACCAACTGACTCTCTCACAGGTTTTTTGCTATGAATGTACTTGAAAAGGTCTTTACTTCGCGTTTTTGCTTCCGCAGCAAGCTTCTTCTCAAATTCTCCCTTTGCCTGCCTTATCAATGCCTTGCATTTGACTTGCCAATGCTTGTGCTGTTTCCAGGTTTCGTCGTTTGGCTCTTTTTTCCATTTCCTGAAAGATGCTTTTTTGGCAACAGCCTCTCTGACCTCACCTTTAAACCATGCTGGCAGTTTTTTGGACTTCCTTCCACTTTTCTTAAAGCATGGAATACAGCTGGTCTGGGCTTCCAAGATAGTATTTTTCAACAACAACCAAGCCTGATGTACGTCTTTAACCTTTGCAACTGCTCCTTTTAGTTTTTTCTTAACTGTTTTCCTCATTTTATCATAGTTTCCCTTTCGAAAGTTAAAAGGCAGTACTGTGGATTTCCTTACTATCCGTCCTCCACTAATTAAATCAAAGGCGATCATGCTATGATCACTATTGCCAAGTGGCCCCAACAACCTAATATGGTCTAATATGGCTTCCCCTCTGGTCGGTTCATGAACCAGCTGCTCCAAGAAGCAGTCATTTATTCCATCTAGGAACTTTATCTCCCTAGCATGTCCTGACGTGACACTGACCCAATCGATACCGGGGTAGTTGAAATCACCCATTATTATTACTGCACTGTAACTTTTGTTAGCTTCCTTGATTTCTTTGAGCATTTCATCATCCATTTGGTCATTCTGGCAAGGCGCTCGATAGTACACCCCCACTGCCATTGCCTTCCCCCTTTTACATGGAATTTCAATCCATATAGATTCTACAGCAGATTTTGTTTCCTGCAAAACTTTAATCCTTTCTGACTCAATGCCCTCTCTAACATAGAGAGCAACCCCTCCACCAATTTGATCAGCTCTATCATTACGATATAGTTTGTACCCAGGTATCACAGTGTCCCACTGGTTGTCATCCTTCCACCATGTCTCTGATATTCCAATCATATCTAACCTTTCATTTAGTGCTATATATTCTAACTCTCCCATCTTATTTTTTTAGACTTCTAGCATTTGCAGACAAGCATTTTATAGAATGTATTTTACTCATATTAATTTGGCTATTGTTAGACATGGGTAATTTGGTATCTTTAAGCTCAGTCTGCTCCATACTTGAGGGCATTTGGGCTATTTTACTCTTTTGTGGAACCTCTCTGCTTTTGGTAGTATCCTTCAAAGATACATTCTTCCGAACCATCCGCTCTTGGGCGACTGTCGGCTTTCCCCTAATATCTAGTTTAAAAGCTGCTCTATCTCCTTTTTAAAGGTTAATGCCAGCAGCCTGGTTCCATCCCGGTTAAGGTGAAGCCCATCCCTTCGGAAGAGCCCCTCCTTTCCCCAGAATGTTCCCCAGTTCCTAACAAATCCAAAACCCTCATCTCTGCACCATTGTCTCATCCACGCATTCAGACTCCGGAGCTCTGCCTGCCTTTTGGGTCCTGCGCGTGGAACAGGAAGCATTTCGGAGAATGGTACCCTGGAAGTTCTGGATTTCAACTTCCTACCTAAAAGCCTAAATTTAGCCTCCAGAACCTCCCTACCACATTTTCCTATGTCATTGGTACCGACATGTACCAAGACAGCAGACTCCTCCCCAGCACTATCTAAGACCTTATCTAGGTGGCGCGTGAGGTCCGCTACCTTCGCACCAGGCAGGCATGTTACCAGGCGATCCTCACGTCCACCAGCCACCCAGCTATCTACATGCCTAATGATCGAATCACCAACTATAACGGCTGTCCTAACCCTTCCCTCATGGGCACATGGCCCTGGAGAAACGTCCTCAGTGCGAGAGGGTTTTACATCACCTGGAGGACAGGTCCTAGTTACAGGATCACTTCCTGCCACACCAGGGTGATGCTCTCCTCTCACGTGATCTCTCTCCTCCATGGCATCAGGGATGCTGCCAGACTGGAGGTGGGACTTCAGGACTATATCCCTGTAGGTCTCGTCTATGTACCTCTCTGTCTGTCTTATGCTTTCCAAGTCTGCTACTTTAGCCTCTAGAGAATGGACTCGTTCCCTGAGAGCAAAGAGCTCCTTGCACCTAGCACTCCCATGAGCAAAGTCCTCGAGAATCAACCACTCATCTAGAATTAGGATAAAAATAAAAGTACTGAAAGCAGTATGAATGGTGATTGTCAGTTTGGCCAAGGTGAATGGTAGAACAGGTAACAATTACTGCAGAGACGAATGACATGGATGAAATGGGAAAATAGCACATTAATCTGTCTGCAAGGCAGCTAGGTTCCATTTGATTTAATCATTTGAATATGAACATCAGAACCTTTACCTGTTCTCTGCTTATCTTCTTTGGTCTTTTTTTATGTTGCTTGGAGTTCTTTGTATAAACCTTTTTATTTGTGCATTGTACTTTTCTGTTCTGCACATACACCCCATTGATTGGCCTCGGTCAGAATGGGGTTTAAACCACAATAAATAAATAAATAATCTTTAATGTAATCCTCTGAGATGTGTTTTAAAAAGGATATAAGTAGTTTTAAATAAACAAACCATAAACCATACCTGTTGGTTTATCCAAGCCAAGGAAGCCAGCCTGTCCAAGGATTTTAAATATTTTGTGAGCTGGAAATTGTCCTGCTTCTTCCCATTCATCAACAAAAGGATTAATCTCCTTGTCAATAATCTATTTAAAAATAAGGGACAAATTTTAAAAAAAGGAAAAAATCCTTTATGGAATGTAACTTGGTGCAAGAATGCATTTCCAGAACTAACAAGAAGCCAGCTATACTTTATTTTTGTGTTTACCAAACAAATGCTTAGCAGATATGACCCAAAGGGACAGATATTCAAAGGCACTTATCTGGACAGCAGTAGCTGATAAATCTGAATAATTGCACTATTCATAGATTTTCAGCAGGAGTATATGGATAGTGCACTGGAAAACATTACAGTCCGTCCCTGCACTATCTGGATAGTACCAAGGCAAAGTGAGGGCTGAGCATGGGCTATTCCACCTAGCTATCCAGATAGCGATGGTATTAAGCTTGGTATTAGGATAACTATCTGGATAAATTTAGAGAAAGTGAAAAGCTGTCCTAAATTTTCTTGGGTAGTTATCCAAATAGATTGAATATTGTCGCTATCCAGATAAGTATAGCACTGACTGCTCTGTATGTATATTTAGCACCACTTGCTATCCAGATTAAAATGCTGAATCTATGTATTATTTTTAACTGCTGTTAAATATTGACCCAAACATTTATCATCAGCTAAAATGAACATATGACTGGTTAAACAGAGAACATTAGCTACTTTCAGCTAGCATGAGTAGTCCAGCTGCTGAAAAAGGTTTTGTTTTTTTTGGGGGTGCAGTTTCTTCCTGCTTCGTTGAGCTTCTAGCTCAATCAGACCTAGGATTGCAATAGAATTTTCATTCTATTTTATAGCACTCCCAACTTAGTCTAGTTGTAATGACAAGACTTTACTACGGGTCATGCTGAAGGACTCCTTACGAAACTCTACAATTGTGGGTCTTAAGGCCAGCCACTAGGTATCACTATTGTGCAATGACTGGGATGGTCTTGCCACAATGTGCTGTGAATGCTGCCTCTATGGCAGTGTTTTCTAGCTCTGCCCTGAAGGCACATCTAATCAGTAACTTTTTTGGGACTGTCCCAATGAATATGAATGCGATTGGAGACACTTTGGAGATAATTTTAGAAAGGCTTTCCACTTTAAAAGAGCATTTCTTTGGATCTGCATATAGAATTTTGCATCAGCAGTGAGTCTATCCATACTTCTCAACATTTTTAAGTGGGCATTCTGGGGGTGGAGTTTATGGTTCACAGCTATGCAAAGTACAAATGTAAATCCTGGCTGAAGCATATATGTAGCAGGCATAGATACATATAAAAGCCTGCTGCTACCAGATAAAGATACAATTGGCTTTTTAAAATGGAAAGTATACTGGGCGCATCCACTTATACAACCGGATCTAAAATTATCTTCACTGTACACAAATCTATATAAGTAAACCTATGCATATTTATCTTGGCAAGTTTAAAAATCCAACTGGCTAGATCTGTCGCCAAGACAGGATTGGGGAAGCGATGGCAAAGCACCCTGACCCAGGATGCAGTGCACAGGTTTGCAAATCATGCCCAGTTGCTCCCTGCAGCAGTGACATTAAGCCACAGGGCTGGACTCAGAGTTTTCATTAGCAAGTTGAAAAGCAAACTGCCTGAGGAAAAAAAATAGTAACTTTTTTCATTTTTAATTTTCTGAAATTTTTAGGTATTCTCATGAGTATGTCGGGGCCTCTGAAGGAATACCGGAAATTCTCAGGTATGCTGTTAATTATAATTTTTATTTCATGTTATTTTAATATTCCACAGTTATTTTTTTCTGATATTAATCAAAGTTGATATACTCTATTTATTCAGAAACTTCAATAGGTCTTCTCCCAGAGTACAATATGAATCTGGCATCTTTATTATCTGGAAGATATTACTGCATAGCTTCTTTAAAAAGTGTATTTATGAAATTTCACAAAGTTATATGAACTGCTCTATATTACCTTTTTAAATGGAGCAGTAGCAACATGTCTGTCTCTGTATTATCCCTTGGAGCTATGATCTGTTATGAGCTGCCATATTACTACACTGGAAAAAAAATAAGCCAGCAAACCTATACAATGACTGAAGCACTTACAGATCTAGAGCATTACAGTGAGCTTTAGATTTTTATGTTGCCTTCCTTCAAAAAGGACCTATTGTGGCTCACAACACAACACAAAAAAAAACCGCATCAAAAAATAAATACACATAAAAAGACAATGGCATCAATGAAGACTAAGGGGATCATTTATTAATGGGCGCTGTTGTTGTACTTAATGCACGATTAACGCTGAAACGTGGTGCTTTACATGCAACACCCCCGTGTTAATCGTCGGGGGGGACGTGTAAAGCATTTTCCTGGCAGTTAATGCAGAGCCCTGATCCATAGCACATGCTGCATTAGCGCTGGTGCACCTAGCACCACCTATTGCAATAGGCAGGGGTGACTGCGCTGAGATCACCACATCCACTCTCTGCTCCTACCCCACCCCCTCATGCCTCTAATGAGGGCTGCACAGTTAGTGCAATAATCATCCTGCGCTGTCATGGCCCTGCGCCACCTGGCAATATGCATCCCAGTGCGCCTTTAGCGTACACCAGAATATACACTGCCAGGTAGCACCAATTCATAAAAGACCTTCTAAGAATGTGTGCGCTGGTGAAGTGGGGCCCAGGAACAGATGCAATATTATCCAGCAGCTAGGACGAGAATTCAAAGCTTTCATTAAAATTTAATTTAATACAATCCAGTTTCTTTTAACATACCACAATAACTCAAAACAAATAAAACAAAACATATATAGTAAAATTAATATAAAATTGACCAAAGTTACAACACAAATAATAAAATATAATGAAACAGAAAAAAAATCCAATTATAATACTCTCCAGTGGTCTGATCAAGAACAACTAACCTATTACTCAACAGAATTAATATGTCTTACAGACATGTGTTTAAGAGTTTCCAGAATTTTAATATACTACATAATTCCAAAGTAAGGAAATTGCACAGATTGGGGATTATAAATTCAAATACCTTTTCATTCATTCCTGCTAGCTTAAAAGCAGAGCCAACAGGCAATTCCAATGTATTCTTATGTAAAGAGTAAGCAGTACTGAATGTAGGACTTCACTGTACATAAGACGAAATATAATCAGGGGAAGTTCAGAAATAAACTTTAAAAGTAAACCATAACAATTTAAACTTTATTCTAGCATAAATTGATAACCAATGAAGTGGATACAATAATGGTGTTACATGACCGCTCCTGGAAACTTTAAACAAAATCTTAAGAACATAAGAACTGCCATACTGGGTCAGACCAAAGGTCCATCAAACCCAGCATCCTATTTCCAACAGTGGCCAATCCAGGTCACAAGTACCTGTCAGGTTCCCAAAAGGTAGACAGACAAATTCCATCCTGCTTGTCCCAGGGGCAAGCAGTGGATTTCTCTGGTCCTCTTTAATAACCATTTATGAACCTTTCCTCCAGAAACTTGTCCAAACCTCTTTTACCAGCTTCTCTCACTTGGTTTGCAGCTTGTGCTGTGAGGGCTTGTGTGTATCAGTGATGCTTAGGGCTAAGCTATCAGTAGCTTAACTACTGGCAGGGTCTCCCAAGATGGGCAGGTCTCAGCTGAGGTGCCAGATCAAGATAAACCATCCATCTGGGAAGCAGCAGAATGGGACGGTGTTGGCGGCAGAGGATCACATTTCTGTGACAACAGCAACAACACGAGAATAAACTTCACAAAAGAAAGGCCTGGCAATCCACTTCTGTATTTTACCATGAAAACCCAGTCACAACAAAACAAATTGCACTATAGTGCTGGAAGATGAGACTCCCAGGTCGGAAGGCACTTAACTGGCTACTGGGATGGAGCTGAAGACTTTTCAGAGTAAAGCCGGCATTTATGATGTGACTGGATCAAAGCCCTCGGGACGTTTGACTTCTGATGTAGCTGCGCATGACATGAGAGTCAGGAGCTGCAAAGATATCTTACATATTGGGACATGGAACATACGAAGCATGAACGAAGGGAATTTGGAGGTGGTCAAGAATTAAATGGAATGTGTACAACTCGATCTGTTGAGTGTCAGCGAACTGAAATGGACTGGCATCGGGCACTTTGCATCTGATGATCATAAGATCTATTATGCTGGCAATGAAGGACAAAAAGAAAAGGTGTTGCATTTATAATTAAGAAGAAACTTGCAGGAACTGTAAACACTTAATTTCTATTCATCTACAAGGACTGCCCATCAACACAACTATAATTCAAGTATATGCCCCAACAACTGCTGCAGAAGAGGAAGAAGTTTATGAGTTCTACGAATAAGTCCAAGCAGAAATTGATAGAACATGGAAACAGGATATCCTGATAGTCATGGGTGACTGGAACACAAATGTTAGCAACAAAGGCGGCGGCAAAATGGTTGGAAAATATGGACTTGGCAACAGAAATGAAGCTGGAGAAAGACTGATAGAATTCTGCAAGACGAATGATCTATTCATCTCAAACACCTTCTTCCAGCAACACAAACAGCGACTGTACACATGGACTTCATCCAAAGGATTGTACAAAAATCAAATTGACTACATCTGTGGAAATAAACGATGGAAAAGCTCTATAACATCAACAAAGTCAAAACCTGGAGCTGACTATGGTACAGATCACCAACTACTAGTATGCAAACTTAAGCTAAAGTTGAAAAAGAGCAAGCTGCTCATGAATGTAGCAAAATATGACCTTGGGAATATACCACTGGAATTTAAAAACTGTCTGCAAAATCGATTTGCTGCTTTAGATACAAATAACAGAGCTCCAGAAAAGTTATGGGATGATATCAAGAAGGTTGTGTCCGACTTCCAGGGCTATGAGCGCAGCAGAGGTCAAACATATCTAAGCAAGCTCTGTCTCCCGACTCTCTCCCCAAGATTGGTAAGAAGCGCAACGAAGGGTGCAAACCCTCTCCAGGGATGATATAATGCCGAAGGTGGTGAGGCTTAAACCGGTCAAGACTATTGCGGAACTATATGCAGCTAAAGGTAAGGCACGGGAGATCGTGGAGGGAGTGGTGCAAGGCCCGGCTTCCCCAGCGTCATCTATGGCAAGTACTGGAGATAGCAACGGTGGGGGGGGGGGGGGGAGAGGGGTGCAATGAAACAGACCTCACAATATTGAGAGAAATAAGAGACTCAAAAACAGAAATTGTTAATAAGGTCCTTGGCAAGATAGAGGAGAAGTTTGTGGTGGTGGGGGATGCGACTGGAGGAGGCCGAAGCCAGAATCAACTCCATGGAGGATACACAGGCGCAGGTGGGAAGGGAGGTCTCATGCCTACAACAACTAGGCTGGCTGCAAGCTAAAACAGAAGAAATGAAAAACTGGAGGAGAAGGTCAAATGTGCGGATCTTTGGATGCCGGAAGGGGAGGAAGGCAGAGACCCCATAACATTTGTTAAAGCTTTACTAGTATAATGTTTCCCAGACTGTCCTTCAACGGAAGCCTATGAGATTGAGAGGGCGCACTGAGAACTTCATCCCCGCCCAGAGAACAACGCAAGGCCGCAGGCCTTTACAGTTAAGCTGCTGTGGTTTCAGGACAGGGAAGATATCATCTGTCTAGCTAGAAGAACGGGGTACGTCTCATTCAAATCATGGAGGGTTTCGGTGTTCCTGGATATGGCAGCGGAGACTATGAGAAGGCGCAGGAACATGGTAACATTCAAACACACCTTGGCAAAGAAAGGAATACAGGTGACAATTTGGTATCCAGCACGAGTAACATTAATGGAGAATGTCGTGAGAAGATTTTTTCAAAGCATGGAGGCACTAGAGAAACACCTTCAGACTGGAGCAGCGTGCCGAGGAAACAGCCACGTGGCAGCCATGGACAGCAGAGGAGGCACTACCACCCAGGTGGAGGTGGCTGAGCAGCGGGAGCAGGATATGGAGCGTGACGCACCAGCCGCACCAATGGAGGAACAGAGAGCAGACCAAGCTTCAGATTCGCAGGAACTGAACTCAGGGAGAGAGCTGAACTGGAAGTAACACAGAACTGAAGCGCGGGAAAGGATGGACTATGAGGGAGAAGGTAGTCGGCTTCCATAGGGAAGCCAAGTGGAAGACTGTTTAATTGGCATAACTGGGGAGGGATGGTTGGAGCGGGGGAGGAGGGATGTGAGACGGGGTGATACTGCATTAAGCTTTGCGGAAGCAAAGAAACAAGGGAAAGTGGAACTCAGAGAAAGGGGAGGATAAAGGGGAAGAAGTATGTGATGTTAATTATTGTATGTTATTTTGATGTTTTAATGTGGCTCAGTGTTAACAGCATGACACAAAGGGAGATGAGGTTGATTAGAAAGGTCCAACGAGGGATATCGGGGGGTTACATAATTGCCTCATGGAATGTTAAAGATGTACATAGCCCCATTAAACAGAAGAGAATACTGACAAGTTTAGTGCGGGTGAAGGCCGTTTTTGCCCTCCTACAGGAGACACGCTTAACTAGAGAGGAACATGAGAAACTGAGATGTTCGGGATACACCCAGATGTACTGTTCAGCATATAATTCCAAGAAACGGAAGTATTCTTGTCCATAAGAGGGTCCCTTTTATTCTGGGAGAGGTGGGGAGACACACACAGGGCAGGGGGTTGTGGATCGTAGGGCACGTGGATCAAGCAGAGATAGCAATTTTGAATGGATATGCTCCCAATGGGCCCAAAGGAAGCTTTTATAGACAGATGTTAAGGGAGTTTACAAAAGTGGCTCGGGGGGATTGGATAATAGGGGGAGATATGAACCGTACATTGGGGAAGGAGGACAGATCAAACTTTTCTATGAGGGCTCATGGGAAGGAAGGGAAGGAGCTCAGACGTTGTTTGAGGGAGTGGGATCTGATAGATATATGGAGGGCGGAAAATGGTGGGCAGCAGTGCTTTACTTACTTTTCATCAAAGGCAAGGGCATATTCCCAGTTAGATTACATTCTAGGGTGAAGGGACCAAATGGGAGTAGTAGGGCAATGCCATTTCCACCTGCTTACTATTTCTGACCATGGTATGGTGACCTGTCAATGGCAACCATCAAGAAGTGGGGGAGAGGGTAGATACAATGGGTGGAGGACTAACACGCAACTTCTGTGCAAGGAGAAGACCTCTTAAACAATGATATGGGCAATGTGGATGGTGCTACGATTTGGGACGCAGGGAGCGCCTATATGAGGGGGATCTTAATACAACAGGGAGCGAAAAAGAAAAGGGAGGAGGCGGCAGAGTAAAGCTGACTGCTAAGTCTGATACAGGATCTTCAGGCTAAACAGAGTGCAATGGGGGGCAAAGGGTGTATCGTCAACTGTGCAATGCATGGACTCAGCTTAATGCGTTAGATATGGAGCGGGTGGAAAAGCTGTTAAGGGCTACCAAGAGGTCCTATATGGAAAGTGGGAATAAGGCAGAGAAGTTATTAGCATGGCAGTTTAAGAAACGAAGGGAAGAAAGGTTGGTGGCTGAAATACACCAGCCAGGAGGGAAGCGAGTGTACGCAAATGCGGACATCTGCAAGGAGTTTAGGAGGTTCTATGAGCAGTTATACAATACGGAAAGGGAGAGTTTCCGGATCAAGTGGCCCAGTATCTGGAGAGGATAAGTTTGCCTAAATTGGTAGGAGATGAGGCAGAGCCATTGGGAGAGGGTTGTGCAACTAGAGGAGGTATTTAGGGTAATAAAGTATCTTCCGTGGGGGAAGGCTGTGGGAGAGGATGGGTTCCCTGCTGAATACTATCAAGCAGTAGCGGGGGAGGTTGCTCCCCTAATGGCAAGGGTTTTTTCAGGGGCCCTCTGTGGGGAACGGCTTCCCGAGTCCTTTGCGCAGGCAAATATCATTGTCCTCCTGAAGGAGGGAAGACACGGGAGCACTGTGGTAGCTATTGACCGATAGCACTAATAAATTGTGATGCGAAGATATTCGCCAAGTTGCTTGCTCTCATCTTGGAACGGGTTTTGCCCCAACTAGTATACCCAGACCAGTCAGGGTTTGTCAAAAGAAGAGTGATGTCTGATAATGTACACTGGGCAATAAATTTGCTTCACGTAGTGAGGGAAAGGAAGGAAAAGGTGCTCTGTGTGGTGCTAGATGCCGAAAAGGCATTCAATAGGGTGGAGTGGAGCTTTCTGTTTGCAATGTTGGATCGCCTGAACGTAGGTGAGGGGTTTAAGATGGGGATAAAGGCTCTTTATACAGCCCCGAAAGCACGGGTCCTGGTAAATGGGCAACATTCGGAGGAGTTCCAGCTATATAGAGGGAGGCGGCAAGGGTGTCCGCTGTCCCCGATGTTATTTGCGATAGTTATAGAAGCTTTGGCGGTGAAGTGTTGGGAAATTTAACTTACTCTGCCTTGGGTCTGCTGTATATATATTGGCTTTATATGACTGCACCCTTGCCTGGTGAAACTACACAGGAGGATGGATGGCACAGAAGACAAGAAGACAATAGCTATATGAGAGTATATGCTTGCCATAAGATAATAGATGTGGCCTGCTATGGAGGATTCTGGGTAACCATATTCTGCATAGGAGTATGCAAAATATTGGGCCTAGTAATATCAGCAAGAAAATACAGGTCAAGCAAAGAATTCAAACTAATGAGCAAAAGCACTCTCTCTAGCCCTGCATGGTTTCAATTAGTGCCAAAAGAAGGAAAAACACAGGAAGGGGCAGAGGTCACAGGCCATGCATAGATGAAGCAGATCCAGAGGTATAAATATAAAGGCATTTTCCCCTGGGAAAAGTGTTGCAGGACGCCTGAGGCCCTGCTGACACCTAAGAAGTTATGATGAATTCACTGAAACTAATTTAAAGCAGACATTTGAGACAAGGAGAAATGTATATAAACCAGCCATTTTGGAGGATCAGGGGGGCTGTGCTTTCTCCCTTTACAGAGAGAGAAAGTGCTGTCCCCGCCATTTCTAGACAGGCTTTTGCTGTTCTGCATGACACTGCTATTTTGTTATGCTGAAATAAAAGTTTTTGTAATTAAAGCAACTGTCGTCTAAGTAATTCTTTGATTGGTGATATTTGGGCAACTGCTTGTAGGAACCAGAAGCTACAATTGGTGCCGAACCCGGCTAAATGTTTTTTTAAATTGCCCAAGGACTCCTCTGACTGCAGTTTTACTTGTCAGAGGGACTACCTCCTGTTTTTCACGGAGAAACAAACAGGGGATGAGAATACCTTCTCATTAGGAGAAGAGGATTCCTTCTGCTGGTACAGAAGATGGGAATACCGCTCTGAGTGATGTTGAGAGAGATTTTGATACCCTAGGATGACTCCATTGGTGAGTGTTCAGTTTCCCTGTCTGTACGCAAGGACAGAAGACTTGCCCGGGTTCGAGTGGTGGGTAAGTATGTAATTAATATTCTGTTATGTAGAAAATTGTTAGAGTGTCTTTGCATTTAGTTGTAATGTTAGGGAAAGAAAGTTTTGCCCAGACATTAGGTCTCTGTCTTTCCGGGATTGATTGATGTACGCTTGAGACTGTACATATCATTGATATGAAGCGAGTGTGTGTCCTTATCCACGTTTTCATACCCCCATCACTGCAAGGGGATTGGCTGGGTTTGGACGAAGCGCAAGAGTTGTATGTTTGTATGAGTCCTGGATAAGTAACTTCTCACCTTTGTAAATAAAAAGGTCTGAATTTTCCATCTGTAAAAGTGAAGTTACCCCCCCCCCCTCTCTGTAAATTAAGAGGGTTTTGCCCCTGTCCCCGAACAGTGAAAACACCAGGTTTACAGATCTTAGAAAGAGGGACAGCTAAGGAGAATATTTATAGAAAAACGGGGATGATCTCCTTATCTGGGATGCTCACAGACCAGAGAGGGTGACAATTAGATCTATTGAAGAATAGCTTTCGAAGTATCTTTTTGACTAATTATAGCTAGATAAATGAATTACTTTACAAGTTCCAGATCAAAGCGAATGAAGGAGCTAACTGCAGCTGAATTAAATAACCAGGGGGAGTGGGTCTAGTTCAGTTTCAGTATTCTGATCAGATAGGCTGTTAGGTATAATGCATTTAACTCTGTCCTGTGTTTTTAGTTTTAGTCTTTAGTAAACACTGTCCTTTCATTACTGGCTACTTCAGTAGATTTTATGGTCCCTGGAGCTGAACTGATTAGAATTCTTTGCTAAAGTTGAACTAAGTGGGGAATTCCTGGGGAGCGTATCTGTTTGCTTTTATTTTCTTCCACAATACCTATGTGCTTGTAAGACGTCCCAGTCTCTGGAGAGGGTAAAACCGTTGGCCCGGAGTCCCTGGAACGCAAGTGACAAGCGATGTTTATCTGTCTCTATTTTTCCAAGCCTTTCCTGTCTTCTTTAGAACATTGAAAACAACGAAAAATCTTCCAGGGTCTGCTGTAGCAATTGATGTGCTGAGACAGCTAGTTTTTTCCTCCTGTCTGTCTGAGTTTGTATTGTAACATGGAATGGATTTGCTGAGTTAATGGATTGGGATCTGAATGTATTGTACACTGAAGTGAGAATCTTAGAAGCAGACCGCACAGACAGTGTTTTATTCTGAACTGCCAGCTATTGTGTGCAGTGATCTGACTGGTAGAAAAACAAGAAAAATAGTTTATAGTTACAAGTACAGCCTGAAAATTTCAAATTGTTTCTTTTTCCCTTGTGTATATTTGTGTGCAGTAAATAAGTCTAATCCACATGTGTAATCATATAGAGATTGTTCTAAAAAAAATGTGGAAGATCCTAATCAACAAGAGATTAATAAAAGATCATAGTGATGCTAAGAAATTCTGTTTGATTAGTTTTGACCCAGTGATACAAGATCAGTTTTGTCATGTTCTTATGACTTTACAAATTCAAGATCAAACTAATAGAGGGAAAAGACTACAGCTGGATTCTACAGCCAAGGAAAAATAGCTCTAAAAGTTAAGAAAACCTGTTTAGGAAAATATGTAACCTTGTGATGCAAAGATGTTTAGTTCAGTGCTTTAAATCTATCCTGTAGAGTTAGTATTAAATTGTTGAAGAAAATCCTTATATAAGATTATGAAGAAAATACTTTTTACTTGTTTTTTTAAGGTTACAGATCTTCCCAAGCTGTTCTCTATTTTGATCAGATGGGCTGCTGTGCTTAATGACTGATAGCCTTGCATTTATTGTCAGCTGTTCAAATGCCCCTAGATGTTAGATCAAACAAACAAGGCATGAAATTGTAGAAGCTGCTTCTGTTTTCCTTTGACCTTTAAAGCCCCGACAGGACAATGGGGCTGGCAGATTGCAACTTGGAAATGATTTAAATCCCGAGTGAATGAGAAGTTATATGTTTGGTTTTGATTGAGCACAATTAAAAGTAAAACAGAATTTTGTATATTGTTGCAAGCATTTCATAGAGGGCATGCTTGTTGTTCATAAATTACAGAAACCCAAAAGAGCTGTAACTAAGTTTTATTTTAACTTTTAGTGTTGCTTTAAAGGACAGAAGAGAGATCTACTGTTTGCTGTCAGTTCAGTATGACACCAGTTTCATTCAAGTTTTATGTGAAAGGGAGTGTTTGTATTCTTAAGCTCAGTGCTAATGACTAAGGACAGTAACATGGGAGTTGCTGAATTTTAGGATAAATTCATCTGTTTTTCTGTATTTGAATTTTATATGTTGGGGTCCAGAAAAAACCCCAGAGTACTTTGTTTTGAAAGATTTTTTTTTTACAGTATATTGTAGCACTATGACATACAAATTTACTTTAGTTTACATACTTGCACGTATGTTACCAAAATGCTTCTTGTAGCAGTATATTATGTAAAGGTGGCTGATCTGAAATGGCTTTGTTCACAAGCATATAGAACAAATTTGGTGGAAAAATGGAGCTTAGTTCCCAGAAAAATATGAGAATATTTGTAAAGTTATTTACACATAAAAACAACAACATTAATTTGAATTGATTGGACAAAGTCTCCTACAGCACTCTCTCTGATACAGAGATTTGTTTTTTAACATGTCTGTCTAGTTCTGTTGTCCATTTGCATTTCTTAAGACAGCATGCCGGTAAGGTGAAGCTAGCCCAAACACTGACTTAAAGTCTCCCCCTGACATGCAAAAGTATCAGTGTCATGAAAGACTCAGGATAATTACTTTGCCTTGTTCAGCACTCTCACTGAGAACAGTATATACAATAGATTCTAGTCATACGTGAGAGAGAGACATGTGGCTGTCTTGTTAAAAACAATACTTTGTCCTAATGGGACTACCGTTATAAAAATGTTACAAAAATAATAGTTTTATACTGTAGGGAATTTATTCAGATTGTTTAAGACAGTTGCTATTTTGAATGAGCACATATGTCCATTTTTGAACCATACCAATTAAGTTGGTGAAAAAAAGGACACTGTTTACTCATGTTGTTATATTTATTAAGAAAAATCCAAGTTTATATTTCCTATATACTATTTGTTTACCACAATGCTAAGTTTTTAACAATTGTTTGATGTTCCTAGTATGCCAATTAAGAGGTGGTACTCTGATGGACATCAAACTGATGAAGGTTATTTAAAGTGACATATCTGCCTAATGAATCTGTAAACAAATTTTATTCAACTATGCTGTCTCCAGAATCTTCAGTTCAGGAAGTCATTTAAGCCTGTGATAAGGAAGCTTATCATAGCTCAGGAAGGGGCTATAGAAAAGGTGAAGTGTCTCTGAACAAGCAACCTGTCAGTGCTGGTAGAAATGAGAAAACAGAATTTTGCCATAAAAGACTACCAGTCCCAGAATGCACCAGGTTTCCAACAGCCATGAGAGGAGCTGAAGTGAGAAAACGTGTGTTCAATCAAAAGGGCTATGAGGTAATCCCCAAGCACTCATTGCAAAGGGCAGGGCTTGATTCAGCACAGCTGCGCTGTGTTAGGGAGGAGCACTCATCTAAGCAGAATAAGAGTAGAGTTTATTCTACAGATGACCATCTTCATGATCACCTTGGATATCCAGAGAAGGATCATCAGTTTCATCTGAAGGATCAACAGAAGCAGAAGTCAAACCGGACGGACAGAGAGGGAAAGAGACCCTCTGGAAGAAAGAGGAGAAAAGCCTTTGAGAGGTCTAGAAGAGTCCAAAGCAGTACGTATACTGGGAGGTATTCCAAGGGCCAGCATACACCATTGGACTGGGGAAAGCCAGAGGAATGGTGCTGCAGAGCTAGGAATCTCCAGATGCTACCTGTGAGGGAGATGGCTGCACGTGGAAGGGACCCTAAGACCCGTGCCAGAAGGTATGTGAAGAGAGATCCAGTGTCCAGGGATCTGGATTGGAAGGCTGGACATAAGAACTGGACTACATACTGGCCAGGCTATAGAGGAATTCTAACAGCAATGGAAGCTCAGGTATGAACACTGATCTATGCCCTAGCTATAACCTTGAAAGACAGCAGGGAAACAAGTATTCTCCTGAAAGTGCTCCATTGAGAGGTTCATCTGTGCCAATCCATGATATTGAACCTATGCTTGTTGAAGATGGGGGAATGATTGCAGATGAAGAATGTGTTTATATGGATTGCTCTCTATCTAAACTCCGTTGGTAACTTTCTGTTACAAAGTACAGCAACCATCACAAAGAATATAAATTTGTTCTTTAATCTACTCAGAAAAGCTCCTGAAGCAGGATTTGACCCACACAGTAGAAAGCAAGCCAGCTAAGGGGTTTCAGCTGGATAACTGCTAGCAATTAAGCCTTACGTAATTGCTTGTGAGCTAGGAGAGAATCACTTCTGAATCTATGTGGGAAGTAATCAGAAGTTAACCTGAAAAGAAGAGTTTGTTTCTTGCTTTGTGCTTTTCATTTGTTGTTTTCCTGATTTTGTCTTTGTTTTTCCAAGTTAACACTGAAAGCAAGTTACCTGATTTATGTGCTACCAAGCATATCTGTGTTGGGAGAAATAACCCCATAAATAAATATCTTATTGGCTTTACCCAAGAACACAACTAAATTATTGTCAGCAGCTGTGTCTGGTGTGAATGAACTACATTGCCCACAATACCTTGCAAATCATATAGATATATGCACTTGCCAAGACTGTGAAGATTCTCACCCAGGCAGCCATCTGACAAGCCCCAACACATACTCAACAATTGGAAATAGACACCTGGAGACAGGCTAGGTGCATTTTGCACCATGATATGCTTTGGAACATCCACACTGGCCATGTGGTACTTCCAGATGCTTTTTGCCTCATTTTGCCTTTGTATGTCCTGGCCAGACATGCATGGGAAAAAAGAGGGATGATTTTATGACAAATTTTCACAAAAATTGGTGTAATTCTAAAACTTGCCACACTTTCAGAACACGTGTGTGCAACTTGTCTGATCTGTAAAGATCAGTCAAGGGCATAGTGGAGTATTTCCTACCAGCAAATGAATCTCCAGTGATGGAGAGACAAGACGTTTATCAAACTGAGAGACACAGTTGACACCATATGAGATAGTTATGATCTTAAGTAAATGTGGATGAAATTATGTTTGTCACATTGCATTATCTCATTGTAAAATCTAACCTAGAATATTTAGTCTTTTCATTTAATATTGGTTGCTGCTCTTCTGAATGGGACCTGGAACCATGTCACCAATTGAAATCCAGAGATTCCAGCAGAGGATATTGGCCATAATCCAGAAGGAACAGACCACCCCAAGACCTCTGAACTCAACCATACTTAAACTTCAGAGACAGGTGAAGCGCACGACGCAGTCCTAAAAAACTGCTGAGAAGCATGCCCAAGTTATCTGAAAATAAGAAGTATTAGACTGATTGGGACTTTTGGGAAAATCTACAAGCCATTTGGGCTACAGCAATTGCAATACCCACACCAGCTCAAGTTTTGCTATAACATTTTCAAAGCTTTCTTCATCACTTTGTTGAATATTTGATGTGTTCAGTATTATTGCAAGCTGTATGTCTTCCATTCTCTTAGAATGTTGCCTGCTGGTATTCTGGACTCGGAGGAGGCCTAACAGCTTTTCTTTATATCTTTTTAAGTATTGCCGTTTTTGGTATTCTTGCCTGCTGTATTTTTCCTATTTTATTAGGATGCTGTAAAAGAATGATATTGCAAAGTACAGTACCAAAAGCTGCCCCTTGATAATCCCTCTTTGTCTCAAATGGTTATTGTTATCAATGCCCCTTAGTGGGATTACTTTTGCCCCTCCACATAAAAGAGAAAAAGGAAAAAGAAAAAATGGAGAATGTTGGGAAATTTAACTTACTCTGCCTTGGGTCTGCTGTATATATATTGACTTTATATGACTGCACCTTTGCCTGGTGAAACTACACAGGAGGATGGATGGCACAGAAGACAAGAAGACAATAGCTATATGAGAGTATATGCTTGCCATAAGATAATAGATGTGGCCTGCTATGGAGGATTCTGGGTAACCATATTCTGCATAGGAGTATGCAAAATATTGGGCCTAGTAATATCAGCAAGAAAATACAGGTCAAGCAAAGAATTCAAACTAATGAGCAAAAGCACTCTCTCTAGCCCTGCATGGTTTCAATTAGTGCCAAAAGAAGGAAAAACACAGGAAGGGGCAGAGGTCACAGGCCATGCATAGATGAAGCAGATCCAGAGGTATAAAAATAAAGGCATTTTCCCCTGGGAAAAGTGTTGCAGGACGCCTGAGGCCCTGCTGACACCTAAGAAGTTATGATGAATTCACTGAAACTAATTTAAAGCAGACATTTGAGACAAGGAGAAATGTATATAAACCAGCCATTTTGGAGGATCAGGGGGGCTGTGCTTTCTCCCTTTACAGAGAGAGAAAGTGCTGTCCCTGCCATTTCTAGACAGGCTTGACACTGCTATTTTGTTATGCTGAAATAAAAGTTTTTGTAATTAAAGCAACTGTCGTCTAAGTAATTCTTTGATTGGTGATATTTGGGCAACTGCTTGTAGGAACCAGAAGCTACAGAAGGTGAGAGAAAATAAACAGATATGCCCGATAAAGGTGAGAGAGGTGGAGCATAAGATTTTGCTTTACATGGATGATACCTTGGTATTTATGTCAAAACCTACAGAATCGGTGCCAGCATTAATGTATGAGTTAGACACATTTGCGAAAATGTCGCTGTTTAAAGTAAACCTGTCTAAAACAGAGGCTCTGGCCCTGGGTGGTCTGCAACACCAGGAACTACTGGATTTTCCATTTCAATGGGCGAAGGGACAACTGAAGTACCTGGCGGTTAGGATATCGGAAGATCCTATGGAGTTGTTTGGGTCCCTTTGTTAAGATATTCACTTGCCTTTGTTTCACTGCAAGATATGGTTTATTTCATTTGTCCTTCTCCCCCCCCCCTTTTTTTAAGTCCATTTGCATTTTTTATTTGGTTTTGTTTTATTTTTCTTTATTTTGTGAAGGCCTTTCCCCTCTCCCCATTGCTTGCCTGCTCCCTCCTCCTCCACCGGCCAGTGTTTATTGCTCCGCTCTTCTCCATTGCCGCTTCCACTCTCTCTGTTGGTTCTCTCACCTTGCGCCACCTTTACTCACCGGCGTTCTTTGTCGGGAGCACTTCAGCCTTGTCTCCTCAGTCTGCTGCACTTCGCGGCCACGTACGCTGCCGTTCGGGACCCGCGGCTATGTGTCTCACTGCCTGGTGCTTCGCCTTTGCACACTCTGCCTCCCGCTGCTGCCCTAATTGCACAGTGACCTTGCCCACCTCATTTCGCCACTTATTCCACTTCTTAGGGGCTTGTTAAACTCTGTTTCGGCAGGCTTAGATGACGGAGCTCCCTCCTCATTTATTTATTTTTATTTATTTAACATTTCTTATATACCACCTACCATGATATCAAAGCGGTTTACATTGAACAAACTGAAATTACATTGAATAGGGCATTATAACTTGGAGATAACTCTCCATTGCCCATGTTCTCTGTAAAATAGTTAAGTGGCTTGCCCAAGATCACAAGGAGCACCTGTGGGACTAGAAACCCCAGTCCTTCCAGCCCAGGTTTGCTGTCCTCTAGTGGGATTTGAACCCCCGACCTTCCGGCCTGAGGTAACGTGCCCCAACCACTAGGCCACTCCTCCCTCCATCCAGCCCAATGACATCAGTGGAAGTCCCATAAACCATTATTAAAGGGGACCTGGGAAATCCACTGCTGGCCACAATAAAAGCACTGTGGAACCTGTGTCCTTTGGGGAAACTGCTAAGTACTTGAGGCCTAAATTGGCCACTGTTAGAAACAAGATACTGGACTTGATGGACTCTGGTCTGACCCAGTATGGCATATCTTATGTTCTTATCCTCTCTTGTCTGAAGAAAGTGACGCAGTGGCTACACAAACACTCGCTCACGCTGAATTTAAGCAAAATAGAGGCACTGGTGGTGAACAAAGACCCCACCTACATTCCAATAGAGACACTCACCTTAAACAACCACAATATCTCCATAAAATTAGAAGTCAAATACCTAGGTGTTACATTAGACTAGAAACTCATTTTCCAAGCACACATTAAGAAAACAACTGCAGCTACATATCTAAGTATAAGGACCCTACATAACCTCTGCCCATTGCTGGACCATAATCTATTCCGCACAGTCTGCCAAGCAATCATTTTTCTAATCTGAGATTACTGTAACTCAGTACTCCAAGTACTACCAAAATGTACACTCCTTCCACTCCATATAGCTCAAAACTCTGCAGCTCGCTTGATATCATGGACACCTAGTCAAGAGCATATCACTCCAGTATTAAAGGAGCTACACTGACTGCCCATCCAAGCACAAATATAATACAAATCATTCATGAACACCTTCAAGAGTATACACAACCTAACTGCAGGCTACTTACCATCTCTCATACACGCACCTACAGAAAACAGACCAAAAAGAGACCAAACCACAAATCTCCTTCAACTCCCCAGACATAAAATAACTAGTATGCAAGAAACATAGAAACATGATGACAGAAAAAGACCACATGGCCTATCTAGTCAGTCCTTCCATATCAACAACTACAACAGTCCACTTTTTACCTTTAGAGATCCTCTGTGTTGGTCCCATGCTTTTTTGAATTCAGTTACTGTCCTCATCTCTACCACCTCCACTGGGAGACTATTCCATGGATCCACTACTCTTTCCGTAAAGAAATATTTCCGCATATCACTCCTGAATCTATCTCCCTTCACCCTCATCCCATGTCCCCTCGTAGCAGAACTTGCTTTCAATTGAAAGAGGCTCTCTCCCTGAACATTTATGCCACGGAGGTATTTAAACATCTCAATCATATCACCACATGCTATCACACCTTTTCCATATATGGACCTACCTTATACAACTCCCTTCTGGCTAATCTCTGAGCAACTACTGACCTAAAGGACTTCAGGAAGATGCTAAAAATGCATATATTCCAGAAATGTTATGGGACAACTGCTAATCTCCCTCATACCCAAATGCCTGAAATACACCAAAAACTGGACTCTATACCATTCAAAATGTATATAATTAAAAGCCCACGGATCAGACAGTAAGTACTTAACTGTGTAAGGGTTAAACTGTAAATAGTTAATTACACAAGGATTCAAATTGCATGTAACTTGTTAGTTGTAACATGTTTTATGTAACTTCTGTTATGTTTAATGTAAACCACCTTGATATTACTGAAAGGCGATATATAAGAAATGTTAAATAAATAAATAAATAATGCCAACAGCAGGCAGTGGCCCCACTCCTCCTCCACCCTTCTGCCCTGAGGAGAACAGGAAAGAAGGGAGTGATCCCTAAACAGACATTGCAGAGCAAAGAACAGATACAAGAAGAGGCTGAACTATCAAAAGTCTGAAATATACGAGCAGTACTTGCTCTGTCCCCCCATAGCTTGTGTGTGCAAAAATGCAATGTGTGCTTTCAAGTCAATACTGACTCCCAGCAATCCAGAAGCTGCATCTTTACATTATGTTTGTATTTGCTTACAGCTTGTAAACTAAAGCAAGCAACAGCTTCCTGCTAGGGTTTACTCTTATAGGTTGGATTGTTGCATATGACTCATTTCCTTCAGTCTCCTCAAGACCTTCCTGGCTTCATGCCTCAGCCCAGTATAAGACTTTTGATCCTATTGGTCAACTCTAGAGACCCTAGTCTTTACAGATAATCCATTGTACCCTTCTCTTTAAGACAAAAATTCCCCATCTTGGGCACAGAAATCAAGCCACTCCACTGCTTTTCTTCCCTCTCTATCCCTGGAGATTGCATCATCTTTTTACTAGTCAATTCAACCATCTATTCCTTCAGTCAATCAATAATCTACAGTGGTGTGTGGTCAGGCCCCTCAAAGGATCCAGTGAATCCCCAGCCCTGCCAAGTCATGTGACAAGTTGTTGTTGTTGTTAAGTGCTGTCAAGTCGGAGTCGACTCATGACGACCCTCTGGATAGCTATCCTAAATTGTGTTCGGTCTTCAGTCAGGCGGCTCATTGTTGACAGACTGGTACCCGTAGCTGCTGTTATTGTCTCGATCCATCTCATTGCTGGCCTTCCTCTTTTGTGTTGACCTTCTATCTTGCCAAGCATGATGTCTTTCTCTAATGATCTCTCTCTTTGCATGATGTGTCCAAAGTATGAAAGTTGAAGTCTTGTCATCTGAGCTTCTAAGACAAGTTACAGTTTCATATTTCTGTTCTTACTGCAGCTCTTTGGTGCCTTTATCTCCTCATGCATTGTGCATGCTGCATGTGCTATCAGCACAGAGTTTGCACAGCACTAGGAGGGGAGGAGGTTTCTGCACAGCAATCAGCATGGAGTAACTGCTCAAGGACAGTTAGGCTTGTAGCATCGCAGTTGCCAATTAAGCAACTTGCAAGCATTCAGCATTACAGGTGAGGCAAAGCAGGAATCATTCAGCCATTAGGTAGCACTGACACTGGCCCAAAACGTCATACTCACTTTTCAGAAAAAGTCCATAAACTTCAAGTTACTCTTCCATCCCATTCCTCTTTTTCTCTACCTGATCCAGAAGATTCCACTCCCACTATCACCATACACACTTTGCTCCCATTACACTGGGCAACAAATTTTTACAAAAGTCATGTTGCTGAAATAAAAAGTCATTTCTTACCAATTTTTATATGCTGAACACGAATATGACAGTGAAATTGCAAAGTTGGCTCTAGTTATTTTGTAATCTACAAGAATTAATGTTTACAGCACAAAATGCATGTCAATAGTAAATATAATAGGCCTTCGGTTAATACCTACAAAATACCAAGTCATAGACTACTTCTTAGATTTTTTCGCCTGTCTCTTGTACAGCTGTTCGGGAGCTTCTCTGGGGAGTGTCCAGCAGTAGTCAGCCAGCATTGTAGTGGACCATTTTCCCTGGTATCTTTGCTCCATCGTTGCGATATCCTGGTGAAAATGCTTGCCCTGTTCATCACTAACCATACCACAGTTGTCAGGAAAGAAATAGAGATGGAAATCAAGGAAATGGATCTTTAGAGACATATTGCAGCCAAGTTTCTGATACTGCATCAGCATGTCTTCTACTAGTTCCTTGTAGTTTTCTGCCCTAACATTCCCGAGAAAGTTTGTTTGACCTAGGCGAAAAGCATTCCATGCTTGTTTCACATCACCCTGCAACAAAGTTGTTGAACCAGTCATCTTTGAAGAGCTCTCAAATCTGAGGACCCACAAAAACTCCCTCTTTAATCTTTGCTTCGCTGAGTCGAGGGAATTTTTCATGCAGGTTTCAGAAAGCTGGCGAAGTGCAGTCCATGACTTTCACAAAGTTTTTCATCAAACCTAGTTTGATGTGAAGGGGTGGTAGCAGGATTTTGTGAGCCTCAACCAGAGCTGGGTGCTGGATATTCTTCTCTCCAACTGTTACATTTTGTCTGCGATTCCATTCCTTCCGCAAGTAGTGCCAATCCCTTGCTCGGCTATCCCTCTCACATAAGGAACACATTTATTTTATATATCCCTGCTGCAGTCCCATTAAAAGGGCAACTACCTTCAAGTCACCACAGAGGTGCCAGCTGTACTTGTTATAGTTAATGGAAGTCAGTAGATGCTTTAAGTTATCGTATGCCTCTTTCATGTGGACGGCATGCGCTACTGGAATAGATGGAAGACAGTTTCCATTGTTCAAAAGCACAGCCTTCAGACTCAGTTTCGAAGAGTCTATAAATAGTCTCCAGTCTTGTGGGTCATGAGTGATTTTTAAGGCATTCATGCAAATAGCACGGTATAAAAGAACTGT
Organism: Ichthyophis bannanicus; assembly: GCA_033557465.1. NCBI lineage: Eukaryota > Metazoa > Chordata > Amphibia > Gymnophiona > Ichthyophiidae > Ichthyophis > Ichthyophis bannanicus. The sequence continues at coordinate 472,467,818 of CM066031.1, read as the reverse complement.
AAATAAATAAATAAAATAAAATAAATGAGGCTTTCAATATCGGAACAGAATACCAGATTACGTTCCTTTCTGACTGTGTATAGTACACTGCTGACGTCAGATGGCTTCAGAAGCGTTCTGGCAGTAGTATTGCATTGCATCAGAAAATGATGCAATCAACTCTGGATGATGTGTGCATGCTGGTATTATGCAATGTGATGCAATATTACATCATTCAAGGCTTATTTGGGATGTTGTTGATGTCCTACTGGATAAATTTACACAGTGAAATGTCAAAAATGAACTACATGCAATATCTTCAAAATGAGAGCCAATAATTTTTTTTTTATGTTATATTCGTGTTCAGCTCACCAAGATACTACAGATTAGGGCCTTTTAAAGTCAGTAACGATTTCAATGTTGATCAGTGTTACACTGAACGACCTTTCCCATACAGGACAATCCATTCGCAAGACCACATGCTCATAGGATTCTATCCCCTTAAATTGGTTCACGAAACTACTTCCCAATTATCATAAACAGTGGCCTTATATCTGGTACAGTGCTAGAGATTTGGAAGAAAGCAATGCTCAGTCCCATCCCTAAGTATTATCAAAGTGATCTATGTGAGCCTAAAAACTATTGACCCATCTCTAACTTGCCTTTCATGTCAAACGTCGCAGAATGGAAGTATTCAAACTCCTCTCTGATCATATTGAGCATGTTCATGCCCTACATCCTCGGCAATCTGGTTTTTGCCCTCTGCACAGCACATTCCTCCCTCCTAGAGAGGGAGGAGTGGCTCAGTGGTTGGGACAGGTTACCTCAGGCCAGAAGTTCAATTCCCGCATGGGGACAAGCAACTTCAGGCCAGAGGGAGAGAGGTCTCTAGTCCCATGGCCACTCCTTGTGGCCTTGGCCAAGCCACTTAACCCTCCATTGCCTCAGATACACTTAGATTGTGAGCCCTTCGGGGACAAGGGAATAAAAAGTACCTGTTAGTATACATGTAAACCGCACTGATTCTAAATAGCGCAGTATAAAAAAGAAATAAATAAAAATAAATTAACCATCATCACAGCTGTTTTAAATGGAGATTCACAGGGTCTTGGATCAAGACAAAATAGTTATTGTCATCTCGCTGGACCTCTCTGCAGCTTTTGACCTGATAGATCATAATCTGCTACATACTCATTTATATAATACTGGTATCCACAGTTCCATACTTGCCTGGTTTTTCTCCTTCCTTCAGGATCACTCTTTTCAGGTTCAGATCCACAATTCTTCATCATCACCAAGCAGCCTTCCGTGTGGAGTACTCCAGAGATCAACACTTTTGCCCATGCTTTTTAATATCTTCCTTTAGCCCTCTTGTCACACTTATGCAAAGCCTAGGAATCTGTAGCTACATCTATGCAGGTGATATCTTGTTACTGTTCTCCACTGATGAACTCTCCTTGACATTTCTCCGTTTAACTCATGCCTGAAAGGCACTGCCTCATGGCTGCGAAGTAATTCAATTAAACTCAACCCAACTAAGACAGGTTCATGAGTTCTCCCAGAAACCCAGCTCTTAGCCCCATAAGTGAAGGTATCTGTGTGACACTACAATCCACTTTCAAATATCTAAGTATACTTTTGGATTCTGATCTTTCTCCCAGCAGATGACCCAAGTCATTAAAATATCTTTCTTCATGCTCTGACATTTCAGGGTTATTCAACTTTTCCTGGATCAATCGGTACAAACCACAGTTATGCACCAAGCAGTTATTTCCTATGTGGACTACTGTAATATCGCGTACTTGGGGCTTTCTAGTATCAGCTCAAGCATTTATAGACAGTGCAAAACATAACCATACACACCCTTGCCCATGCCCAGTGATTCACTCAAGTCACTACTCATGCAATACCACTGGCTTGCCATTACCTCACAGGCTCATTCCCCCAAAGCCTCAATCACATGTCCATCAGACCTCTGCTGAAAAACAATAAGCTCGACCCCCAGAAGGTTGACTCATACAGACCCATATCTAGCATATCTCTACTAGCCAAGATAATTGAAAAAGAAGTCCAACGCCAAATACAACTACACATCAATGACACAGCCCCGCTGGACCCCTGCCAACATAGATTCAGGGAATCCCATGGTGTGGAAACACTCCTCAGGCACAAGGAGAGCAGATTGTCTCCTGTTGGATTAGCAAGAGCAATGAGGCAAGAGATTGGATGAACACAGGTGCCTTTATTGGTGGTCCCCTACGCGTTACGGCCGAAGCCTTCCTCAGGGGGATACACTTAAAAACAAACAATATATGAAAAAATAATAAATTAAATAAAATAAATTAAAACATACCAGGCATGTAACATATATTAACATCAATATAAATACCATATTATAAACATAAAATATGGATAAAATAATTGTACTGAATATAAATATATTACCAATAAACAAGCCTAAAAAAGAAATAATAACAAATATAAAAAAAATAACAATATAAATCATGATAAGAATAAAAATAATAAAACCACCATGGATCAAAAAACATAAAAAACTAAGACCACAGGGCAGATAGTGGACACTACTTAAAAACTACTAATAAAGATAGTATATAAGGAGTACTCACAAGCTCTTGGTGAACGAAATCTTTTCAGGAGGTTCTCTAGTACGCTGCTAGATTTAGGGAATTATTTCACAAAGGTATGTGCAATTTTCACTATTAAAACTATCCACAATAAGATAAGTGTGCTATTTTTAATACTATTCATTTTATAGCCTGTCCTGATATAACATAATTAACAGTGTTTTGTCTTTAATATACAGCGTTGTTCATCACAATTGGCCAAGTGCAGGTATCATTTTCAAATAATATATGGTTTATATTTCTGGTGTCTTAAACATCACTTTATTATTTCAACACAATTTGGTCTTCATTACTTTTTTCAGATTTCCTTTATCCCATCCTTAAATGTTTCTTTTGGTTATTTTAGTTTTAGAAATATGGTCTATTGTACAATATTATTTTCTTCATTTTTACATTTATGTTCATTCATTGTTCATTAATGTCAGTATTACAATAGGTACCGGTTTATAGGCCAAATTGAACCCTCTTACCTGCAGTGCCTTGTGAGTACTCCTTATATACTATCTTTATTAGTAGTTTTTAAGTAGTGTCCACTATCTGCCCTGTGGTCTTAGTTTTTTATGTTTTTTGATCCATGGTGGTTTTATTATTTTTATTCTTATCATGATTTATATTGTTATTTTTTTTATATTTGTTTTTATTTCTTTTTTAGGCTTGTTTATTGGTAATATATTTATATTCAGTACAATTATTTTATCCATATTTTATGTTTATAATATGGTATTTATATTGATGTTAATATATGTTACATGACTGGTATGTTTTAATTTATTTTATTTAATTTATTATTTTTTCATATATTGTTTGTTTTTAAGTGTATCCCCCTGAGGAAGGCTTCGGCCGTAACGCGTAGGGGACCACCAATAAAGGCACCTGTGTTCATCCAATCTCTTGTGGAAACACTCCTCACCACCCTCTTCAACAACATAATTGCTGGAATCGATAACACCCGTCGTGGGTTTGTCCTCATCTTCATGGATATAACCGCTGCATTTGACTCAGTAAACCATGAACTTCTCCTGAGGCGACTTAAAGAGAAGGGTATTTTTGACACAGCACTAAACTGGTGCAAATCATACCTGTCTGACAGATAGCAGCACATATGAGCTGGGTCCGCAACATCGGAACCGTTCCACCAGAAACAGGGCGTACCACAGGGTTCCTCCCTCTCCACCCTGATGTTCAACATATACATGCAGCCCATCTGTAACCTCATCCGTTCATTCAATATTGACTGCTTGATATATGCTGACGACGTGCTACTCTATATGCCTTTCTCAACCGACCAGCTTGACCTCTCTCCACTGACAGACTGCTTTGACGCAGTGGCCAATTGGCTCCAGACCCAAAACCTCCGAATACAGCACAAGAAAAAAGAAGTTCTCTTCATCACAAGGAACCAGAACTTCTCCCCTCCAACCTACCTAAAGGTCAAGGAAGCGGAGCTGCAAACCAAGTCCACAATCCGATACCTTGGAGTCACATTAGACCAACGCCTGGACATGAGGGCGCACATAAGCAACACGGTAAGAGCAGTCTACCATAAGATCCAGACACTCAGACACTTACGCTCCCTGCTAGAACCAGACGACTTCCGGACAATCTTTCAAGCGCTGGTTATCCCACATTTCGATTACGCCAATGCAATTCTACAAGGGCTCCTACATTCCACCCTGGGTATGCTCCAGCTCGCAATGAATAGTGCGGCTAGAGTTCTATATGGTGCCTCCAGGCGTGACCATGTGACACCCATCCAGAAACAGCTCCACTGGCTCCCTATTCACGGTAGAATTTCCTTCAAGATCCTACTGCTGACCTTCAAGGCCATCAACGGGCTCTCCTCCGCCTCACTCTCAGAGCTTATCCACACTACTCCCCCCAACAGAGCCAGAAGATCTGCAGCAATCAACACACTAGTAACACTGAAAGCAATAACACAATGCATCCCGGCAACAGCAAGCAGGGCATTTAGTTTCTGCGCACCCAAATGCTGGAACGCCCTTCCACCTAGCATCCGGGCAATCCCTGACCTAACACAATTTAGGAAGGCTTTGAAGCACCACATCTTCCTCAAACACTACCCGGACGATTGCGCACCATTAACCGCTCCCCCTTCTAGTTCCAATGCACTATGAATACTCTTTGATTCGACTTGATGTAATACCTATATGTAAATAGTTTCCCCGGTTTTACCCAAGTTTAAGCACCTGTTCTTTGTAAATGCGGAGCAGATTCCGGCACCATTTAAGCTTTCTGTTGTCATGTAAACCGCGCTGATGTTGAATAGCATGGTATAAAAGAGACTGTAAATAAATATTCTGTTCAACATCCTAACTTTTACTTATAATGCTATCCATGATACGGCCCCTAAATACCTCTCCTCGTTGGTCACACACCATGCCCCTGCTCGGGCCCTCTGCTCCTTTCATGGTCTCCCTCTTTAATCAAATACAAGTTCATCTGAAGATCCGCCTTCTTTGTCACAGCTTCCACCCTATGGAATAGTTTACCTACTTCATTATGGGTTGAACCAAAGCTGAAGAGTTTCAAGAAAGCAGCAAAAACTCATTTGTTTCAATCAGCATTTGGAACATCAATGGAATCCTTCAGAGGGTTGGCACAGTTTTATCCATCCCCCACACTTCTTTCCTCCCTGATATTGTATCTAGTTCCTTACCTGTCCATCTGCTCTTTTGCTACATACCTTTCCTATCAGTAGAATTGGTGTTCTTTCTCCTGGTTTCTGTATACATTTGTATTGTAAACCGCATAGCTTGCATGCAGATTTGTGGTATATCAAATATGGTAAACAAACATAAGAACTGCCGACTCCAAAGTGGCCCCTTCCCTCTCCAACACTGGCATCTAGTTTGCAGGCCCTGCAGTGGTGGTCCAGGCTGCTGGCTCTGGCTGACCCTCCTCCTCTGCCACATGCAGCCGCCATTAAAGCTGACAAGTTAGGAGGCAAGAGGCAGGGGATCCCTGCACTGATGGCTGCTCACACTGCTGCCTCAAACAACCTCTTGTTCCCACAGTCAATTCAGCCTCCCAAGCTGGCTTATAGTGCAGAGTGCACTGCTGTCTGCTGCATCAGCCTGCCCTCAAGTCATCAGTGGTGGTGGGCCAGCCATCAGGTTGGGAAAGGAAATTAAGAGCAAACGTACAAACTGGCAGTGGCTTCCTTCAGTTCACTTGAGGTAGGAGGAAGGGAGAAATGTTTAATTTGAGGAGGGAGTTAACTTGTGGGGGTTGAAAAGTAATTTTGTGTTACTTCTCTGGAAGTGGGAGCCTCAGTTTCCCATTCCAACAGAAGGAACAAGGACTTCCCATTGACAGGTGATATGTTGGGGCTGCTGAGCCCAACGTGTTGCTTCTGTGGGGTGAGAGGTGCTGTGTTGGGGCCATTGAGCCCTCACTTATTCTAATGGGGGTAAGAGCATCTCATCCCACAGAAGCAACAAGAGAGGCCTTGGTGGTCCCAACATAGCATCTGTCACAGTGGAAGGAATGTAATATGTTGGGGCACTGTGCCCCCTAGTTGCTTCTGTGTGGGTAGATGGTGATATATTTAGGGAGTCATTCTGAGGCACGAATAACAGAGATGGATGTCCTGTTGGGATGTCCATCTCCACTATTCGGGCCTCTTCCCGGTCCCACTTACCTTCCCCATGTCTTGTATGGGGAAGGTAGATGGGGGCAGGAAAGGAGTGTATCGGGGGCAGCATTAGGGAGGGCAGTCACCAGCCCTGGACGTCCAGGGCCGATTCTAATGTCGGCCCTGTAAATCCAGGGCCAGCGACTTGCATGGGGAACTTATTCCACCTCCAAGATTGAATAAGTCCCCCTAGTCGCCAGGGATCAGCAGGCCCGGGGCACAGATGGGGCGGGGGGGGGGGGGCCCGAGAACATTCCCCACAGCCTGACCCTGGCCTTAGGAGGCCAGATTGAGGGTCGGGCTGCAGGAAAAATCACTGCTGGAGGCAGGAGCCGGGGGATTGCGGCTCTTCAATGGAGCCACGGTGCCATGGCAACCAGAGGCCATGGCGCCACGGCGCCACGGCTCCATGACTGAGTTAGCCAGACAAGGCCTGTACGTGCAGGCCAGACTGAATCGGGGTCCTGGCCTGCACATATAGGCCTGTTTGCGATTCTGATCCCGTGGGGCTAGAAGTGCCCCGTGGGATCAGAATCACGACTCCTCTGTGCATCCGGTTCCGGCCAAATACACAGAGGGCCTGGAGATGCGGGATGGAATCGGGCCCTTATTTGCTTGGTCACGGGGAAGAGCCCCTCTTCTTGTGTCTGCGAGGGCATGGGGCAATATGTAGAGGCTGCTAAGCTTCTCAAATTGCTTGTTTCAAATTGCAGAGAACAGCAAATCACTACCATCTCCTCCACTTGGGAAAAGAACAGACGTGGAAGGAGAGCAGAGAGCCACATATTTCTACCATCGCCACAGACCAAGAAAAAAAGGGGCTACCTTGTTGCTTGACTGGACCACTTGGAACTTTCAGTAGCATATAGGCACTGTGGTATGCACCAGTGACCACACAATATAGTCTGATGTCAGAAACAGTGCTGGAGATAAAGTCATTGTGCAATATTTGGTTTTAAAGTTCTTTTCTCTAGATCAACTTTATGCCAAGCAAAGTATTTCTCAAAGGGAGAAGTGCTTCACATCTTCCAAAGTTAATTAAGAGTGGGAAAGATTTGGTCCATCATTTCCAAATAAGCAGGTATGATAGGGCAGAGTGGTGAACAGAAGTGTTACTCTGAATCAATTCTTCTGCTGGCCATGTCTACTTTTCAATATTGACAAAGGAACATGAAACAATAATGGACAAAAGCTTGCCAGAAATATGAATGCTCTCAAGCACACATACGAGCTACTTTACAGCTCAAAATGATTGCTCAAACTCATATTGATCTCAAATTTGATGAACAGTGCAGACTTGAAATTTTAAAAAACATGAGATGATCAGAAGAAACAGATATTTTGAAGTGATTAATTGATGTGGTTTGTTTCCTCAGTTAACAGGAACTAGCATTTTGAGGTCATGAGGAGTCTGTACAGTCACTCAACAGAGGGAATTATGTGCAGTTGATACAATTTGTTGAGTTATGACTCAGTCTTGTGTCAGCACTTGGAAGCAGCTACAGTTTTCTCAGGAACATCCAACAATATTCAGAATGAGAATTTCTTCAAATGTTGCAGTGATTGTGGAAGATGGACACACGGCAACTTGCTGCTTCAACATTAAAATACCACATAAAAGTGTGTATTGCTCAGAGCATTTTTCCATGGAATCGGTAACTGTGCACCACAACATGATGTCAGTCTGCAACTCTGTACCTAACTCTAAAGAACAGATTTCTGGCATGTTGGTGGTGATTAAGAGGATTTATATTTCTTCATACCAACATAAAAACCAAAAAGAGATGTGGCAGCATAGACTTTGCAACTGGCTCACAGAAAAGGACCAAGATATGCCATTGTTTAACCCAAGTTGTTTTACCTGTTCTTTGTAAAATTTAATGTACATTTCAGCCTGCATTGTACAATTTATTACTTGTAAACTGCACTGATTCTAAAGAGTGCGGTATAAAAAAACAAAAGATTTAAATAAATAAATAAATAAATAAATAAAATTAATTCAAAAGAGTGAGTGTTGTAACTCTGACTTACATTACAAATGGTGCTAATATTTAGCATATCTATTGAATCCCTTGGAGTGGAGTAGCTGCCTAGTAGTTAGAGCAACAGCCTTGTAACCAAGAGTTCAGGGTTCAATTACCAATGGCATGCCTTGTGGCAAGTCACTTTACCTTCCAGTACCTTGTAAGAAAATGCCTGGCAATCTCCTTCCAGTCATACCTTTGCCAAGAAAAGCCAAGGGCTGCTGGGTTGCCAGGAGTCAGTACTGAGTTGATGGTACTTAAAAAAAAAAAATGAATCCCTTAGTCTAAATGCACTGCACACCATTGAAAATTTATAATCAAGCCAGCAAGTGTTCAACTGAAGTAGCTACACAAAGATTCACCACGCAGAATCAGTGCGGCACTTCTATTTCAACAATCTCTAGTAAGTTCCTTGTTTGCCTATATGTAATAAAATAGCTGGAAATCATTTATTTAAAATACCAATATCCTGGGGGAGTGGTTAATTTTCCAAGATGGCGACACTGCGTTTGAGTTGGAATGCCTAAACAGAAGGGTAGACGGAAGGCTTCCCCCACGGAGCCAGTGTCCGTGAAATCCCTTCCTTCTTCGGGTGGCCCGATGGATCATTATGTCCAACTAACCAGCCACCAAGTCGGGGAGATAAGAGGGGTGATTGAGGAACCGGCGGAAGAAGTTTTGGTTTCTGCCCTAGAGGTTATGCTCTCCCCGGATGGGCGGGTGCCGCCCTCAGCTCCGAGTTCTCCCCTCTTGGGAGCAGTTGTGGGCTCTTCCGAAGTGGTGAGCCCTGGGGCTTGTGAGCGGGGTCCTGTTGAGGAGGAGACCGGTATGCAGCAAATTTCAGCTATAGCTGCAGACGACTTGGGTGTGGTGCAAGCTGTCGAGGGCATGAAGGCTACCTCTGGAATATTGGATTCGAGGGCAGAAGAATCTCCTCGGTCGTTGTTGGATTCTGAGCCGTCATCAGGTATTACCTTGGTGCGACCTCCTGTTATTTCCCTGTACAACATCTGGGATACAATTTCTCAACTGGCTTCAGTGGTGAGTCAGCAATTGATTTTGGCTTCTTCTCGGGTAGGCAAGCTTGAAGATTCCTATATTAAATATCACCAGAAGGTGTTGGATGTTAAGGCTCAATTTTCCAATACTGAACAGAAACTGTTACAGGTTTCGGATCTTACGGATTCCTTAGTAAATGATAATATAGCTATGAAGCTGAAACTTGAGGCCCTGGAGAATGCTACTAGATCTTCTATTCTTCGATTATTAAATTTTCCTGTTGTTCCAAAAACTTCTCCTGTGGAACTTTTCAAGAAATACCTTCAGGAAACGCTGAATGTACCATCAGAATTAATTCCTCCGATTTCAAAAGCTTATTTCTTGCCTGTCGGCAAGGGGGGGGGGGGGGAGAGAAGCTAGCTGGGATGCCTGATACGGATTTTTTGGATGTTTCGGCTTTACTACAGACACCTATGGATGAGGACTTACTGGTATCTACGTTGTTGGTCACATTGGCCTTGCCTTCGGACAGGGATTGGGTCCTAAGGCTATATTTTAAGATGTGTTCTAAATTGTTTAAGGGAAGAAAATTGTGGTTTTCCCGGATGTAGCTAGGGAAACGCAAAGGAGGCGCAAATCTTTTTTACTTTTGCGTCCTGGGGCGACTCATATAGGTGCCTCTTTTGTGCTTAGATACCCATGTAAATGTATTATTGTGTTTAGATCTCATAAATATGTTTTTTTTTCGGCCAGAGGATCTTTCTTCTTTCCTTAGTGCCCATATGGTGACATCTTCTCCTGTTGGGTAGTCATCCCCATCATTAATTAATGTGCTTGGTTCTCTGTTTTCTATCTTGGTATTTGTTTGTTTTGTATTTTCCTTTATTGGTACAGGGGTTTTCCTCACCCCCTGTCTATATACTCACTCCCCTTCGTTTACTTGGGGACTAATGTTTAACCCTGCTTGTTAATTGTGAGTGTCATTGTTTTTTCTTTTCCTTGGCCGTTATGTTGCAGGGTTATTGCTGTACAAGTGTTTATGCTTGATTCAATGTAAAAATGTATAAATATAAAATAAAAAAAATACCAATATCCTGCTAAATTGCAAGGGGGCATGTTTACTAATGTACACTACCCAGGTAGCACAGGGTTATTTTGCCCCATGCTAAAAACCCCTTGCTACCCTGTAGCGTGCGTAGGGGCGGTGACTGGTTGGGACAGGGGCATTCCTGCTGCATCACTGCTAGCACAGGCACTTGAAGCCCATGCAGCCTGCACTTGGTGCAGGTAACGTTGGTGCAACTAATGCCACCTCAATGGGTAGCATTACCACAGTCAAGCATGGTAACTGCAAGGGGATGGCTGTACCTGCCCCTACCCTACAGTTAGCATGAAACCCCATGCTAGTAACATGACCCAAACCTGCATTACCAGAGTGGGGCTTAGTAAACATGCCTCAACTTCCTTCCTGTTCAATAAGTTCTAAGCATTTTACAAAAAACATACATTATTTGAACGCCACACAAAGCATAAACAAGATACAATCCATGACATTCTTAATTAATTAAAACATTGGTGTCAAAAGCAAGTCTTTGGGATACGGAGCTGGTTTTCTTGCTATTTAGTAGTACACTGCAATACATGCTATGGAACAGTACAGACCTGCCAATTCTCAAAAGCTTAAAACGTATGCTAATTTAACTCTTTTTGTGTCTGTTACCCAGGCTTAATTTTTGGTGGCATGCCAACTTTTTTTGTCAGGACCCCTAAGAAGTGGAGCAGAGAATGTGTGAATCCATTCTCACTCCCCTGCATTCCTTATTAACTTTAACAATATGCCCTCTATCCTCTGCCACTCAAACCACTTCAATTACTGCTGTCATCCTTGTGCTACTCTTCATCACCAAGATCAACTTGATCCACTTAATTGTTCATCTCCTCCTATTTTTGCCTTTTTACTGGGTCAATTTCATCACAGCAGGCTGCCTTCTAAAGATTCCTATGACGACTTCTGTCAGAAATTATTGTGTTCACTTCTTGATCTAGCACCAGTATATGCAAATGATCCTTTTTCACTTTCCCTAATACCATCCCTGCTACCTAGACTTATATCACTTCTTTATAAACTCTTCAATCTCTTATCTGAACAAATCTTCAATCTTTCTATTATTACAAAATGAACAGCAGCAACAAACATCTACATGACCAACAAGCAGATGGATAAAAAAAAAAAAAGAAACAGATACACAGCTTATAAAATGTATAAATCATCATTGTGCAAGGTTATCAGGTACAATACAATACAAGTTGTATCCCTGTTCTCTGTAAAGACATATCTGATATTCGATATGCACAAATGTTACCTGTAAACCGCACTGATTTTAAAGAGCGCGGTATATAAAAGTAATAAATAAATAAAATAAATAAACAAACATCCACTGAAGACCAGACTTTACAAAGTTCAAATGTACTTTATTTTTTCCCTCAACAGCAAGCTCTTCAAATTTTGGAACACTGCATACATGACCCCCATTCTTTCTACATAATCATTTAAGAATTATTCTTCCAGTGCGTGAGAATAAGTGTAATAGCTACAGTTATCAGCACATCCAAGAGTCTAGCCCACTCTATTGTTAATATATGTCTCAGTGTTGGTGCTTTTATTTTATGTATTTATTTGTATTTAAAACATTTTACAGCCTATCCAAAAATACCACACAATCTTCAGAACAAAATACTAAACAAGTAAAAAAAAGATGATTAAACAACTCGTAAACCATCTGGAAAAGATAATATTTGATTTTTAAACATTTTACCACCTATAGATATACATATATATAGTATGTAATTACCCCTGTTAAACCCAAGATGTATAAACCTGTTCTCTGTAATGTACACCGCATGCTCCGCTGCTTTGTACAATTTGTTGTTACATGTAAACCACGCTGATTTAAAAAAAATAACTGTCATATGTGCTAACGTTCACCCAATCCTCAAACAACTTCCACTTCAATGAACTCCTGGCCAACTACAAGCCTACTTCTTTTAAAACAAACAGTATCCTTATATGTAACATGTCTAAAGAAAGTTACATGAGCAATTTAATACTTAGTATCAGCTGTAATTGTTTAGTCATTTTGTAAATTATTTGTTTCTCTAAAATTTTCCTGGCTTTTTACAACAAAACTTGACAGTATGGGAGTCTTTTACTAAAAGGCAGTGGCTGTCAGTGCATGTTCTGGCGCATGCAGAAAGCGCGTTGGGACATGTGTTGACAGCTAGGGCATGGCCATAACAGCATGGGCTGATTTTTACGCTGTCAATCGCCAATCTACAATCCCAAAGCTGTATGCGAGTACAGGAGTTGCCAACTGGATTGATGGCTTGTATTTTATTCAGTGATACTGAAGCACTTTTCAATAGCAATTTTAATCTCCTATATTCTTTACTGTTCTTTTCTCTCAGTAATTTCTGCTTGAGTGTTTTTCTTTCCTCAACTTCCTTCCTGTTCAATTTCCTGGATGGCTCAGCTCTCAGCCAGGGAGATGTTCTCTGTTTTGCTCAATTTTTCTCTAAAGAAAAAAGAAAAAGCTGTCAAGGCCAAAAGTCATCCTGATGCCATCAGAAAAACTTAACTACACAGAGTTGGTTTGCTAACTGTTCGTCACTGAACTGTAGAGCTTCAGGTCATTTAAAATTCAGGCTAAATTCATTTCCCAAAGAGCTGATTAAGTACCATACAAAACAGATGTGGCGACGGGGAATCTCCCTGAAATATTCCTCATTGAATCTTAATGTTAGGAATGATGTACTGACCATCTTCATACGTCAAAAAGAGCGCGGCCTGCCACACTCTATCAAACCAAGATTTATTTTATACATTTCATGGCAATTTAAATATCCAAGAGTGTGGGATACTGGCAAAAGCTCTCTTATAATCAATCCATGCTATAATGAAATTTCTGCTTTTCTTTAGTGCTGACCATGATGGCTTTATTCAATATTAACCAGTCATTAACTGCTCCACTCTTATTGCCCTTTTGCTCTATTGCCATGTCGTCATTGAACTCTATATGATCATATATTCTGTCTGCATCTATTGCAGTAACATCTTATAAACTGTATGTAAACAAGTTATTGGTGTGTAATTTTTAGGAATGTTACTTGGGTCACCCTTTGGAAGGAAAAATGTTTTTCCTGTTATAAGGCATTGTGGTGTTAAGTCCAGCTGCTTGATAATTGGTTTTTGCAGTTTGATGTTTGATTTTTCATGTTTCATGTTTGATTTTTCTAAATGTTTCCTTATGCAGAGTAACCATTCTGCTTCTTGACTATTCTTTATAGGGTCCTCATATAGATTTCTCCAAAAGGTATTAATGCTCTTTCCTAATTCTACTACTACTACTATTGAGGAGTAATATGAGTGTATCGAGGCTGGGGAAAAATTAGCCGTGAAGCAGAGTACTGAATGGATAGAAGAGGAGAAAGATAACACAGAGGGAGACCAGCAAGGAGGAGGTTACAACAGTCTAGACGGGAGGTGACTAAAAAACGGACAAGAGTTTTAGTAGCGTGTTCAGAGAGAAGGGGGTAGATTTTGTTAATGGTTGTAGAGGAAGAAGCAACAGGTTTTGACTCTCTGTTGTATATGAGTGGAGAAGGAAAGCGAGGAGTGGAATATGATTCTGAGGTTATGGGCTGAGGAAACAGGGAGAAGATAAGTGTTGTCAACAGTAATAGAGAATGGAGGAAGGTTTAGGGGGAAAAATAAGACGTTCAGTTTTAAATATGTTTAATTTTAATCGGCTGTTAGACATCCAGGCAATGATGTCCGATAAGCAGGCAGAGATACGATCTTGGAGAGGAGAGATGTCAGGAGTGGAAAAATACATTTGAGAACCACAAGAGAGCACAAAGCCCTCGCAGTAGAGAAACCAAACACAGGAAGCGAGTGGCGTGTGGAGGTGGAGGAGGAGGTGGTCAACAGTATCAAAAGCAGTAGAAAGGTCCAAAAGAATGAGAACTGAATAAAGGCCTTTGGACTTGGTGAGAAATAAGTCATTGGAGACTTTGGCAAGAGCTGTTTCAGAAGAATGAAAAGGATGAAAACCAGATTGAAGTGGATCGAGGAGGGCATGAGAGGAGAGAAATTCAAGACAATAATGAAGAACAGTACCTTCTAGAAGTTTGGAGATGAATGGGAGAAGAGAGATGAGTTGATAATTGGAAGGGCAAGAAGGGTCAAGTGAGGATTTCTTTAGGAGAGGAGTGATTACAGCATGTTTGAAGGCTGTGGGAAAGGTTGCAGTGGAGAGCGAAAGTTTAAGAATATGTGAGATGGAAGGAATGTTGAAGGAGGAGATGGAGTTGAGGATGTGGGTGGGGATGGGATCAGAAGAGCAGGTGGTAAGTTTAGAGGAGGAAAGGAGAAGAGAGGCTTCATCATCAGATATTTTAGTAAAGGATGAAAGGGTGAAAGAGACTGAGGGGAAAAATTGGTATTGGAGAGGGGGAAGAGGAAGTAAAGAAGAAGGAGGAGGTTTGGTGGGGAACTTTATCATGGAAATAGTCAGCTACAGTTTGGGTACTGAGAGGAGGAGGAATAGGAGGTGAAGGTGCCTTAAGTAGAGAATTGAGGGTAGAAAAGAGGTGGCGAGGGTTGGAGGCAAGATGGTTAATCAAAAGGTTAAATAGTTTTGCTTTGAAAGAGCAAGAGCGGACTGGAAAGAAGTAAGCATGAATCTGAAGTGAAGAAAGATGGAGGAGTGGGATATGGACCAGGAATGCTCAGCTGAGCGGGCACTGGAACATAAGTAGCGGGTAGTTGAAGACAAACAAAGCTAAGGTGGGGTGCATCTCCTAGGACATGTTATGAGAGGAGCAAGGTAGTCTAAGATAGAGGAGAGGGTAGTATTAAAGGAAGTAACAGCTACATCAATAGATTGAGAGATCAAAGTAGAAGAAAGAAGGGGTGAGAAAATAGTAGATAGAGCCAATGGATTGATAGCATGAAGATTCCTGACGTTATAAGAGGAGATTGGCTGAGCTTCAGAGGGGATGAAGTGAAGCTTGACAGGTGATGGTTAGATAAAGCATAGTTACTCACCTGTAACAGGTGATCTCCTGGAACAGCAGGAATTTAGTTTTCACATATGGGTATCATCAGTACCAACGGAGCCTGCGCGGGGACGCTCCCCAGCGTCCAATAGGAAAGCTTTTGGGAGCATCCCACAGCACCTGCATACTGCCTTCCAGCCTTTCCCAACTGTCCCTCTCTAGTTGAGTTTAAAGCTGAGACAAAAGAGAGAGGGAAAGAGAGAAAGAGAGAGCTAGAGAGATACAACTCCTAGGGGAGGTGGGTGGGTTGTGAAGTCTAAATTCCTGCTGTTCCCGGAGATCACCTGTTACAGGTGAGTAACTATGCTATCTCCTGGAACAAGCAGGAATGTAGTCTTCACGTATGGGAACTCCCTAGCTGCAGATGCCAGGGAGAAAACCCCAGAAGTTGTGTGCTCTTGTTAAAGGGCTCCACTCCCCCCCATGGATCTCTGGCATCCTATAAGGGATGGTGGGTAGGAGTTGATTAAGTATGGAACAGGTGTTGAAGAACAGCCTGACCAAACAAGGCATCCCGGCGGGAGTCCTTGTCTAAGGAGTAATGGGCTTTGAAGGTATGAACCGAAGCCCAAGTAGCTGCTCGGCCCGTGTCGTCAATAGACACAGAATGAAGATGAGCCATAGAGGCTGCCATGGCTCTCACATTGTGAGCTGTGCCATGTCCTTCCAAAGGAAGGTTTTTACTCTCATAGGCAAAAGATATACACTGTGCAATCCAGTTGAAGTGTTCTTTTCGAGACTGGAAGTCCCAAAGGACTAGGATCAAAAGCAACAAAAAGCTGAGAGGACTTCCTATGTTGCTGTGTCCTTTGTAAGTAAAAGGCCAGAGCCCTTTTACAATCCAAAGTATGAAGATTCCTTTCTGCATTTGAGGCATGAGGCCTTGGAAAGAATACAGGAAGGTAAACCACTTGGTTTAAATGAAAAGGTGACACCACCTTTGGCATAAAATGCGGATGAGTCCTAAGGACTACCTTATCATGATGGAACCTTGTATAAGGAGGATCAGCCACCAATGCTTGCAATTCACTGATGCAACGTGCTGATGTGATTGCAATAAGAAGAATGACCTTCCAGGAAAGGAATTTCAAGGAGGTAGTGGCTAATGGTTCAAAAGGCGGTTTCATAAGCTGCCCAAGAACCAAATTTAAGACCCATGCCACCGGTGGTGGCTTAATGGGAGGCTTAGTTAAAAGAAGGCCTCTCATAAATCTCGCTATGTGAGGATGAGAGGAAATAGGTTGTCCATTTAGAGCAGGGGTCACCAACCTCCAGAGGGCCGCGGGCCGCACAGCCGACTACCGGCAGACTCGCGGGCCGCACACCCCCCCCCCCCCGCGAAAAAAAAAACTGCTCATACCTGTAGTTTTATTTTTCCATGTCAGCTCCCTCCCTTCTTCTGCAGCCGCGGCTCCCTGCCTCTTAGGGAACCGCGGCTGTGCTTGTAAAATCATCGCGGAGCCCTTCCTGTCTTGACGGGCTCCGTGCAGCATTGTCCCGCCTCTAAAGGAAGTTGTTTACCACTTCCTTTAGAGGCGGGACAATGCTGCATGGTGCCCGTCAAGACAGTAAGGGCTCCTCGATGATTGTTCAAGCACAGCCGCGGTTCCCTAAGAGGCAGGGAGCCGCGGCTGCAGAAGAAGGAGTTGGTGAGTTTGCCTTGGCGGGCCGCACCGGGGTAGAGTCTCGCGGGCCGCACGGAGGGACCTCGCGGGCCGCATGCGGCCCACGGGCCGCAGGTTGGTGACCCCTGATTTAGAGGCTTGAAAGAAGCTGCAATAGCACTCAAATGAACTCACTGAATTGGTCTTAAGCCCTGCATTAAATAAATGAAGGAGATACTCCAGTAATGATTCCAGAGGTATCGCAAGAGGGTTAAGACCCTTCTGCGAGCACCATATGGTAAATCTTTTCCACTTAAATGCATAAGAGCATCTTGTGGAAGGCTTCCTGGAAGCATAAAGGATATCCTTTACCTGCTGGGAAAGGTTAAGACCATGACGTTCTAGGCTTTCAGCAACCAGGCCCTGAGATGCAGAGACTGGGGATTGGGATGCCACAGCATCCCGCCCTCCTGAGAAAGGAGATCTGGAGCAGATCCTAACTCCAGAGGCGGAGTTTGAGAGAGATGTAGGAGCAGAGGATATCACATTTGCTGAGGCCAATGTGGAGCTATGAGAATCATATAACCTCTGTCTCTCTGAAGCTTGAACAGGGTTTTGAGAATTAGGGGAATGGGTGGAAAGGCATACAGGAAGTCCTGGCTCCAATGGAGGAGGAAAGCATCCCTGGCCTGACAACCCTGAGCCAGAATTCTGGAACAGAACCGGGGAAGTCTGGCATTCAGGGGACTTGCAAAGAGATCTATGTCCAGAGTTCCCCAAATTTGGAAAATTTTGGCCACCTGGTCTGCATGGAGAGACCATTCGTGTGGGAGTAGAACTCGACTGAGTCCGTCTGCCCAAGAGTTTTGAATGCCTAGAAGATACACCGCAAGGAGATGAATCTGATGCTCTCTGGCGAGGGCCCATAGTCGCAAAGCTTTGTTGCAGAGTGACAGAGAGCCTGTTCTGCCCTGCTTGTTCACATAGAACATGGCTACTTGATTGTCTGTTTGAACTAGGACTGTCTTGTAGCTGAGCTGGGTGTGGAATACTCGAAGAGCAAGGAAGATTGCTCTGAGTTCCAGGAGACTGATATGTAGATAGGTCTCCTGTGGAATCCAGGTACCATGGGAAGAGAGGCCTTGCAGGTGGGCTCCCCAACCCACCAGTGAGGCATCTGTTGTTAGAGTGGCTTGGGGTGGAGGTTGCTGAAAAGGGGACCCGACCAAAAGGTTTTGGGGTGATTGCCACCATTGGAGGGACAAAATAAGGTGATCTGAGTTTGCTATTTTGTCTGACAGGCAACCTGAAGCCTGAGTCCATTGAGTGGATAAAGTTCACTGGGCTGCCCTCATATGGAGGCGAGCATAAGGAACCACATGCATGGTGGATGCCATGTGGCCTAGCAATTGTAACATTTCCCGAGCAGTGAGGTGAGGTTTTAGCACTGCTTGGGAAGCTAACTGCACAATGCGAAGGTAGCGGGGCTGGGCCCTTGTCTGTCTGGTATCCAGCAGAGCTCCTCTAAACTCTAGGGACTGAGTGGGAGCAAGGTTGGATTTTGGGAAGTTTATGACAAGTCCCAAATACTGAAGGATGCACATTGTGCGAGAGATAGCAACTCTGGCCTCTGGCTCTGAAGGGGCTTGAATGAGCCAGTCATCTAAATAAGGGAAGACGAATATTCCTAGGGTGCAAAGTAATGCTGCCACCACAGCCATGCATTTTGTGAACACCCTTGGTGCCGAGGCCAGACCAAAAGGAAGAACCCTGTATTGGTAGTGCTTCCCTTGAAATAGAAAGCGAAGGAACTTTCAATGAGTTGGATGGATGAGAACATGAGTGTACGCATCTTTGAGATCTAGAGAACAAAGCCAATCCTGACTCTGAAGGTATAGCAGCAGAGTTCCTAGAGAAATCATTTTCAACTTCTCTTTGAACAGGAATTTGTTCAAGTCTCTGAGGTCTAAAATGGGTCTGTGTCCTCCTGTTTTCTTTGGAATAAGGAAATAGGGGGAGCAGAACCCTGTACCCTGTTGGAGAATGGGTACCTCTTCTATTGCTCCTTGGGCAAGAAGCAGTGACCTCTTCACCTAAGTGGTCATTGAGAGAGGTCTGAGAATTGAACTGTCTTACCATTGTAGGAGGGGGCATGCTGAGGAAATGAAGCTTGTACCCCTCTCTTACAATAGACAGAGTCCAATTTTCTGCCGTTATCTGACCCCATCTGGGGGCAAAATGACATAACCTTCCTGGAATGGTGGAAGACTCTGGGCCGTTCAGGGCCAGGAAGGCAAAGTTCTCTAGATAGAAGTCAAAGCCCCTGTGGAGGCTGAGTCTGCTGAGCCGGTTGAGGCTTAGCAGCTTTTTTTTTTCTTTGCCTAGGTTGTTGCTGCTGTCCCTTTTGGGCAGACTGACCTAAATGATGCCCCTTTTGGGTATAGGAGGGATAAAACAACTTCTTCTTACTGAAGGATTTTTTCCTTGCAGGATCAGCTGTAGACTTAGACAATCTAGCCAAAGTGATATTGTCAGCATCTATTTCATTAGCTTTTTCCTGCCAAAGAGATTCTCTCCTGTGCAAGGAATATTCCCTAGTTTATCCTGCACCCAAAGTTCCAAGTCAGATGCCTGAAGCCAGGCAATCCTACGTGCACCTATGGTAATAGCAGAGGCTCTTCTTATGCACTCAAAGCAGTCAAAGGCTGCACGATTCACAAACTTGGAAACATCCTGAGCATGATTGACAAGGGCGAGGTAATCCTGCCTCTTATCATCAGGAAGGAGAGGGCTCATAATCTCTAAATCTCCTGCGACCTCCTTAAGGAACATTCCCATATATAATATATAGGAACTGATCCTAGAAGAAAGCATGGAAGCCTGGAAGGTTCAATGTCCAAAGGCATCAAGGGTCCTACCTCACATCCTGGAGGATTAGATGCATGCCTTTTTGCACTCTTGATCCTTCTCATAGCTGATTCCACCACCATGGAATGGTGTGGTAGCTGAGTCTTCTGAAACCTAGGACAAGGAGGAACTCGATACATGGTGTCGAGTCTTTGAGAGTGAGGAGATGTGGTTAGAGGTGTTTCCCACATCCTTAACATGAGATCATGCAAGATCTCATGAATCGGTAAGGTAGCTGCCTCCTTGGGAGCCTTAGGGTATTGTAGGATTTCTAATTCCTTTGCCATAGGCTCTTTTTCAGGAGCCACTGTGATGGAAAGATCTCGAGCCACATCTCGGATAAAATCCTCAAAGGACATATCCTCTGGTGGAGACATCCTACGCTGAGGAGAAGAATCCTCAGGAAGAATCCTCTGGTATCGGCAGAGCTTTTAGAGTCTTTAGACTAATCCAAGGATTCAAAATATCTCCGATCCGGGTGATTGTGCAAAGCATGGTACCGGTACCGATCGAAGTCAGCATTGAAGGGGTCCGCTACCGACTTGTCGATACCGGATGGATAAGCATGACTCGGTCCCGGTAGAATACACCTGAAGTCTACCTCATCATCTCCTTGATCTACTGTCAAAAGAACCCACACAGCTACATCAGAATGCCATATTAAAAGAGGGAAAAAGTAAATTGAAACAAATGTATTGGAGACTGCTCAAAGAATTTCAGAAAACTTTGCTGCAGATTTTCTTAATGTTTTCAGAGTCTCTCTCTCTTAGCTGCCACAGAAAATCGTGTGCCTTATATATTACTGCTGATTGCTATTTAATGTCAGATAGTTATGAAGACTTGGGCAGACTGATTCTATGAAGAATTACAAATTTAAAATAAGTAGCAAGGCTCTAAAACAGCTGTTCCTAGCTCTTTATTATTATTTATCTAAACTCCCCTATCTTTAGTTGATACTGACAACCTTAATCCATAATGTCTACTGGAAAATTTGATGACTGAACATTACAAATCTGCTTAGTCTCTATGACCTAAATCTTAGATTAACCATTACAATCCTGCCAGATTTTCTATGGAAAGCATGGAGAGGGAGATAATACAGAGATACACAGAGTGCTCTAGAAGTTAAAAGAGCTGATGTAGGGTAATGAGCACATTTAAAACTTCTTTTGTCCATTTTTTTAAATTATTCTAGCTGTAAAATCTTCTGAAAAATCAGAGAACCCTGTGCTTAATGCTCACCAGGCATTTGTGTTCTACACTTAGAAAACAAGCAGGCAAAGATGCAGAGCATAACTCCTGCAATTATTTCCAAACCCTCTATCTGTGTTTGTATGCATGTGCACAGCCATTTACTGTATATCTGCACTGCATATGTATGGGGGGTCATTTTAAAAGTCTTAGTCATGATTTTGTATATCCAGAGATGAGCATGTCGACAGCAAAATTACGGCGTCTCTAGAACCATTTTTCAAATGATGTTTAGAGATGTCTCTGGTGCAGGGAGATCCAATTAGGCAAGGGGCGAGGTGGAGGCATGTCTGGGGAGGTGCAGTGTACTTAAACATCCCTGTTTGATTTCAGAAACTTCAGGGATGTCTGCATGCCCATGTTTAGATCTGCTCCAGGCACGAAAAGGCATCAGGAAATTGCTTGCTTGTTTGTTTATTCTCCATTCCTTTTCTTATCATTCCTAGCATTCTATTTGCATTTTTGGCCACAACTGCACACTAGGCTGAGGGTTTCAATGTATTTATCCATGACACTACCTAGATGTGGTGATTCCTAGTATGGAAACTTGCACTTGTCCACATTCAATTTCACCTGCCATTTGGGTACCCAGTCTCCTAATTTCTCAAGGTCCTCTTGTAATCTTTCACAAATCACTTGTGATACAAAAACTTTGAATAATTTTGTGTCATCTGCAAATTTGATCACCTCACTCATTGTTCCCATTTCCAGGTCACTTACAAATATGTTAAAAAGCAGCGAGCCCAGCACAGATTCCTGGGGTACTCCTATTCACCCTTCTCCATTGAAAATATTGGACATTTAGCCTTACTCTCTGTTTTCTATCTTTTTTTCCCCAAGTTTATTTTCATGAGAAAACTCAGTACAATAACAACAATTTTTAAAAAAAGGCAGAGATCCATTACAAACAGAAATGATGAGCCAAATACATGCTAAAAAAGAACCAGTTATCAACTGTATACCTGTCTAAAGACTTACATGTTCTCTCTACTTTATCAATACACTGAGGTGATACAGCGTAGTTACTCACTAACAGGTGATCTCTGGGAACAGCAAGAATCAGTCTTCACATATGGGTATTGTTGGTACCGACAGAGCCCGTGCGAGAACGCTCCCCAGCGTCCAGTAGGAAAGCCTTTGGGAGCAAAGTGGTCCCAGCAGATTTGAGTGCAGTAAACAAGAGCATGGAGCAAGGAGTCAGGTGCCAGAGAAGTATAACTGGTAGAAATTGTGATTAAGTCCCAAATAGATGCTCAAGAACAGCCTGGCCAAATGCAGCATCCCGATGGGAGTCCCTGTCAAGGCAGTAGTGAGCAGCGAAGGTGCAAAGAGAGGACTATGTAGCTGTATGGCAGATTTCCTCTATGGAGACAGAAAGGAGGTTTGTGACCGAGGCTGCCATAGCCTCACGTTGTGAGCGGTAACGTGACCCTCAAGAGAGAGTCCTGCCTGAGCATAGGCAAAAGCAATGCGGTCTGCAATCCAGTTGGATAGGATGTGTTTTGACACCGGAAGACCTAAGTGGCTTGGGTCAAAGGGAATAAATAATTGAGAGGATATCTTAAAATCCTTGGTCCCGTCCAAGTAGGAGGCAATGGCGTGTTTGCAATCCAAAGTATGCAATGCTACCTCAGACCTAAAGGCATGCGGACGGGGTAAGAAAATCGGTAGCTTTATAGATTGGTTGATATGAAAAGTTGAGACCACTTTTGAAAGGAAATGCAGATAGGTACAGAGAACCACCTTGTCATGGCGAAATAGAGTGTAGGGAGGATCCGCTATCAAAGCTTGCAGGTTCACTGATGCGATGAGCTAAAGTGAGGGTAATGAGGACGATGACCTTCCAAAGACAGGAATTTTAGAGAAGTGGTAGCCAAAGACTCAAATGGGGCTTTTAGAAGCCATGCTAGGACCATGTTGAGGTCCCAAGTCACCGGTGGTGGTTTGATTGGTGGCTTGGAAAGCAGAAGACCACACATGAATCATCACACCAAGGGATGCGAGAAAATGGGATGCCTGTCCAGTGGCCTGTGATAGGCTGCAATGGCACTCAGATGAACTCAGACAGAGTTAGTCTTCAGCCCTGTGGAGGACAAATGTAGAAGATATTGCAGAAGTTATTCCACTGGGCAGTCAGATGGATCAATCAGCTTTTGGGTGCACCAAAGGGTGAACCGTCGCCATTTGAAGACACAAGAACGCCTGGTAGACTGCTTGCGTGATGCAAGCAAGATGTCCTTGATCAGTTGAGGGAGCTCTAGGTCATCAAAGGTCATGCTTTCAGCAGCCATGCCATGAGACGGAGGGTTTGTGGACTGGGATGGAGGAGTTGCCCCTAATCCTGAGAGAGGAGGTTGGGGCATCACCCAAACTGAGGTGTGGCATCTGCGCTAGATGAAGCATCAGAGGAAACCACGACTGAAGGGGCCAGTAAGGGGCTATTAGAATCATGGAGCCCTTGTTGGCCTGCAGTTTGAACAGCTTTGGGTATTGGGGGGGGGGAGTCGGTGGGAATGCATAAAGCATCTGCTGTCTGATTGTGTAATGAGGGAAGTCTGGAGCGCAAGAGCGGTAGGTCGTGCATTCTCATGAGTGGCGAAGAGATCTAATCTGGGGGTCCCCCAAATGTGGAAGACACAAGATGCTCTTGTTTTGGACTCCACTCGGAAGATGCGGCTGAGTATGTCCGCTAGGACATTGAGTTTGCCTGGGAGATACATCGCCCGAAGATAGATGCGGTGTGCAATGACAAAGAACCAGAGTCAAAGGACCTCCCGCCAGAGGGGATTGGAACCAGTTCCTTCCTGCTTGTTCACGTAGAACATGGCTACTTGGTTGTCTGTCTGGAGCATGCCACTCCAGGAGACTGATATGCATTTGGGATTCCTGCTCTGTCCACTGCCACTGTGTAGTGAGATTTTTTTCAGATGTGCTCCCCACCCAAGTTTGGAAACATCCATCATTAGGGTGTATTGGGTTGTGGACCTCTGAAAAGGTGACCCTCCAAGGAGATTTCGGGGGAGCATCACCATTAAAGGGAGTTGACAAGAGGAGGAGTGATGCAAATCTTGTCTGAGAGATGTCCGGTTGCCTGAGTCCCTTGGGGCAAGTGTGTCCATTAGGCCTGTCTCATGTGTAGATGGGCATATGGGATGATTTTTATTTTTTATTTAACACTCATTTTTATACCGCATCTTCCAGAGATCAGATGCGGTGTACAAATAACAACAATTAACAAAGCTAAGTTTGTTTTACATAGAACATCTTAATTTTTACATAGAACATCTTAACATATCATAAAATAAACAAGGTGGGTTTTTAAACTGGGACCGTGCAAAAACAGTTAACTAACAAAGTGTAGTATCTATATACGTAAGACAGTACATAACTGATACAACTATATACATGCGTAGGTATTAGGTCATAGGAGATAGGATCGTCATTTCGTTAGCGCTAAGTGTTGTCCATTTAGGTGTGAGGTTTGTGTTTTAAGTGGTCATTTACCTGATTATCCTTTATCTATGTTGATGTGGATGATGTGGATGATGTGGATCATAGAGGCCATGTGTCCCAGACGACGGAATATGTCTTGAGCTGTCATGGCACTTTGACCTTGTACAAAGAGGGTCAGCTCGAGTCAAGCAGAGAGATCCTTAGGAAGGAAAGCTTGGCCCTGACAAGTGTGAAGAGTGCGCTGTGAACTCAAGTTGCTGTGAGGGAAGCAGGTAGAATTTTGGAAAGTTTAACTCAAAGCCTAGACTTTGGAGTACCGTGATGGTGCGAGAAAGTGATTGCTGTGCCATTTATGGGGATTTTCCCCCCTTATCAGCCAGTCATCTAAGTAGGGGAAGACAGATCCCCAAAGTACGCAGGTATGCTGTGATGACTGCCATGCATTCTGTGAAAACTCTGGGTATGGAAGCTAGCCCAAAGGGAAGAACCTGATACTGATAGTGGATTTGCTGAACCCAGAAGCGCAGATAATGTCTGTGGTGATGGTGGATCAGCAAATGCATGTAAGCATCCTTGGGGACTAGAAAACATAGCTAGTCGTTCCTCTGAAGGTATGGCAGAAGGATGCTGCGGGAAATCATCTTGAACTTTCTCAAAGGAGAAATTTGTTGAGATCCCTCAGATCTGGAATGGGTCTGAACCCTCCTGTTTTCTTTGGGATAAGAAAGTAAGGAGAGTCTTCTTGGTCAGGAGGGACTCTCTCGACAGTTCCCTGCATTAACTGGGTGGCCACCTCAGAGAACAAGACATTGTCCTGCAAGGGGTTTGCAGAATAATCTCTTGCTGAGGTGGCTGGGGCTAAGCTTTGAAAGTGAAGCAGATAACCCCCTCAGACGATACTGAGAGTCCACTTCTCTGATGTGATGAGAGGCCACCTGTGGGCATAAGCACAAAGTCTGCCTGCTATGAGAAGGGACTAGGGACCCTGCAGAGGCAGAGTTGCTATTCTCTCTAGAAAGGAGTCAAAAACCAGGTGCTGGCTGTAGCACAGCACCTGGTTGGGGTTTTGAGTCTTGGCCTTCTTAGGCTGATGGGGACCCTGTGGCCATTGCTGTTGCCACTGAGGTTGATAACAAGCAGAGGATTGGTAAGAAAAATAATCTCTACTGCAAAGAAGTCTTCCTCACAGAGGGGTCTGACATCATTCTTGGGAGGTGCTAAGGGTGAGATAGTCTGCCTCAAGCTCTCCTGCCTTCTCTCTCCAACCTTTACCAAATAGGTTTTCTCCAGAGCAAGGAATATTGGCCAATTTACCTTGAACCCACTGCTCAATGTCCAATGCCTGAAGTCAGGCCATCCTACAAGCCCCTATGCAAATTGCAGCAGCTCTACTGGTAGACTCAAAGGTATCGAAAGCTGCCCTGATCAGGTACTTGAAAGTGTTCTGAGCCTTCTTGACTATAGCCAGATATGCATCACATTTGTCTTCTGGGAGAAGAAGAGCAAAATTTCCTAGATTCCTTGAGATGTCCTTGAGGTACATGCCCATGTAGAGTGTATAGGATGTAATCCTAGAAACAAGCATAAATGCCTGGAAACAGCAACATCCAAAAGCATCGAGAGCTCTGGTACTTTATTCCTTGTGGGGCCCACTGGAACGGAAACCCCTCCACATCACTCTGCATGGCAAAGTCATTGAATGGAAGAATCACACTCTTACTCCAGTTCACTTTAAATCCAGAGAACTTTGAAAAGCAATTCACAACATCAAAAAGACTTCTCATGGAATTCACAGGACTAGAGAAAAATAGGGTACCGTGCGCAAAAGCAGCATATTTCCAACTTAAGTCATTCGCCATTAAGTCAACTATATCATCCTCTTTTTTTATGCAGAGGAGCAGAGGTTCAAGAGCTAGATCAAACAGTAATGGGGAGAGGGGCAGCCCTGTTTGATACCCTTACCCAAATAAACCTGCTCTGATAAAACCCTGTTGATGGCAAAACGTGATCTCGGGAATGAATAAAGTACCTTACACTCAGTTAAACTCAAGGTCACAGCCAAACCATTCTAAAATAAGGAACAAGTATAACCACTCCACTCAGTTGAAGGCCTTCTCTGCATCCAATGATAAAGCTATTGCAGAGCTATTCATCTGCTAAGATAATTCTATCAAATCGTGAAAGGCCCTAGCATTATCCCCCAATGAATCTGCCTTTTATGAAACCCGTTTGCTCTTTCCCAATTAGTAAATGGATAACCTTACTATTTCTTAGATTTTCACTAAAATCTTGTAATCCACATCAAGAAGTGAAATAGGGTAATAATTAGTTACAAGCAAATCATCCTGACCTGGCTTTGGAATAAGCACTACATTAGCTTCTGCAAAACTTGAGGAGTTACACTGCTGACTAAATAAACTTTGGAAATGTCGCTGCAATTTTGGTGCAAGGATTACTGCACACTGCTGGTAAAATTCTATTGTAAAGCCGTCAGAGCCAGGCACCTTATTCCTCATCATGCTTTTAATAGCCTCTAGAATTTCTCTATTTGTACTGGGGCTCCCAACCATTCTTTTTCCATATCTGAAAGTACAAGATTTTCAAGCAACCTTAAAAAGGCTTCTCTTCTATCCTCATTATCTGTACCAATAAATGTAGGAGTGGAGGAGTAGCCTAGTGTTTAGAGCACTGGCTTGGGAACCAAGAGTCCAGGGTTCAATTCCCACTAGCACTCCTTGTGGATTTGGCAAGTCACTTAACCCTCCATTGCTCAGAAAAATCCAACTTATCAATGTCCCTGTTTAATGTACATGGCACCAAGTTTAAGTTACAATGTAAACCGCTTTGATTGAAACGATAAAGCGGTATAAAAAACTGATAAATAAATGTAAAAAGCTTTTCATAAAAAGGTAACAAAAGCTTTGGAGATGTCCTCCATCTTAGTAACAATGTCACACTCTTCAACATTTACTGAAGCAATAAAATGTTTCTTCTTTTGCAGTTTCAAAAATTGTGCAAGCAGCCTCTTTGCCAAGCGTTCAATCTCTTTTTCTAACCTATTAGCCTCTTCCATTTCACTTTTCCTCCTCTGTTATGCAGAAAGACTAATGACCTCACCCCACAGAGTTGCCTTAAAGGCCTCCCATATCGTATTGTAATGCATAGAATCGTTCTCATTTCTTAAAAAGAAATCCTCTATAAACACCTTCAACTTGTCTACTAAAGTAGGGTCCAGGAGTAGTCTATTTTGAAAATGCCACAGTAAACTATGAGTACTCCGGATCCATATTCAGAATTCAAGACTTACAGCAACATGGTCTGATACATGTATTAGCTTAATGGAACAACTCTGAAGATCTAATAAGAAAGACTTACATACAAAAAGGTAATCAATCCTTGAATATGACTGGGGCAGAAAAGACGACAAAATTAGACTTGCCTGCTAATTGTTGTTCCTTGAGAAACTCCAGTCCAGTCCCGCACCTCTCGGTTGTGCACCTCTTCCAGCATCTTGGAGATTGAGCATGTCATCTTTTGATGACACTAGTACTAATAACCTGGGGTCCTCCCACCATATTCAGTAACCTATTGACAAAGCAGACTCATAAGAGAACAAATAAGCAGTGAAGCCTGAACAAACATACTAGGCTAATAGAAATTTATAGAATGTATAAAATTTAACACTCTCCTCCCTGATCCAGAGAAGAGATTCCACCTTCCACTCCCCCAACCGAGGAGGCTTACCTGAGGCCCCCTTGGGCCTGACAAGCAACACTGAGTGCGAGACAGACCATCACTTCGATCCCCCTCAATCTCCCCCCCCCCCTATATCCAGCCTACAGATCCTCCCCGAACGTCTTCTTGATCATGGAGAGAACTGCTTCAGACTTCTAATACCGTCAACCGGTATCAGGGGTGGGACTCAGGACTGGACTGGAGTTCCTCAAGGAACAACAATTAGCAGGTAAGTCTAATTTTGTCTTCCTTATCATCCCTCCTGTCCAGCCCCACACCCCTGGGATGTAGCAGAGCAGTAAGACTATTTGGAGGGACCCGCCAGACCAAAACGGGCATCCCCCCCCCCCCCCGCCTGGATGTCTAGGCGATAAGTGTTTCACAAAGGTATGAAGCGAAGACCAGGTTGCCACCTTGCAAATCTCCATCAGTGGCACCAGACTGTACTCTGCCCACAAGGCCGCCTGAGCCCTCGTGGAATGAGCTCGCAACCCTGTCGGCACTTGCCGACCCTTTAAGTGATATGCCGACACGATCGCCTCTCTGATCCATCTAGAAATTGACATCTTGGCCATGGCCTCCCCCTGCGTGGCCCTCCAAAACAACACAAACAGGCGATCCAATTTGCGGAAGGATGCTGTCCTCTTCAAATACCATTTTAGCACCCGCTGAACATCCAGGCACTGCAACTGAGGACTAATGGAGGCCAAACTCTCTGAGTTCCCTAAGACCAGCAGGGACACCGTCTGATTCAAATGGAAGGCCGAAACTACTTTTGGCAAGAAGGAAGGCACCGGATGCAAAACCACCTTCTCCCTCAAGAAGGAGAGAAAAGGCTCACTGCAAGACAAGGTCTGATGCTCCAAGATCCTGCGTGCCGAGCATATAGCCACCAGAAAAACCCATCTTGAGTGTCAAATCCTTTACTGAGGCGCGATTCAACGGCTCAAAGGGTTCCTCGCAAAGCGCTTCCAAAACCATATTAAGGTCCCATGGTGGGATCGCCGACTGTTGCGGCAGCCACAAATGAGCCGCCGCCTTCAGGAACCACATGATGTCCGGGTGCAAACCCAATGCAACTCCATGGACCTTAGCAGCACTTTCCTGATATTGCAGTAACTGCATCCTCAAAGAGCTAGCTGCCAGGCCCTTGTCGAATCCAGCCTGCAAAAAGGCCAAGATATCCGGCAAAGAACCCACACTAGCCCGCACCTGCCGGTCTGCACACCACAACTCAAAAATGTTCCAAACCCTAATACAGAACAAAGAAGTAGAGCTCCTTTTTGCCTTTAGCAAAGTCGCGATCACTGGGGCCAAGTACCCTTTCTTCTTCAACTGAATCCTCCCAAGAGCCAGGCCGTAAGCAAGAATCTATTTACCTGAGGCATGAGCACTGACCCCTGCATGAAGAGATCCTCCCATTTTGGGAGCCGCCAGGGGCGATCCACCAGGATCCTCACAAGGCCTGCATCCAACGGGCGTCGGAGCCAGTCCGGAGCGATCAGCATGACTAGTCCCCGATGGGCCTTGATCCTCTTTATTACCCAGCCTATCAGTGCAGACAGCGGGAACACATACAGCAGCCCTCCCATGGGCCACTGTTGCACTAGGGCATCAAGACCCTCAGACATCCACTCCCTTCTTCTGCTGAAGAAGCGACTTGCCTTGGCCAACTCGAACATCGCCATCAGATCCATGATTGGTGCGCCCCAGCATTGTACCATCTTATCAAAGTCATCTTGCTTGAGGCTCCTCTCTCCTGGATCCATGTATACTCGATTCAGATAGTCTGCTGTGACGATGTCTATGCCCGCTACATGCACAGCCGATAACACTTGAGATGGTCTTCTGCTTAGGTAACAGCACTTCTGCTTCCATCTCCAAGACCACGCTGCCTGTTCCGGCCTGTCGATTGATGTACGCTACTGTAGTTGCGTTGTCGCATAGGGCTCGCACTGCCTTTCCCTGCAAGCAGGACTCAAACACTCGAACAGCCAGATCTACCGCCCACATCTCCAATCTGTTGATCGGCCAACTGAACTCCTGAATGCTCCAACACCCCTGCGCAATCTGACCTTCACAAAGGGTTCCCCCAACCATACAGACTCACAACCGTCATAAGCAGTATCCATGATGGCGTCTCCAGCGGCATGCCCTTCTCCAGATTTCCCAGACATAGCACCACAGGAGCACTCTCCTGGCCTCTCGAGGACAGGGGATCTCAAAAAAAGGCGGTTCGGACTGGTGCAACCAGCACCAAAGCAGAGCCCTCTGAAGGGGGTGCATGTGCACCCTTGCACACGTGGAACTGTCGCCAGACCGACCGGCAATGCCAGAAACTGGAAATGGGAGGGAGGAGTGGCCTAGTGGTTAGGACAAGGTACCTCAGGCCAGAGGGCCAGGGGTTCAATTCCCACCTGGGGACAGAAATCTCAGGCCGGAGGGACTGGGGTTTCTAGTCCTATAGGCACTCCTTGTGGCCTTGGGCAAGCCACTTAACTCTCCATTGCCTCAGGTACACATAGATTGTGAGCCCTTTCGGGACGAGGGACTGTATCCAGTACCTACTTATAGTGATTGTAAACTGCTCTGATGCCCTTCAGCCTGAGCGGTATATCAAGAAATTGCATAAACAAACATAAATGCCACATCGACACCACAAAACGGAGAAACCTCTGATGTTCCGCCCATATGGGAATGTGCAAGTACGCTTCCATCAAATCGAGCGACGTCAGAAATTCTCCGCTTCTGATCACCACTATGACGGACTACGTCGTCTCCATGTGAAAATGCAGCATCCGTAAGCAGTGATTCACCCACTTGAGGTCGCAAATCGGACGAAAGGTTCCTTCTTTTTTCGGCACCATGAAATAAATGGCGTATCGACTGCAGCCACACTGGTCTGGGGCATTGACGCACCATGAGGAGCTGTAACAGCTGCATCAAGGTGTCTGTGATGACTAGCGCATTGCGCTGTGCCTTGCAGGAAGACATAATGAAGGCATCCCCCAAAGGCCATGCTAACTCGAGGGCGTAGTCCTTGCGAATGACCTCCAACACCCACTGGTCTGACGTGATCTGGACTCAGGCATGGTAAAATTCTCGCAGTCGACCGCCTACGGGCTGCACCACCACCTGGGTCCCCCTCGCTTCATTGGGTCTTCTTGAGCCTCAAGGCTGAGGCTGAGGCAGAGGCAAACCCTCATCCCGACCCTTGAAACTCTTGGCCCTTTGAGGGAAA
Organism: Ichthyophis bannanicus; assembly: GCA_033557465.1. Lineage (NCBI taxonomy): Eukaryota > Metazoa > Chordata > Amphibia > Gymnophiona > Ichthyophiidae > Ichthyophis > Ichthyophis bannanicus. The sequence continues at coordinate 472,436,208 of CM066031.1, read as the reverse complement.
AGGCCCCCTCTGAAACGGGTAACGCGCAAATTACAAAATCTCCTGATATCCCTGCATCTGCTTATCCTCCGGCAGCCTACCGCCCTTGGAGTCTCCCAAGTCCTTGACCAACTTGTAAAGGTCTTCGCCGAATAGTATCTTGCCCCTAAAGGGCAATTTGCTTAGACGGGACTTGGAGGAAGCATGAACTAGCAACACGCAGCCACCACTGAAGCCATATTTTTCGAGAGGCCTCTGATGAGATCTTAATGAATATCCACCAGATAGGCCGCCCTGACTCTAATCTGGCTACTTCTCCTGACTGGTCTGCCTCCTGCTGCTGCAGCCTCTGCGACTAGCACAGGCAGGCCCTTGCTATCCATGCTCTGCAAATAGATGCCTGTAGCGAAAGGGCATTAACATCAAAGGCCTGCTTCAGCAAGGTATCCAACTTCCTATCCTGGACACACTTAAGTGTCACACTACCTTCCACCAGGATAGTTGTCTTCTTAGTAATCGCAGACACCGCTGCATCCATTCTGGGCGAACGAAAAAGCTCCTGATCTTTAACCGACAACAGATCAAAGTACGCCAAGGTCCGTGACCCTTTGAGAGAACAGCCCTGCTTGAAAAGCCCCTACATCCCCCTTCCCCACAGAGGAACAATTAGGGGGTCCGAACTGAACAGTGCGAGCGAGAAAAGAAGAAAATCTGCCCCTGCGGGCCTCTCACGTTCCACGCCACATCGGACAGTCTGCCACGCAGTCACAGGCCTCCGACGGCACACAGGCCGTTGCTACACTTCCCGCCCACATGAAAAAACACTATCGAAATGGCAGCCCCTACACCGGCCGTCCCAAACAAGCAAACCAGGCTCTTACCGCTGTGCTTCCTGCACTGTCTACCCATTCCAGCACTCAGCCCCACTTTCTCACTGCTTCGGCGCTGCGGGCCTTGGGGGACTGCACCTCCATGACTGGTCTGCTTCCCACTGTTGTGCTGCAGATCTCTGGTGGCTCCTCACCCGAAGGTAGGTTCAGAAGCTGCCAATTCCCCAATTTTCTCTCTCTCCTCCCCAACACCCCGTCAGTCCAGGGGAGGGGGGAGGAGTATAGGTCTCTCCTTTTAAATAAAGGAATTTCCCCTTTACTGCATGTTTTGTTTTTTTTTAATTAAAAGAAACCACAAAGTGCTCTTCAGCACTAACAAAGCAAAGCCGAAGGAAAGAAGATAAAAAATGACCTAAATGCTATAAATGCTCTTTAGTTGTTTCTCTAGTGAGTCCGGCACCTTGGCTCACTACCTCCTCCAGCTGCCTGGAGACTGAGTGTACTAGATATGGTGGGCGGATTCCACGGTATTAGTACTGGTGTCATCAAAAGATGACATGCTCAGTCTCCAAGCTTCTGGAAGAGGTGCACAACCCAGAAGTGCGGAACTGGACTGGAGAGACAAAAAGGAAAAAAAAGTAAACTCCCATGTAGCCAGGTGAAATCATCACCAGGGGTCTTTCAAACACATGGAATCCAAAATGCTTCAAAGTGACTCAGTAGATTTCTTATGAGGACTTTTTCCCATAGAACTCCTATCAAGGACATCATTAAGGACTGCATTAAAATCCCCATCCAATAGAACCTCTCCAATCCCAAAGATTAACAGCATTTGAAGTACTACCTCACAAAAAGAGGGGGAATATATTATAGGGGCATATACATTCATTAGTGTACATGTACGCATATCAATTATTAAATTTACACCTGCCCATCTTCCTTCATAGATTTTCTGTTGCTCAATTTGCACTGGCAAACTCTTTCGAATTATTATTAAAATACCATTCTTCTTATAAAAAATATGATCATCAGACCATCCAATCTGGAGCTTGATAAAGGACTATGTCAAATGAGTTTCTTGAAGAAATACAATGTCAGCATTCAGTGAACTAAGATAGATCAACATTTTCTTGCTTTTAAATGGATAATTGAGTCCATTTACATTCAGAGAAATTACTTTAAAGCCCATCTTCATATTTCTGGTAAGCTGGACCATCAGAATAGCTATATAATTATACAAATATTATAGACTTCTGCCAAAAGAAAGCTTACAGAAATTATAACAGCCAAGTTAAAAAAAAAAAAAAGAACATCCTGAAAACTATTCCTACCCACCACATACCCTCCCACCCTCATTAATGCAGTTTAAGCCATCAAGTCAAAGAATGACAGCATGCTCTCAGGACTTAGTGCATTTAAAATAGCCCAAAATCTCCTCTCATTTATACACCATACAACATTTAACACACTCCGCCTACAGGACACCATCTGTCATCAATAATCCCATACGCCATACATTTCCCACAAAAAAAAAAAAACACCCAGTGCATGGCAGTTAATAAAAAAAGAAAAATAACACAAAACTCATATATGTAACCGATCTGTATGAACTACAGTTGTTTTAGTTAGTCATAGAGCATCTAAAATTCCATGACAATGAAGTACTATATTTACAAATAGACAATCTGAAGCAGCTGCCAAGATCAGATCAGCAAATGCTATTCTTCTTGTTTTAGCTTCAGGTTACCCAGGAGCAACCTTTCCACCAACTTTCTTTAATCCTCAGATCCAGTCAATCAGGCCCAATATTAGGAGGCTGTGTGGGAAAGCTCACAATACAGAATTGCTATTAGTATTTTAGTTTCTGATATAAATGATGGATTAGCAAATGGTTATTTAGCTGTTCTCTTGCAGTTCGATTTACGTTCAGCCTTTAATCTAGTAGACCACAAAGTATTAATGCTTTTATTAGATAATATAAGGATTACTGGTACGGTGCATAATCGGTTCTACGGTTTCTTAAAGAATAGAAGATATTGTGTGCAAATAGGTCAAGACGGTTCTAGGTGGGAAGCCTGTTGTGGAGTCCCACAGAGTTCTCCATTGTCACCAGTTCTCTTTACTTTAGTTATGACTACATTAGGGAGTGCTTTTGAACAAGTGAAATTAAAACTCTATACATACTTATTTATTTATTTAGACAGTTTTGCATACCACATATGCAGATATATCAGTGTTGTTGACCTTTTCTTCATCTTCCAAGAATTTTTTTCCAGCTATTAATACTGTTATAGTAAAACTATTGCAACTGCAAGTTAATATTTCTAAAACAAAGGTTTTATGCTTTAATATACAATAAACCCTTAGCAGAATCCTTATTACTGTATTGTCACAGCTGCCGGTGTGTTTGTATGAATGTACATGTGCTTACGTGTCACTGCATGTGTGCTTGTATGTGTGTGGGTGAATGCTTGCATGTGTGTCTGTAGACATGTTAAGTATGTGGATGTGCACATTTGTGTATTTATACCTAAATTTATTCTTTAACTGTTATAGGGAGAGGAGATGAAATGAGATGGGAGGACTGTTAGCTATAATTATGCAACTGCTATGATTCTATGAATCAGGACATTGGGGCGTCTCATATCACCCCCAGAAATGAAACTTGTACAGCATAGGAACTTCCCCTAGCTCAATGCCTCCCTTCCAGTGACTAGAGCAGCTTTCCAGTGCTTGCTCTCACAGCCTTCCCACTGGCTGGATCCTACCCCACAGTTACAGTGAAAGAAGGCAGAGCAGATTCACTCACACAAGGGAAGGATTAAAGAACTAGCAGAAAGATCTTCCAGACATTAACAGGGTCATTCCGAGCTGCAAACAACAGGGATGGATGTCCTGTTGGGACCATTCCCAACCACCCCCCTCCCCAAAACATCCAATCCCACTATTCGGCCACCTCTGTGTCCCCAGGGTCTAACCTCCCCATACGAACAAGATGTTTGTACGGGGAGGCTAGACGGGGGCAGGAAAGAGGCAGTGCAGAGGCAGAGACAGGGCAGGCAGTGAGCGGTCCTCAGCCCCAGAAATACAGGACCGATTCTGATGTCGGCCCTGTACATCCGGTGCTGGCAGACCGAAAGAGGAACATATTCCCACAGACGGCGGGGGACGGCAGGTCCGGGCGGCCGAAGGGGTCAGAGTGGGTGCAGGTGAATCCCCGCAGGCCTACCATGGCCTTGGGAGGCCAGATTGGGGATCGGGCTGCAGGGAATGACAGCACAGGTTGGCGGCCGAGGATCGTGGCTCCTAAATGGAGCCGTGGTGCCATGGCAAGAGGACGCCATGGCATGTGGCTCCATTCAGGAGCCTTGACTGAGTTATCCAGATAGAGGCCTGTATGCACAGGCCAACCGGAATTGGGTCCCAGCCTGCATGTACAGGCCTAGTCACAATTCTGATTCTGCAGGGCTAGATATGCCCCGCAGGATCAGAATCGTGTCTGCCCCTGTGCGTCCGATTCCGATCGAGTACACAGGGACCTGGATGTCCCAATCAGAATGGGACTCTAAATGTAAAAATAAGTAGAATAATGAAAAAAAAAAAAAACAGACCGTAATCAATCCTAACCTCCTTAGTGCTGAGTATATCTGACAATGGCACACTAAACTTTGGATCTTGCCATTACTTTAATCTTGTCTTGACCATGGCAACAGAAGCTAGCTGAGAGTATACATAGCAATCAATAAGAGAGTACAATTCAGTCAGTAGCTTTCACAGTAGAAATAACAGCAAAGCTACAAAGGAATGCTTCATAGGGGTAGGAGCAATGTGTGGGTATTGTGAGGGGGAGGTTTGGGGCACGAGGCAATTGCCAGATTGTTGTTTTTAGGAATGGGGGCAGTTTTGAAGGTGGTGGGACAGTTGTGGGAGGACAGCTTTGGGAGTGGGGTATTTTGCAGGGTGGTGGGGGTAGTTTCTGAAGTGTAGCACAATTACAAGGGAATGTTTCATGGGGTAGGGTTGGAAAGAATTTAAAAAAAAAAAGCTTTCAGTTTGCAAAGCTGTCAACTCATACAACTAATACAGATCACAGACAGACCCGACTCATGACTATTCACCAAAACATTCTAATTCAGCTCACCGTTACAACTAATATAAGCAACACCTGTGCTCCCTCAATCTCTGCAGCATTGTTGCCGGTCTCATTCATCTTACAGTTTGAAGATGCTTCATCCCTGGTGAATGTAATGCAATATGGGTCAGACCACTGTGATAACAATCCTGCCTTTTCACTGGTAGCTCAGGATGAGTTTCTCCAAGAGGGCCTACAATTTAAGTTTGTAACTGAGGCAATGGAGGATGAATGATTTACACAAAGTCACAACATCAAGAGGATTTGATCCCTGGTTCCTCTGGTTCTCAGTATGCTGCTATAATCACAAGGTTAATACTATTTCCAATGTACATTTTATGCTATTTCTAAACTACCAATGACAAATTCTCATAATATGTATTTTTAATTTGTGCAAAACTCTTTTGTTTCCTGTGAATTTAAGTATTCTTCAACTCATCTAGTTTTATTGCTTCAAGAAGACTTCATATAGTGGTATATTTTCATAGCATAACATATCTATGAATGGCAGTTAACATTCCTCTGTATCCTCTACATGTTAATATACAATTGCAAACTTGTTTTTAATTACAACAACTTCAAAGACAGCATAGTTACTCACCTGTAACAGATGATCTCTGGAAACAGCAGGAATCAGTCCTCACATATGGGTGACGTCGGCGTGAGCGGAGCCCGTGCGAAACATTTCCCCAGCTTTCAAAAAAAGCCTTTGGGAATGCTACCACACATGCGTGGTCCCCTTCCCACCCAAGGATGCCATCTTGCTCAGATGACATAGTTAGGAAGACAGTAAAAACTAAAAGAAGGAAGGGAGGCAACTCCCAGGGGAGGAGGGAGGATTGTGAGGACTGATTCCTGCTGTTCCCGGAGAACACCTGTTACAGGTGAATAATTACACTTTCTACAGGAAAAATCAGGAAGTCAGTCCTCACAGATGGCTCCAGGCTGCCGAGGACCAAACTAAGACAGTACCAACGGCGATTAATTTGTAGCCGCGAGTTGCAGAAGGTGAGTCCCCACTGAGAGACTCTGCAACACCCTAGCATCAGTGACATTATCACTCCAGTAGCCTGAAAACAGAAGGGTCGGAGGACAGGAGTTGTCTACACCCCGAGAATATTATGGAGTACTGCCTGGCCAAAGGCACTGTCCCTGCAGGACTCACTCTCCAGACAGTAGGGAGCTGCGAATCTATGACTTGAAGACCATGTGGCAACCAGGGGTGGGTCGGTGGGAACGCATATAGCAGGCCCTCCGACCACACGATTAGGAAGATGTCTGCCGCCACTCTCCCCAGGTGCAGTTGTGCAAGCAGAAGCATGGTAGCTGTGTGTTGTCCAGGGAGGCAAACAGGTCCAGCAGTGGCCTGCCCCAGCAGTGGAAGAGTTGCTTTGTACCGTGGGGTTCAAGCGCCACTTGTGTGGGCAAAGGACTCTGCTCAGCCCATCTGCTAAGCAGTTGTCCTGACCTAGTAGGTATGCTGCTCGCAGAAGCATGCTGTTGCATACTGCGAAGGAGAGGAGAGCCACCGCTTCCTGACAGAGTGAGTACAAACCCGTACCCTTCTGCTGGTTGCTATAAAACATGGCCACCTGGTTGTCCGTCTGGATCAGGATAAGCTGGTGCCGTAGGCGGTGGCGGAACGCCCACAGGGCCAAGAAGATTGCCTTGAGTTTGAGAAGATTGATCTGCAAGAGTGACTCCTCCTGGGATCAGCTGCCTTGTGTATGATGGTTCCAACAATGTGCCCCCAAGCAAGGAGGGAGGCATCCATTGTCAGGGTCTGCTGTGGTGCGGGTGCCTGAAAAGGCATTCCCATCCGGAGGTGGTGAAGGTTTTCCCACCAGGTAAGGGATTCCTCCATCTGGAGGGTGACTCTGACCTGTCTTGTAGCCTGCTCATGGACTGAGTCCACTGAGAGCGGAGGCACCATTGGGCAGGCTAGTGGTCTGATATGGACTGTTGAGGTCATATCACACCAGGCGGAGAAAAAGGTGAGCCGGTATTGCATGAGGCGGTCCTCCCTTTCTCTTGTTAGGATAGCCTTGACCTGCAGCGTGTCCAACTGTTCCCTTATGAACTCTAGTCTTTGGGTTGGAGCGAGATGGGACTTGGGGTAGTTGATAACGAACCCCAGGTGCTGCGGCAGGAGAGTTGTACACTCTGTGGTCTGCCTAACCTCTGAGGCTGTACTGTCTCTGATTAGTCAGTCATCCAGGTAGGGGAAGACGAAGACCCCTTGAAGATGCAAGTGAATTGCTACCACTGCCAAGCATTTGGTAAAGACCCTTGGGGATGAGGCGAGGTCGAAAGGCAGCACCCTGTGCTGGTAGTGCCCTCCTCCCACCATCAAAACGTAGGAACTGCCTGTGGGAGGGGTGGATCAGGATGTGAGTGTAGGCATCCTTTAAGTCAAAGGAGCACAGCCAATCTCTCTGGTGAAGGTAGGGCAGTGATCCAAGGGAGAGCATCTTGAATGTGTCTCTCACCAGAAACTTGTTCAAGTATCGCAGGTCGAGTATGGGCCTGATGGCCCCTGTTCTTTTGGGGACAAGGAAGTACCTTGAGTAGAAGCCCTTCCCCCACAGATGTCTGGGTATGAGCTCCACAGAGTTGTCCCTGATCAGACCTGCAAGCTCTGAGAGCAGAAGGGTCTGATGAAGGAGAGATCACACTGGCTCTTCCTGGAAAGAACCTGGGTGGTACCTGTTGTAAGTGGAGGAGATATCCCTCCTTTACCACCTGCAGCACCCACTGGTCTGAGGTGACCTTGGCCCACCCTTGGGCAAAGAGTGCAAGGCGACCCTTTGTGGGCTGGTGAGGGTCTCCCAGGAGAAGGGAGGCCCTGTCCTGGGAGTCAAAAGCTCCACTCGTGTCGGGCTGGAGCCGGTGTTTGGAGCTTCTGAGCCCTGGGCTTCTGAGCTCCTTGGCCCTGTCTTTTGGGATGAGAACTCTGCTGCTGGCCTGAGTAGGCCTGGTACTGGTGAACCTGCTCTAAGAGCCCCTTTTTCCCTGGGAATAGTGGTCTTTTCTCTGAGGGTTTTTTGTGGGGAAAGGAAGAGAGCCTCTGTCGGGTCACCTCTTCGAGAGCCTTTGTCGGGTCACCACTTTGGCCTCTATCTTGGCTGCTTTGTCGGCCATTGGTTTGCCAAAAAGGTTCTCACCTGTGCAGGAGACGTCAAGCAGCTTGTCCTGGACCCACTGCTTGAGGTCCGAGGACTGTAGCCAGGCTTGGTGTCAGGCTCCGATGACAGCTGCTGCTGCTACTCGAGCTGTGGACTGAAATCCATTGTAGGCCGCCCGTGAGAGGAGAGCAGTCCTTGATCCCGAAGGTGATAAGCCTGGAACCGATTGAGGGGTTCCCTGACCAGCCTGCCGAGAACGCCGACAGTTCCTGGGTCAGGGCCTTTAAATACATGCCTATGTAGAGCTCATAGGCCTGAATTCAACACCCCAACATTGAGCCCTGGTAGCATTTGCACCCTGGGGGGACAAAAGAGTAAGTCTTCTGGCTTTTGAGTTTCTGCATGGTTGACTCGACAACCATGGAGTTGTGTGGGAGTTGGGGCTTGTGGAACCCCGGCCCTTTCCTGATGTGGTATATGGCGTCGAGGTGTCAACTGACCATTGGCAACGATGCTGTGGTCTCCCACATTCTCAGTAGTAGCCACTCAAGGGTCAGCTGTACTGGCACCATGAGAGTCTCCATGGGTGGAGACTCAAACTGGAGGATCTCCAGCTCCTCTGTGCAAGGTTCCTCCTCCACCTCAGTTTGCACCAGGAGGGCCTTGGCCATATCTCTAACAAAATCGTGGAAGGCCACGTCCTCTGGAGAATGGCAGCAGGGCACCGGGGGAGACAGGTCTCAGTGCTATCTGGTTTCTGGGGAGGTCTCGTCATCAGTCTCCCACTCGGAGTCGAGAGGGGACGACGAGTCGGAAGCCCTGCGACTCCTTGGCTCGAGGCCCACCTCGAAGGGCCAGGACCCTCCCGAGGACCTGGAGTCGGAGTCTTGAAAACTGGCTGGGGAGGACCAGATTCCCATGAAACAAGACTGGGACCGGGACCCCTTTAAATAAATAAAAGAAAAGAAATAAACAAGGAAAGGAACAGGCATACCAAAATGTAAAACAAGAAAAACAGAGAAATTTAAAAGCTACAATCATCAGCTAAAATTACAAGACCAATAGACATAATAATTAGACAAGCAGTGCATCAAACATAGAGTACCAGTATGTGGTCCATAAAGTCAAGTCTTCAGCCGAGTTCCAACCTTAGAATAGGCTATATTAAATTTTCATCTGTTCAGGAATAGAATTCCAAAGTAGTGGTGCCTGACAGCCAAAAGCTACATGATGAGTGGATTCTAAGTGAATTTTACTGGGTAGCAGATTGTAGCAAGTGCATTGAAGAATAAAAAATGAGACAGATTGCCAAATAATGATATGATAAAGGATGCATGCTTGGCGTCATTGGACAAGTCGGGTGGCTGAGAAGCCGTGTCGAAGCATGTTGTGCAGTAGTGACAGTGAATGTTACAAACGGTTATGTTTGGGTATGAATGTTTCATTAGTTGGTTTATTAAAACGATGATGAGAGAAACCTTTGTGGTGTGATAGTGCCTGTGATTGAGATGTAGGTGAGGTAACATGATTTTTTTAAGGAGTCACAAAGAAACAGTGTAAGGCTCAGAAAGAATGGGTTGTGACTGGAAGGTTTTACATAAGGATAGGGTTCAATTGGTTATGGATGTGGTGTAATTGTTAGGTTTTATGGTATTTATAAGTGATAAATGAGGAAGAATGGGAGGTTCCCTGTAGTATGAGGGTGTGTTAACATGAATCCTGGTATATAGGTAGGTTCCCCTCCATGACAGATTCAGTGTAGTATGAGTATTGAGAGCAATAGTTGAATAGGGTACTCAGGGAAGTATGGATTTTATATGTGCTTTTCTAAAATTTTGTTTTAGTCATATCTCTCTGCTGTCCAATTCTCAACTATTCTTCAAGCTTCACTAGATCCTTCCTCGTGTTATCCACATCTTCCCAAAATATCTACCATACTGCAGACTTTGGTATCACCCACAAAGAAGCAAACCTTACCTACAACCCTTCCACAATATCACTTACAAAACCTAATTAAAAAGTATCAGATCCCTGCGGCACACTACTGGTAATATCCTTATTCTCAGAGTAATTCTATTTACCAGTACCCTTTGTCATCTCCCACTCAACCAGTTTGTAACCCAGTCAGTCACTTTAGGGTCCACCCCTAGGGTGCTGAACTTATGTATAAGTCACCTGTGCAGAACCGTGTCAAAGGTTTTGTTAAAATCCAAGTATACCTCCCTCGGGCCAACTCTCCAGTCACCTAGTCAAGCAGATAATCAGCATAACAATGATACTATAGCCCAGGCTACTTAAAGTACATAAAGGGGCCAGAGCATGTTAAATAACTATGGTGTCAAGATAGATCCCTGTGGCAGACCCCAACACATGCTACATGAGGTAGAGGAGAACTTTCCTATCTGCAATCTCTGGGACATATTCAACAAGAAAGAAATGGACCAATCTAAAATAGCCCCTTGATCCTGATGGACCATATCAGATGTGGAAGAGACGTTAAGGAAGGACAATTGCAACATTCATGCTTCTATCCCCATTTATGTACACATCATTCAAGAGTGATATAAGCAAAGTATTCATTGAATGATGCACTCTAAACCCTTACTGAAACAGTTCTAACATCTTAGCTTCATCCATAAAACACAAGCAACTGCTTAGCCAATACAGAGTATCTTACTCGGTATTTTCATTTCATTTTTTCATTTCTCTTATTAAAATTTATAGGCTGTAGTATCTCACAAAAGTATACTATATGGCAGGGACCGTCTTTTACATGTGTCTGTACAGTGCTGGTATGCCTTGTAGCACTATACAAATGATCAGTAATAGTAATACGAGTAGTAGTAGCAGCAGAGATAAAAATATAATGACAATAAAAACTGAACAAAACCTACCCACCTAATCAAATTCCATATCCTCTAAAATCCAATCTGTAATTTCCCTTCAGCCTGGATCAAGTTGGAATTGTAAGGGTTAAGATGCTTGCTGAAGCACCTCCACTACCTTTCTCCCACTCAGGCTGAATCAGATTGGGAATGCTCACTATCTGCTACCCTAGTCTCAATAGCATAGAATATAAATCTAATGCTATTACAGAAGGTTACCTGTATTTAATATATTTACAAAGATGCTGATTGGCCAAAATAGCCATGTGATTAAGAATTCTATATAAACATCAGCAATGTATTCACTCAACAGGACATGCCTCCATTGAGTGTGATCGATTCGTGGCATCACATGATCGCTAGTGTCAGAACCATTAGCACTTTATAATAAGCTTCTGAAAATAAAGTGGAGTTGCATTCATTTAACTTACATACACAGAGAACTAATCATAAATGTGAAAACTGATAGAGAAGTGAGAGTCTAGTGAACTACACACAAATGCACTTTAACAATGAGAAGGAATCCTGTTCATTTAATAAGAGATTTTCACGTAAGTGAGACTGTTCTATGGAAGCTTGAAACCAACAGAAAAATAAGCCATAACTTCATTAGCCAATGTGAGTAACACATTTAAAATGTGTGTACAAGCCAAGTCTCTCCACAGAAAATGATTCAATGGTTCAGCAGCATTAGGGGAATTCCCTAGATACGAAACTGGAATGGCTTGGAGTATGGGTTGCGTCTAAATTTGAACTGCAAATTTCTGGGGGGGGGTTTGACTGTTATTTAGGAATTAAACTCTTTGGTTTCATGAATGAACTGCCAGGTACACTTTGGAACTAGAATACTTTGATTGTGAACTGAAACATTAAATAAGAAAATCAATTCTAAGTGCAATTCTTATTTTCCATATTTGCACATTTTTAGTTGCAAAATTGTAAGTAAAATTTTAATTTTTTTCTTCATATTTGATATGGTAAGAAAGTATTTTTAGGCATGTTCTTTGACTCCAAGATTGATGACAGTCCTCTAGTAAGCAACCTTATCTAAGGTTTTACACAAATAGAGGGTAAAGAAATTCCCAAAGAAAACAGCTGCTTACCTGTAACAGGGGTTCTTTGCAGACAGCAGAGGAATGCACCCACACTTATGATGTGGACAAATTCCTGTGTGTGGTGCTCTCCTCTAGTTCAGGGAATCATTTTTGACTCCTCCTCTCACTCTCAGTCTGTCCATAGTGGAAGCCAGTCCTTGAAAACGAGCTCTACATGCATTGAGTAAGGGGTAAGGAGGAAGGGAAAAATATGGCTGCATTCCCCTCTTATTTATGAAGAAACCCTGTTACAGTTAAGCAACTTTGCTTTCTAAATTGGCAAGAAGGGAAGATGCAGGCACACTTAATGGCAATCCCAGAGCTGAGGGTCACGGAGGAAACTGCAGCAATATCCAGCGAAGCTACCATTTGATTGCTCGGGGAAGTGGAAGTTGATTAGAGTATGAACAGGTTGTGGAGGATGGACTGTCCGAGAGCACTGTCTCTGGAGAAAGAGGCATCAAGGTAATAATGTTGTCTGAATCTATTGATGGTCAACAAAGTGACAGCTTTATAGATGCCCTCCGAGGCATCTGAGCACAGGTCTGCCACTATAGTGGCTCTATCTCTCAAATGATGCTTTCCAGGGAAGGAACACCCACGGCAGAGTAGCAAAATTCAATGCAATCAAAGACCAGGTTGACTAGGGTGCACTTAGCCACCAAGAGGCTTGGTTTTTTGAACTGAAAGCAATGAAAAGCTAAGAAGCATTACCAATGTCCTATGTGGTTCTGAGATAAAACAGACGTGCTCTTCTGCAGACATGATTCTGCAGGGCTGGAATGAAGCTTCAGAAAGAAATCTGGAAGCACAATGGACTGGTTCAAATGAAAGGGCAGAGACTACCTTTGGGAAGAAACTTTGGATGAATTCTGAGAATCACTTTGTTGGGCAGGAACTGTGTGTATGGACTGTAATGGACCAGAAAAAAAGAAAAGCACAAAGCAGCAGGAGGAAACAACACTGGAGGAACAAAAGCTTTATTCGTGTCAGTGGGTCTACACAACACCTGTTTCGGCCGCTCAGTCTTCTTCAGAAGACTTTGACCTCAAAAACATACACACGTAAAATATAATAAACCAACATATTACATTAAAAATGAACCAATAAAATTATGAAACATTAAAAATGACTAAAAGTGTATGCATAAAAAGAGCCAAAACAATTGATAAACAAAAGTTAAAATGATATATAAAAGTTAAAATGTGTAAATACATAAATATATAAAAATATAGAATATAAAAACATAAAACAATAAATAAATACAGTAAAACAAGCTGTAATTGATTGAATTTATTTAGACCATTAAAATGTACCATAGAGGGAGGAAGCATTCTGAGCCAGCCGCAGGTAATCGGAGAGGCAGGCTCTGAGAAGGACGGCCCCGACGCCCTTGGGGGCTTGAAAAGCAGCTGCGGGTGAGCCGGAGAGGTGGAGGAAGCATTCTGAGCCAGCTGCAGGTAATCAAAGCGGCAGGCTCTGGGAAGGATGGCCCCGGCGCACTGGGGGGGCTTTCTCACCTCTAATTTATTTTCCTCTGCCTGCTCTTGCGCGGGTAGCACACACGGATGGTGCACATCAAAGGGGCGCACTACAAGGGGCATTTCTAGCTCCTTGTGAACTCCTTGGAGCACCATTAGAGCAGCTGAAGAGCGCAAGGGTACAGTGTGTGTATCAATGGGGAAGCGGAAAAAGAAGGTGGTGACATCAGCAGCAGTGGCAGCTTCGTCTTCTGTGGTGAGTGGCCCCATGGATCGTCATCTGATACCTTTGTTGGGGGCTGCCATACCCTTAGCCGAGGGCTCCCCGTTTGACAGTTCAAGGGGAGGGGCCTCTTTGAGCTCTATTGACCGTACTCCACCCCCTCCTCCCCAGGGTTCCACTCCTGCCAAGTCTGCATCTAGTTCTCCGTTGGAACGGGACAATCTGGCTCCAGTGATGAGGCCACTGATACCGGTCTCCTGGACTCCCCCTCAGGCTGAGGCTAAGGAGATTTTGGATTCCCAGGTCTCCTTGGCTGACGTTTGGAGGGTGGTGACAAGGACAGAGCGTACCTTAGTATTTACGGTGACCCAGCTCTGCTCCTTTACCCAAGATGTAAAGGGCAGGTTCATGTAGAAAAGCAGGTGGATTTACTTTGCAACCAAGTTTGTAAACATGAATCATTGTGTCAGTCCGTACAGACAGCTCAGTCTGCAGTAGTGAAGGATAATATATTGTTAAATCGTAAGTTGGAAATGTATGAGAATGTGATAAAATCTAAGAATATTAGGTTTTTAAATTTTCCTTTGTGCCATTTGCTATCTCCAGAGATTTTATTACGTACATATTTACGGAAAGTGTTAAAATTACCTAATGCTGATGTTATATCTATTTCAAAACTTTATTACTTAACAAGAAGGGGTAGTTCTCCTGGATGGTCTATTGCTGATTCTCAACAGCAGGTATCTCAGGGGCTTAATTTGACTGAGTTCCTTGAGGACACCTAGGATAACATCCCGTCTCGTGCTACATTGCTTGTTACTTTTGTCTTAGAGAGTGATAAAATCTCTGTATTTAAAGAATATTTTAGGAATATAAATGTTTCTTTTTGTGGATCCCCATTCAACTGTGTCCAGACCTACACAGGCACGTAGGAAAGCCTTTTTGGCTTTTAAACCTCGTGTCTTGGCTCTAGGTGCCTCTTTTTTTTTGTGAGATATCCATGTAAATATTTGATAGTCTTTTAGGGGGTGAGATATGGTTTTTTTGACCCACTTCAGCTGGAGGAGTTTTTGCCTAGTAGGGAGACCATAGATTCTGTGGTTGAGAGGGCAGATTGATTGAAGGATACTGGCTATGATATGGGGTTTAGTCTCCTTGAGATTTCCTAGATTTATTAAGTTATTAATTTAAAAAAAGTCTTTCTCCCTTTTTGTGGACTATAATATTTTGTTTTCTTTTTCCTTATATTGGGATCTCTTCGAGTTGTACTAATAGATTTTGCTTATTTGTAATTGATTATACAAATAATCAATTACAGGGGGGGAGGAGACTATCCAAGATGGCTGCGGTGTTCTTGTTTCCCTGATCATCTATGCCTAAGAGAAAGGGGAAGTTGAGGGCTTTTCCCTCTGAGCCTCAACCACCCAGTCTCGGTCCTATGGACCGTTTTGTTACCTTGTCCTCGGAGAAGAAGCAGGAGATACGAGCCGGCTTGGCCGCGCCGAGTGCAAAGGCTTTGACGCGGCCGTTGGAATCTGATACTTCTCTCTCTCCTGTAGTGAGGAGTCCACCACCACGCCCTGCTGCGTTGGAACCCTCCTCAGAATCTGCGACGCCGACGTCTCCCGAGGTGGGGGCGCCGACTGTGGAGAGGGTGCAGCCTGAGCGGTTGGGTTCTTTGACCCCTGATAGTCTCGGGGAGGCATCGGGCGGATGTTTGGAGCCGTGTATCTCGGAGGAAAATCTTGCCCTGCAGTTTGCTTCAATGCCGTTGCTGGCATTACCATCTCTGGTTCGTCCTCCAGTTTTTAATTTGGAGTCTATCTGGGAAGCGATTTCCTCTCTTTCAAGTTTCATAAATGCACAAACTGCAACGTTGATGACCCGAGTCCAGGAAAATGCGGTTAACATCCAGAAGAATGTTGTAAATATTGATATGGCTTTGTCTACATGTGAGCAGCTTAAGGTACAAAATATTGCTTTCAGTTCTCAGCTCGCTACAGTTTCAGACGTGTCTTCGGCTTTGACTAAGGAAAACGGCTTACTGAAGTACAAATTGGAAGTGTTGGAAAATGCTTCCAGAGCAGCGAATTTACGTGTTTTGAATTTTCCATGTCTTCCTGGGGTCACGGCCCTAGACATGTTCAAAAGGTATATGAAGGAGGTTTTGAAAATTCCTGTTGATTTGATTCCACCTCTTAATAAGGTTTATTATTTGCCCTGACAGAAGAAGAAAGCTGAGACTGTAGAGTTGGTGTCTAATGTGAACTTTAACGTTCTGGATGTCACCGGTCTTCTTGAGGACACTGGGGGAGAGGGTTCAACTGTTATATCTTCAACATTGTTAGTTCAATGTGCGCTAGTATCAGACAAAGATTGGCTCCTAAAAATGTTTTTTAAGAAAAGATTGGAAACCTTCCTAGGTCTTAGAATATCAATGTTTCCAGACTTAGTTAAGGAAACTCAAAAGAGGAGGAAGCAGTTTTTGTTATATAAATCTGGTGTGTTAAAAATTGGGGGAATTTTCTTTCTTAGATATCCTTGCAGATGTTTAGTGTTTCACAATGCTCTGAAATATGTTTTTTCTGATCCTATTGATCTAAATGCCTTTATCAATGCTAGACTTTCTGCTGTTGCTTTACCCGAGTAACATTGGTATTTATAACATCTAAACCCTCCTAGATATAGTTCCGGGGTCACCCGTAGTCACTTGGTTTTCTTTGTTCTTAGTATTTTGCTGATTTTAACTAAAGGCTCTGTTTTGGTTGTATATTTCCTTTCTTTTCCCCCCCACAGTAGCGAATTACAACAGTGTATGATTTGTATACCTGTTCTTTTGTTGTTTACCTTTTGGTATTATTATTAACATACTCTGTAATCTGAGCAAGGAATATTTGTTCTTTTGCTGTATAATTTAAAATTGCATAAATAAATAAAAAAATAATAATCAATTACAAATAATAATAATAGGGAGGAGTAGCCTAGTGGTTGGGGCAAGGTACTTCAGGTCGGAAGGTCAGGGGTTCAAATCCCACTAGAGGACAGCAACCTTGGGCCGGAAGGACTGGGGTTTCTAATCCCACAGATGCTCCTTGTGGTCTTGGGCAAGCCACTTAGCCCTCCATTGCCCATGTTCCCTGTAAGTATTAGTGTATGTGTCTCATATCCCCGCGTGTTAAATGTATCCCCCAATTGTGTTGTGACCGCTTTGATTGAAGGATAAGGCGGTATACAAAACTGTCTAAATAAATAAATAAAATAAATATTTGGAAAATCAAATAAAAAGTTGAATCTAAAACGTGCCATGGAATGACAATTATGCTAAAGAGACATATTTTGTGTATTACTAAAATTAGGTTACAATGTAAAAAGGAATGTTGTGAAAATATAGAGACTAAGCATAATAAGGCATGAAGGTGAAATTAGACTTACCTGCTAATTGTTGTTCCTTGAGGAACTCTAGTCCAGGACCGGAACATCCGAGTTCTGTACCTCCTCCAGCAGCTTTGGAGACTGAAACACGTCATCGCTTTGATGACACCAGTATAAGTAGGCAAGGACTGCTTCTCCCAACCAGTACCTATTGACAAAGCAGACTCAGCAGAGCAACAAATAAGTAGTTAACTGTATTCCTTTTTTTTTTCTTTTTTTTTCTTTTTTTTTAATATAACTGTGAAAGCCCAACGCCTTCGCTAACCTTCTTACTATTAAGACGTTCCCCTAAAAGAGGACCGTCCACGACAACCTTAATTATCACCTAGGAAATTGCCTTCTCTCTGCCCGAGAATAGAAATCTTAGAGAGAGAGAGTCCCCCATGCGAAAATGAAAAACTGACACTCCTCCTTATCTCTGCAGTGCTCCGCAAGAACTGCAGGCTGTCTCAAAACATGAAACACCACCTCATGAGGGATCCGGGACTGGACTAGAGTTCCTCAAGGAACAACAATTAGCAGGTAAGTCTAATTTCACCTTCCTTTTCGTCCCTCTAGTCCAGTCCTGGAACATCCAAGGATGTAACAGAGCAGTAAATATCAATGGGAGGGCCCTGCAAGAGCAGCCTGAAGAACTGCCGACCCAAAACGCACATCATTTGCCGCTTGCACATACAGCCTATAATGCTTGACAAATGAATTCAAGGACGACCAGGTCACCGCCCTGCAAATCTCCACAGCCGGCACCAAGCTAAATTCTGCCCAGGAAGCCGCCTGCGCTCTAGTTGAATGAGCTCTGTGTCCCTCCGGGACTGCCTTACCCTTCAAGATATATGTCGCTGCAATGGTTTCCTTTAACCATTTGGAAATGGACGCTTTAGCCGCAGCCTCCCCTTTCCGCGGACCTCCGAACACCACAAACAAATGATCCGACTTACGGAAGGCCGCTGACCTGCGAAGGTAGCGCTTCAGAGCCCGCTGAACATCCAAAAGACGTAATCTACCTCCCAATGAGTCCTTCTCCTCTCCAGAGAACACTGGTAACGACACCATCTGATTAATGTGAAAAACCAAAACTACCATGGGTAAGAACACAGGAACCGTCCTCAGCACCACCTTCTGATCCGAAAACGACAGGAACGGTTTCTTACAGGACAAAGCTTGCAACTCTGAAATCCTGCGAGCTGAACAGATGGCCACCAGGAAAATCGTCTTTAATGTCAAGTCCTTCAGGGATGCCTTACCTAATGGCTCAAAAGAGCTCTGACCAATGCTTCCAAAACCAAATTCAGGTCCCACGGAGGAACCGAACACCGACGAGGAGGCCTCAGGAGCAACACAGCCCATAGAAACCTCTTCACATCCGCATGCACGCCCAACAATTCGCCTTGAACCTTACCGCGGTAGCATATCACCACCAACTGCACCCGCAAATAACTGGCCGCCAGCCCCTTCTCGAAGCCATCCTGCAAAAATGAAAGGATCTGCAAAATAGACGCCGCTGAGGGTCGTACCTGTCTGTCTGCCTGCACACCAGGCCTCAAAAATGTGCCAGACCCGCACATAAGCTAAGGAGGTAGAAGTGCGTCTTGCCTTCAGCAAAGTAGAAATGACTGCCGCCGAATAACCCTTGGTTCTCAACCTCGCCCTTTCAAGAGCCAAGCCGAAAGCGAGAACCGATTCACCTGCGGCATGTGAAGCGGCCCCTGAAGCAACAGATCCTCCCGCCATGGGAGCCGCCACAGATTGTCTACAAGCAGACGAACCAGATCCGCATACCATGGCCTTCTCGGCCAGTCTGATGCTACCAGAATCACTAGACCCCGGTGACGCTCTATGCGCTGCACCACCCGTCCGATGAGCGCCCAAGGCGGAAAAACGTAGATGAGGCCCGCGACTGGCCACCTCTGCATCAATGCGTCGAGCCCTTCTGACATTCTTTCCCGTCGTCTGCTGAAAAACCGAGCTGCCTTTGCCGACTCGAAGGTCACCATTAGATCCATAATCGGTGCTCCCCATCGCTGAGCTATTAGCACAAACACGTCCGGGTGAAGCACCCATTCTCCCGGATCCACCTTGCGACGACTCAAGTAATCTGCCTCAACATTGTCCACCCCTGCTACATGCTGAGCAGAGATGGCCAATAGATTTAGCTCGGCCCAGGCTAACAGCTGACTTGCTTCCTCCTCCAATGCCGCACTCCCTATACCGCCTTGCCTGTTGATGTAGGCTACCGTGGTCGCACTGTCGGAGAGCACCCGAACCGCCAACCAACTCAGCCATGGCTGGAACTCTAACAAGGCCAAATACACCGCCCTCATTGCCAGCCTGTTGATCGACCACTCCTTCTCCAGCGCCGACCACTGCCCCTGCGCCAACCTTCCTTCGAAATGCGCTCCCCAGCCCTTGAGACTTGCATCCGTTGTCAAGGGCCTCCAGGGGCATTCCCTTCTCCAAGTTCTCTTGCCGCGACCACCAAAGTTCCCGTCTCACCTCCAGCAGACAGACCAACCTCCGAGACAGCGCATCCGACTGATGCGACCAACGCCAAAGAAGGGCCCTTTGTAAAGGCCTCATGTGAGCCCTGGCCCACGGCACTACCTCTATTGTGGCCACCATCGTTCCTAACAATTGCAGATATTGCCACGCTGTGGGAGCCTTCTGAGCCCGAAACTTCCTCACCAACTCCCTTAAGCCCTGCAATCGTCCCCCAGGGAGAAAGACCTTCCCCTGAGCTGTGTCGAACCGCGCCCCCAGGTACTGTAGCGATTGCGACAGAACCAGCTTGCTCTTGGAGAAGTTGACCACCCATTCCAGACTTTGTAACCTCTGCACTACCCTGGATGTGGCTCTTCTGCTCTCCTCCTCGGACTTCGCCAGAATCAGCCAATCGTCCAAATATGGATGCACCAGCACTCCCTCCTTGCAGCGAGATGCTGCCACCACCACCACCAAAATCTTGGTGAATGTCCTTGGAGCTGTCGCCAGACCAAATGGCAAGGCCTGGAATTGGAAATGCCCCATAGGCACCGCAAACCGCAGAAACTGCTGGTGTTCCCGATGAATGGGAATATTGAAATAGGCCTCTATTTCCAGATCCTCTGAGAGCACAGCCGAGAACCTCTCTACACCTGCACCCTTACTCCTCTTAGCTGAGGTGCCAGCCAATTCCGGCCCCAACGGGCTCCCCAGGTGTTTCTCCCCCCACCCATTTGCCGGCAGCATGGCCATACCAGGCTGCAGAAGAGAAAACGCCTGTTGCATTAGCAGAAAGAAATCCAACGGGACCATAGGCTGCCCCCCCGTTGGACCCTGTCTAAGCGGAAGGGATGGTCCCCCTGCCATAGACGGCCCAGCCACAGGCTCTGAGGGGACCAGGGACGGAGGCAACCCATCATCCTGACTCTGAGACAGAGCCCCCTGCCCCCCTGTCTCCCCCTCTAGAGACTGCTCCATCAACGCCACTTCCTGGGCGCAGCCTCTACAAACCCCTGATTCCAGGCCCGAACTTCACCTTGTACCACACACCAGGCACCGAGGCCTAGCCAGCATACTAACCCGGAGCACAATGCCCACGGACTACAGCCACCAGGAGCCTCCAGACATCCCCCCGGTTGTCAAACACTCCTTTCCTCAGGGGTTGCGCAGACAGAAGGAAAAGTGGTTCTCTCTTTTTTTTTTTTTTCCAACACTCGGCCTCTAACACCACACTCCAGAGAACCCAGACCCACAAAACAATCCCCCGGAAGACCTGCCTCTTCCCTCATGGATTTTAGTGAGCCTGCTACCCAAAAAGCACAAAATGTCTGCTCTCGTGCTTCCCGCGCGAACGCCATGCAGCCAGGTCCGTCGACACTGATCGCACTGCAACTGCTGCGATTCGTGCCTTCCGGCCTCCCCGCACGTCACCGACCCCCCAAATTGCAAAATACCCACTTACCGTGGTTCTGCCGCATTCTGAGGGCCTCAATCCTCCCCCAGAGCTCAGCCGAATCGGCGGCTTCGGCTCTGGGTGCAGAGACTCACTGCTGCGATCCTCCTCCGGTCTCAGACACGCTGCCAGCTGCGCCTGCCACCTGCTCCTCACCCTTTCACATGGGATCAGGAGCAGGGAGGCTCTTCAGGCCAGATCATCCTCTGCAATGCTCACTGTCGTGCGGAGGGGGGGGGGGGAGGGAATGGCAGAAGAGGGAGGGGGGGAACCGGAGGACCGAGAAGAGAGAGAGACAGAGAAGGCGATCTACCCTGTGCAGCCCTCTCTATACTGCAACCTCTGGCCCCTGCCAAAGATCAACCAGGGAAACCTGCCCAATTCAAAGCACTCTGCTTATTTGCCACTGTCTGAGCACAGTCCTAGGCTCAGCACCTTCTCCAACTGCTATGGAGACAAACTACTGGCGGGGAGAGGTGGTCCTTGCCTACTTATACTGGTGTCATCAAAGCGATGAAGTGTTTCAGTCTCCAAAGCTGCTGGAGGAGGTACAGAACTCGGATGTTCTGGGACTGGACTAGAGGGACGAAAAGGAACAGCACATGCTGAGAACTCACCATGTAAAAGGGACACTCTGGTATGCTCTCAAATATAATCTAGCCAGCCACTAGAGATCTATGGGAGTGACGTGAATCATATGAAAAATTACGGTTAAATTACTCTGACGTGGGAGGGAGTGTATTATGAAAAAAAACACTAGACATCAAAGTGCTATAATTGTCTCATTTGTAACTGTAATGTGAAACCAAAATGAAGTAGGAGATGGCAACTAATGATATAATTACCATATGTACAACTGAAAATCCACTCAGCGTAGCATAAGGCATACAATCTGGGCAGTCAATAACAAGTGGCTACACCCCTATATTCCCACTCGGAAGCATCAAATGACTGCTATAATGTTATATGTACATCTTCCTGATTTTAAACTGTGAGGACTAGATCATCACTGGAGATGTCATGCATGTGTAACAGTAAACCATATAGAACATACTGTACATTGTATGTGGCCACAATAAATATAAAACTAAATAAACTCATTAAAAAGCTAATGACAGAATGCACAATGGTCATGCCACTATTTGTAGGGAAGGCCACACTCATACTGTACAAACAAAAGGGTTCTATAAGCTTAAATAGTTAATTATGTATTTGTGATTGGATGGCATAAACAGACATTATCTAAAACATTATGCGTGTGAGAAAATGCAATGAGATTTCTAAGCCTTGTAAAATGCCGTTATCAAACAATCTTGCTTTCTGGGGAAATACACTGAAAGTGAGAGAGGTCAAGAGACCCATGCGTCTGAAAAATTACCTCTTACAAACCAGTGTATTAACCAAGGCTTGACAGTGACGTCCTGTTGCCAACTTATACAATTGTGTGGTTAGAAAGAAACACTAATCTCAAAATGCCAAGGAAAGGGGTCAGAACCAAGTGGGAACCAGAGAACTTAGTCTGCAATAATACATACCCAGCTGCGAGAAACCAAGTTGAAAGAAGCTGGAATCTTGGCGCGAATTTAGCTGTAACTGTGCATGAGGAATGACATACCTGACGTCATATTTACACCTTGATAATCAAAAACTGTGTAAGAGATGAAACACCACCACCCCCCCCCCCCCCCATCTTGTGTTTGGATATAATGCTCGATCTTATCAATCGCGTGTAAGAAATCCATATTTGCCCATCTCAGAAGAACCATTGTATTTAAAAATGAAACAGATCGCTCCATATCAAATTGGCAGTGATACAGCTATGGGGTCCACTGTAAAACATTTTAAAAGTTAAACTGATGAAAGAGCAATGAGAATCGTCCCTAGATCATCATTATCCAGGTTTAAAATGTTATGCTGACTCAAGGGGAAACCAACAAGCCTACAGACTACCGGCATGCAGCTGTGTTCTCTAAACTATTAATTGTGAACCTAACCTAAATACTGTCATGGTGTAAAGTGATTTTGATGGATGCTGTGTCCGGAACATAGAACAAAAAGTAATAAATGGGAATAATAAAAGAAAAACAATAAGAAAGTATGTTGATAAAAAAGTAAAAAGGGAAGGCCAAAGGCATGCTAAAACTAGAAGAAATAAAAAATGAAATAAAACAACTGGCAGTAATAAAAGCCCACACAGTGAGATGGTACCAAAGGAACCTAAGGCAGAATTCCAGTGCAACGAAACAACCTAAAATAAGGTATTGATGGTCCAGGGAAGACACAAGGGGCCCAATTCAGTCCTGGACATTCTGGCCCTCTGTGCGCCCGGTCGGAACCAGACGCACAAAGTTAGCCAGGATTCTGATCCTGCAGGGCACATCTAGGCCTCCTCCACAATTAAATCAAATGCAATCATGCTATGATCACTATTGCCAAGTTCCCCCAACACCCTTATCTCTTGCACTAGGTCTAGTGTTCCACTAAGGACTAGGTCCAATATGGCTTCCCCTCTGGTTCGTTCATGAACCAGCTGCTCCAAGAAGCAGTCATTTATTTCCTCTAGGAACTTTATCTCCCTAGCATGTCCTCACGTGACACTGACCCAGTCGATACCGGGGTAATTTAAATCACCCATTATTATTACTGTGCTGTAACGTTTGTTAGCTCCCTTGATCTCTTTGAGCATTTCATCATCCATTTCTTCATTCTGGCCAGGGGGTCGATCATACACCCCAACTGCCATCGCCTTCCCCTTTTTACATAGAATTTCAATCCATAGAGATTCTACAGCAAATTTTGTTTCCTGCAAAACTTTAATCCTTTCTGACTCAATGCCCTCTCTAACATAGAGTGCAACCCCTCCACCAATTTGATCAGCTCTATCATTATGATATAGTTTGTACCCAGGTATCACATTGTCCCACTGATTGTCCTCCTTCCACCATGTCTCTGATATTCCAATCACATCTAACCTCTCATTTAGTGCTATATATTCTAACTCTCCCATCTTATTTTTTAGACTTCTAGCATTTGCATACACGCATTTTAGAGACTGTATTTTATTCATATTAATCTGGCTATTGGTAGGCATGGGTAATTTGGAATCTTTAAGCTCTGTCTGCTCCATACTCGAGGCATTTGGGCTACTTTACTCTTTTTTGGAACCTCTCTGCTTTTGGTAGTATCCTTCAAGGATACACTCTTCTGAACCATGTACTCTTGGGCGACTGTCGGCTTTCCCCTATTATCTAGTTTAAAAGCTGCTCTATCTCCTTTTTAAAGGTTAATGCCAGCAGCCTGGTTCCAAACCGGTTAAGGTGAAGCCCATCCCTTCGGAAGAGCCCCTCCTTTCCCCAGAATGTTCCCCAGTTCCTAACAAATCCAAACCCTCATCTCTGCACCACTGTCTCATCCACGCATTGAAACTCCAGAGCTCTGCCTGCCTTTTGGGTTCTGCACGTGGAACGGGAAGCATTTCGGAGAACGCTACCCTGAAAGTTCTGGATTTCAACTTCCTACCTAAAAGCCTAAATTTAGCCTCCAAAACCTCCCTACCACATTTTTCTATGTAATTGGTACCGACATGTACCAAGACAGCAGACTCCTCCCCAGCACAATCTAAGACCACCAGCCACCCAGCTATCTAGATGCCTAATGATCAAATCATCAACTATAACGGCTATCCTAACCCTTCCCTCATGGGCACATGGCCCTGGAGAAACTTCCTCAGTGCGAGAGGGTTTTACATCACCTGGAGGACAGGTCCTAGTTACAGGATCACTTCTTGCCACACCAGGGTGATGCTCTCCTGTCACGTGACCTCTCTCCTCCACGGCAAAAGGGATGCTGCCAGATTGAAGGTGGGACTTCAGGACTATATCCCTGTAGGTCTAGTCTATGTACCTCTCTGTCTTTCTTATGTCTTCCAAGTCTACTACTCTAGCCTCTAGAGAACGGACTCATTCCCTGAGAGCAAAGAGCTCCTTGCACCTAGTGCACATGTAAAACCTCTCACCAACTGGGAGAAAATCATACATGTGACACTCAATGCAAAAGACTGGAAAGCCCTCATCTTGCTGCTGGACTGCTGTATGCATCTTAGTTTTAAGCTTGTGTTTAGATTTTTAAGTTCTTTACTTACTAAGGGTTGCTATGGATATTTATACTAATAAAACTGTACCTAATATGTTTAACATACCTTGTTCACCTGAAGCTTAATTAATCTCAGGTCCTTAGTGTATGACCGATGTGGATAACGAGCTTTACCTGAGAGCACCTCCTTTCCTTTAAGATGTGTAAGTATCTATAAAGCTATGATTATCCCAGGGGTGGGTGGGTGTGAGGGAGGGAGGGAGATAAAACTTATTAAAAGAGGGCTGCTACACAGTACCATGTCCTTTGCTTCTAAGGTAAGCTGTGACCATCCTCCTGGGTGATTAACAGTCCTTGCTTGGATAGGAGTCGTCTTTCAAAATGGCCTTTTGACCTGCCACCTGGTGTGTACACCTATTTAAAATGTTTCACAGGTCTCTTGCCCCCTAAGTAGAAGGCTTCTTTGTAAAGGTCTCTAGAAGACTTTATTTGTTGCTTCAAGAGTACTGACCTTGTTTTGCCTTTTATGCTTATAATTCTGATTTGATTTAAATTACAGCTCTTTGCTGCTGCTAGGCTCTGACTTATTATGAAATTTAAACTACAAGCTCTCTGCTGGGTTCTAAATTTAACCAGAAAGCTCTCTTCTGTGTTTTAAATTTAAACTAAAAGTACTTTGCTGATACTAGGCCCCGAGTGAGTATTAAACTACAAGCTCTCTGCTGGGTATGAAATGTAACCAGAAAGTTTGCTTCTGTGTTTTAAATTTAAACTTAAACTGCTGCTACTAGGCCCTGACTGATTTAACAAAAAACACTGGGTTCACAGATTAATTAGCTTTAATACAAAGAAGTCCTTTCATAAAATTCCCAGAAGTATATACTCACAATTGCAGATCTCTCTCCAGAAGTAGCAGTTCCTTTTTCTAGTCCTTCAAGACTCCGAGGATTGTAGCCAGGCTTGGCATTGGGCTCCGATGCTTGCTGCTGCTACTCGAGCTTCGGACTCAAATCCATCGCAGGCTGCCTTGGAGAGGGACTTCGAGTAGTTCTTGATCCCGGAGGTGAGAGCCTGGAACAGATTGAGGGGTTCCCTGGCGAGTCCCGCCAAGAACTCCAACAGTTCCTGGGTCAGGGTACATGCCCATGTATAGCTCATAGGCCTGGATACGACACCCCAACATTGCGACCTGGAAGTACTTGTGCCATAGGGCATTGAGGGCTCCAGCATCCTTACCCGGGGGGGACAGAAGAGTAAGTCGTCTGGCTCCAGAGTTTTTGCATGGTTAACTCGACAACTATGGAGTAACGTGTGAGTTGGGGCTTTTTGAACCCCGGCTCCTTCCTGACGCAATATATGTGTCAGCTGACCATTGACACCAACACCGGGGTCTCCCACATTCTTAGTAGTAGCCAGTCGAGGATTGGCTGCACCGGCACCGTGAGAGTCTCCTTGGATGAAGACTCGAACTGGAGGATCTCCAGTTCCTCGGTGCACAGGTCTTCCTCTGCATCAGTTTTCACTGAGGAGGGCCCTGGCCATGTCCTTGACAAAGTCGTGGAAGGCCACGTCCTCCGGAGGCGAATGGTGACGGGGCGCCGGGGGAGATGGGCCGAAGGGCACGTCTCGGTGCCATCTGGTTTCCGGGGAGGCCTAATCGTTGGTCTCCCACTCGGAATTGAGAGAGGACAAGTCCGAGGCCCTGCAACTCCGTGGCTTAAAGCCCGCCCCAAAGGGCCAGGGCCCTCCCGAGGACCTTGGGTAGGAGTCTCAGAAACTGGCCAGGGAGGACTGGATTCCCGAGGACCGGGACCTCGACCAGGGCTGAGGACTTACCTGAGGCCAGTGGCACTAGGAGCTCGGCTTGATGACCGGGGATTCCCCCAGTCGGGGGGGGGGGGGCGGTCGTCGGGGCAGATGATGCAGATGAATCTGCCATCATTGCCTGCTGCATAGCCAGGATCACAGTGATGTTCTACTCCATCGCTGCTATTCTGGATTCAAAGCCAGAAGGCTCTGCAGCTTTCGGCACGGGCCCAGAGGGTCTCGGGCCCGACTACGGCACTCTCACGAGTGCGTCCTTGACAAGGACCTCGGCCTCAAGGATCCTCGCATGGTCTCCGCCAGTTGAGGCATCCTTTTTGGGGACCTTAGGAGGACATTTCTTGGAGTCACCCATGTCCCTCCAGGCGGTCTTGTGGAGTCTGAGGTCTTTCCGTAGGAGCCACCGCCACAGGACTCTGAAGATGCCCAGCCCTCTCTGGACGTACTGGGCTTGGAGCTCGGCATCAGGGAGGCCGGTGCCGAGTCAGACCTGGGGAACAGTCTCTCTTGCAACTCCCGACTTTTCCTACTGGTCCTAGGTGTCATGGTCCGACATAAGTTGTAAGAGGTGCTGTTGTGATCTGGTCCCAGGCAACGTAGACAGCAGTAATGGGTGTCAGTGACGGACATGGTTTGAGTGCAGCGATCACATATTTTGAACCCACTGGGAGATATGGTGGGGAAACACCTGCCGGGGTCAAGGACCCCCAGGCCAATAAAGGGCACGTGAGAAGCCGAGAACAATGCTGGAGCTGGCGCCAGCTCAAGGCGGGAAGAGAAACCAGCACGCAAACTGGGAACAGCTATTTTTTGAAGGATATAGCAAGAATTTTTTTTGGGGGGGGGGGAGGGGGGAAATTGGACCGATGTCCATTGGGCACCGCGGAAAAAAGGAAACTGAGCAAGATGGTACCTTGGGCGGGAAGGGGTCCATGTATGCGTGGTAGCATTCCCAAAGGCTTTCTTTGAAAGTTGGGGAAATGCTCGCACGGGTTCCATTGGCGCCGACATTACCCATATGTGAGGACTGACTTCCTGCTTGTTCCTGGAGAATTGAAATTCCCTCTAGCCAGGGTGAAAACATGTGCAAAGCATAGAACATTGTTCTAGCTGGTTGATTTGTAAATGTGGGTTTTTTTGTTTTTTTTTGTGATGCCACAAACCCTAAGTATTAAATTGATTGAGATGGGTTTCCCAGCCTCAGGGAAGGCATTAGTGTTGAGTTTAAGATGTGGGTGCAGCTGATGAAAGGGACATCCTATGGATAGGTTGTGTTCCTGTATCCACCATTGGTGGTTGCTTTTTATGCGTTCTGTTATCAGAATCCTTATGGAGAGTGAGTCACTCTTCTGATTCCAATATTATCTGAGGTACTATTGTAGAGACGTCATGTGTTATCTGGCATGGGCACCAACAATGTTACTGTACATAGTCAGCCATTGTTAAATGTATCTACTACCCCATATACTCCTCCAAGTTTCTACTCTCTGTTCTATGTAAAAGCCTATTACTATGTTTGTTCCTTAGACAGCTGCAGCCATACAGCCCAGAAGATGAAGAATGGTTTGTGCCATAGCTCTGGAAGCCCTGGCCAGGGAGCCAAGATGATGACAGTGTGCACTGTGTGCATTCTGTCCCTGGGAAGAAAGCAGTGGCAAGTGGTGTTGATATTGGCTCTGATTTAGGGTGGAGAAAACTGCTGCACACTTTGATAGAAATTAGCCAGTTGTCCACATAAGGATAAAGTGGCCAGCCTTGCAGAGGTGCACCAGTATGACCGCTAGGCATTTGGTGAAAATCCTGGGTGCCAACGACAGACCAAGGGGAAGAACCTGGTTCTGGCAATCATGGTCCTGGAAAGCAAAACACAGATCTTGCCATCAATAGGTGTTGGATTTGAATATGGGTACAGGAGCTTCTGGGTCACCAGGAGTCTGCATTGACTCAAAGGCACACATTGCTTGCTTGCATAGGTGTCTTTCAGGCCCAGGGAGGCCAAGCAGTTGTTCTGTCTCCAATCACAATTCTGCCTCTCCTGAGAATTCATCTTGAATTTGTTCTTCTTGAGGTAGATATTGAGCCCTCAGAAGTTGAGGATGGACTACATACCACCCCCTCTCCCCAACTGTCATCTTGTGAATGAAAAGAAATTTGAATAGAATCCCTTTCCTTGTTTGCAAAACAAGTTCCACTGCTCGAATGTTCCACAAGGAGCATAGTTCTGTTCGGAAGAGAAGTGACATTTTACTTACCAGTTAATGTATTTTCCTTGAGTCCTGCTAGCACAGTCCAGACAAGTGGGTGGTGTTCCCCTAGTAGCAGACTGGTGGAGACAAAGAACCAATGGCAAGCCCAGGTTTCAATGGTATCACTCTTATGCCTCAGCCACTAGAAGAGCAAGCCTCAAACATCAATCATGGGCAACAAGGAGTGAGCAACAGCAGAGAACTATGCACAGGAAAACAAACAGAAAGCTGTCTGTAGAAGATGACCCTGCAGAGCCAAGTATAAAAATCATACCAAACCCAAGGGAACCACAGCAGAAGAACAAAGCAAAGACAGTTTCAGGCCAGGCCTTTGACTGGTCTAGCAGGACTCAAGTAAAGAGTAGTTACTCACCTGTAACAGGTGTTCTCCAGGAGCAGCAGGAATCAGTCCACACATATGGGTGACGTCGACGCCGACGGAGCCCTCGTACGGAGCATTTCCCCAGCTTTCAAAGCCTTTGGGAATTGCAGCGCGCATGCGCGGTCCCCTTCCCGCCCAAGGGTGCCATCTTGCTCAGTCTGATGACATAGCTAAAAGACAGCAAAAAATTAGCAAAATAAACCATATGACTGCAACTCCAAGGGGAGGAGGGAGGGTTGTGAGGACTGATTCCTGCTGCTCCTGGAGAACACCTGTTACAGGTGAGTAACTACTCTTTCTCCAGGACCAAACAGGAAGTCAGTCCTCACATATGGGACTCCCCAGCTTAAGGCTACCGGAGACCTCAAGCCGAAAAAATGAGCTCCCTCTAGCTCGTCAGCACGTAAGGAAGGAATCTTCTCTGAGAACGCCCCCGACCGGTAGCCCAACACCAGGGCCGGAGGGGGTAGGAGTTGCCTAAACCCCAAAGAGATTATGGAGTACAGCCTGTCCAAAAGCACTGTCCCTGCGGGACTCCCTCTCAAGGCAGTAATGGGCCACAAAAGTCTGGCATGAAGACCAAGTAGTGGCCCGGCAGATGTCTGCCAACGGAACAGAGCGGAGATAAGCCACTGATGCAGCCTTCGCCCGGACACGATGAGCCGTGACTCGATCCTCCAACGAAAGGCTGGCTGCCCCATAAGCCCAGGCGATACAGTCAGCGACCCATATGGACAAAGTACACTTGGAGACAGGGAGCCCCAACTTATTGGGGTCAAAAGAAACGAAGAGCTGAACAGCCCTTCGATGCTCCCGCATACGGTCAAAGTAGGAGGACAACACCCTCCTACAGTCCAGGGTATGCAGAACCATCTCAGCCCGGTTGGCATGCGGCCTGGGAAAGAAGGTCGGAAGAACCACCTCCTGATTGAGGTGAAAAGGGGAGACAACCTTAGGAAGAAACTTCGGGTGAGTCCGTAAGACTAGCCTATTCTTGTAGAACCTACTGTGTAAGGGGGATCAGACACTAGGGCCTGAAGCTCACTCACTCGCCAAGCAGAGGTAAGAGCTACTAGAAACAAGGTTTTCCAGGAGAGAAAACGGAGAGGGCAGGTAGCCATAGGGTCAAATGGCGGACAAGTAAGCCGCTGTAAAACCACATTCAGATCCCACTCAGGGGCTGGTGGATGCTAAGGAGGCTTAAGCAGGAGGAGGCCTCTGAGAAAACGAGCCACCAAAGGGTGGTTGGAAAGAGGCCTCCCATCCACCGGCGAGTGGTGCGCTGAGAGGGCACTGAGGTGAACCCTGACAGAGTTGGACTTAAGGCCTAGATTGGAGAGGTAAAGCAAATATTGCAATACTACCGCTACCAAGCACGAGAAGGGATTCTCGCTGTGTTGAGCACAACATGTGGAGAATCTACGCCACTTAAGAGCGTAGGATTTCCTGGTGGATTGCCGCCTAGAGGCTAAGACAACGTCTTCCACCTCTCTAGGCAGGAGTAGGGGAGCCAGGACTACCCTTTCAGCAGCCAAGCCATCAGATGAAGGGACTGGAGGTTGGGGTGCAAGAGAGACCCCTGGTCCTGAGACAGGAGATCGTGTTGAAGTCCCAGAGGCAGGGGAGTGTCCACCGCCAGTTGCAACAGGAGTGGGAACCACGGCTGCCTCGGCCACCTGGGGGCTATCAGAATCATTGAGGCTCTGTCCTTGAGGACCTTGAATCATTGAGGCTCTGTCCTTGAGGACCTTGAACAGTGCCCGAGACACCAGTGGCGTGGGAGGAAAGGCATATAGCAGGCCTTGGGACCATGGAATCAGAAAGGCATCGGCTGCTACTCTGAGAGGATGCGGTTGTCTGGAACAGAATCTCGGGAGTTGCCAGTTCAGAGGACTGGCGAAGAGATCCATGGTGGGGAGACCCCACTTGAGAAAGATCCGCTGAGCCACGAAGGGATTCAATCTCCATTCGTGTGGTTGCAGGATCCTGCTCAGCCTATCCGCCAGGCAATTTTCCTGACTGGGAAGGTAGACAGCCTTGAGGAGGATTCCGTGATTGACGGCCCAAGAGCAGAGCCGTTGTGCCTCCTGACAGAGAAGGAAGGAGCCTGTGCCTCCCTGTTTGTTCACGTAGAACATGGCAACTTGATTGTCCGTCTGGACCAGTACAGACTGGTGCGACGTGAGGTGGGAGAAGGCTCTCAGAGCTAGGCGTATCGCCCGTAGCTCTAGTAAGTTTATCTGCTGAGCAGTCTCCCAAGGAGTCCAGAGACCCTGAGTACATGTCCCTTGGCAAAGTGCTCCCCAACCCAGAAGAGAAGCATCTGTCGTCAGCATTCAAGAATGCAGAGGGGGTTGAAAATCCACTCAGAGTACCAGATTCGGAAGATGAAGCCACCACTGTAGAGAGGAGACGAGCAGGGTGGATACACTCATCGAGTCTGCAAGGCTTCCCGTGGCCTGATGCCACTGAGTTCGAAGGCTCCACTGAGCAGGTCGCATGTGCAGGCGGGCACTGGGGGTGACATGAACCGTGGAAACCATATGGCCGAGAAGTCTCAGGAATTGCCTGGCGGAGACCAGGGAATTGCTGTGAAACTGCCTGGCTACATCCATCAACCGGAGGGCCCTGTCCACTGGCAGAAAAGCCCTCGCCTGAAGAGAGTGTCTAGCCTTGCTCCTATGAATTCCAAGTTCTGGGAGGGGAGAAAAGTGGACTTTGCGAAGTTTATGACAAACCCCAAGTGCTAAAGCAGAGCCACAGTGCGAAGGGTGGCCTGACTGACCTCCTGGGAAGACTGGCCTCTTATGAGCCAGTCGTCCAGGTATGGAAACACAAAAAGACCCTGAATCCTCAGGTAGGCCGCCACCACTGCAAGGCACTTGGTGAACACCCTGGGAGCGGAGGCTAGGCCAAAGGGAAGTACTCTGTACTGGTAGTGCTTTCCCCCCACAATAAATCTGAGATCCTGTCTGTGGTCTGGATGAATAAGGATGTGAGTATAAGCATCCTTTAGATCTAAGGAGCATAGCCAATCTCCCTGCTGGAGGTAGGGCAGCAGGATTCCAAGGGTAAGCATCTTGAACTTTTCCCCTCTCCAGGAACTTGTTGAGGTTGCGCAAGTCTAGGATGGGTCTGAGGCCTCCTGTTCTTTTTGGTACCAGAAAGTACCTGGAATAAAAGCCGTGACCTCTCAGGTGGTGGGGCACAGACTTGCTAACTCCTGAAGGAGTAGATCCCTGTGCAGAGGGGGTCGTGGAGGCTCCCCTGGAAAATAGGAGGGAGGTACCTGGTGAAAATGGAGAAGATAGCCCTTTTGGACTATATGGAGTACCCAGGTATCTGATGTGACGGCTGACCACCTGTGGGCAAAGTGGGCCAGCCGGCCTCCTGTGCTGATGTGAGCCAGTTGAGGAGAAGAGGCTATGCTTGCTGAGTCAAAAACCTCCACCCTGCTGAGCAGGGGCCGGCGTTGGTGGCTTGGGGGCCTTCTGCCTACAGGGCCCATGACCCTGCCCCTTGGCCTGCTGACCCTGTTGGGGAGCTGCAGAGGCCTGATAATGAGGGTATGGTTTATAGGTAGAGGACTTCCTCGGGTAAAAGGCCTTTTTCCCCGAGCCCTTCTTCTTCTGAGAAGGGGCAGAGGTTTTTCTGGACAGCCTAGTCCTGGTCAGTCTCGGTCTCGAGTTCTGTAGCCTTTTCAGCCATGGGCTTGCCAAAGAGGTTTTCACCTCGGCAGGGGACATCGACCAACTTGTCCTGCACCCATGGCTTGAGGTCGGATGACTGTAGCCAAGTCTGTCAGCGGGCACCGATGCCGGCCCCGGCTACTCGGGCCGAAGCCTCGAAGCCATCATAGGCTGCTCGAGAGATAAACTTCGAGCACTCTCGAATACCAGTGGACAAAGCCTGGAACCTCTGCAAAGGTTCCTCGGAGAGACCAGCAGAGAACCCGGCAATCTCCTTTGCCAGGTCTCGGAGGTACATGCCCATGTACAGCTGGTAGGTCTGGACACGGCAAGCAAGCATAGAGCCCTGGAAGCACTTTTTACCGAGGGCATCCAGGTTCCGGGCCTCCCGGCCAGGAGGCACCGAGGAGTGCATCTTCTGACTTTTCAGTCGATGCATGGCCGATTCCACAACCATGGAGTGGTGCGGTAATTGTGCCTTTTGGAACCCGGGGCTCTTGCGGACTCGATAGATGGAATCGACTCGCTTGCTTAACACCGGCGTCGAGGCTGGGGTCTCCCACATGCGGAAGAGCAGCCGTTCCAGCATCGGAGGAACCGGAACAGTAAAGGCCTCCTTCGGGGGACAGTCATACTGGAGGGCCTCGAGCTCCTCGGCTCGAGGCTCCTCCTCGAGATCCACGGGGAAGGCGAAGGCCTTGGCCATATCCCGCACAAAGTCTGAGAACCGGGTATCCTTCGGTGGGGATCGTCTCCGAGGTTCGGACTCCGGCGAGTCCGATGGGACACACCGAGTCCGATAAGTACCGGGTGACTCTTCGTCCTCCGTCTCCCAGCCCAACTCCTCGGAGGAGAAATCGAGCGGCTCCAGTCGGGCGGACACCGATGCCATCCGCCCCGATGCCGAGGGTACCGGCGTCGACGACCTCGGTCCCGAACGGGAGGCCAAGGGAGACCGTGGCCGAGGATCGACTCGAGCCTGCATGGACTCTAGGATCGGCTCGGCCTCCGGGGTCGACTTGGACGTCGAGGTCCCGGTGGCCGGGGCAGATGCACCGGTGAGACTGGCGATCAATGCCCGCTGCTGTTTCATGAAGGCAGCGATGCTGCTCTCCAAGGCCAACAACCTGAGTCCGAGCTCAGGAAACCCAGCAGCCCCCGACTCGGGCCCCGACGGCGTCGGGCCCGACGTCGGCTCCCCTGGAGGAGAGTCCACGAGGACCTACAGCACTTACGTGTCCAGGAGACTCCATCTCGATACGAGGATGTTTGGCAGGCCTCTCCGACTCCGAAGACCCGGGATGGCTATCGGGGCTATGCGACCTGGCCCTCGAGGAACCAGGAGCGTCCACCGATGCCGCCCTCGCGGGTTTCTTCTTCCTGCGATGTTCCCGCGAAGGAGATCCCCGCTCAGAGGAACCCCGACGCTGCTCGGGGCCGGAGTCCCGAGACGTCGAGGCCTCTGACGAGGTCCGGGCCCGGCCGGACGCGGAATCAGAAAAGATCCTATCCTTCTGGTGCTGCAGACTCCTCAACGCCTTCGAGAACATTTTGCCACACGGACCACAGATCATCGGGTCATGATCGGGTCCGAGGCAGCGGAGGCAGCAGTCATGTGTGTCGGTAAGAGACATACGTTTCTTACACCGATCACACTTTTTAAACCCGCTGGTAGCCATCGGGGGAAAAAGGGCCCCTGCGAGGTCAAAAGACCGGGCTGCCAGGGAAAAAAGAAAAATGGCGCGAACGCTAGTCACAAAGGACAAAAACCGAAAAAGAGAGAGTGGACTCGATACCGGTGTATCGGTCCAAGGCGGGAAAAGGATCCGGCGTCGAACCGAAGAAAATAGAGAAAAAATAGGGAAATCAACTTTTTCCTCGGGGAAAAACGAACTACGTCCGTCGGGCTCCGCGGAAAAAAGAAGACTGAGCAAGATGGCACTCTTGGGCGGGAAGGGGATCGCGCATGCGCGCTGCAATTCCCAAAGGCTTTCTTTGAAAGCTGGGGAAATGCTCCGCACGCGGGCTCCGTCGGCGCCGACGTCACCCATATGTGAGGACTGACTTCCTGCTTGGTCCTGGAGAAAGGACATTAACTGGCAAGTAAAATGACACCTTCCATATCGTCCTGCTGGACAAGTCCAAACAAGCAAGATGTACCAAAGCTTCAAAAAAGCTAGAGCAGCTCGCAAAACCCCAGGTCCCAAGGAGTGCTAGTGGGAAACAAACCCTGGTCTCCTGGTTCCCAAGTTAGTGCACTAACCAGTAGGTTACTCCTCCACTTCACTCCTCCACTAGGTGTTATGCAGAAGAGATTCTGAATTCCCCAGAGAAGACTTTACTAGTTATTACATCATTCTCCATGCTCAATGTAATAAGAGTTCCCAAGAGAGGAAGACAGACAAGGGGTAATTGTCCTTTGGTAGCTGGACAAAGAAAGAAAAAGGTGTCACATTTTAGGTGGTGTTTTTTTTTGTTTTGTTTTTTGCTTTCGAGATGGCTAAAAACTGGGTGCACAGAGCTTTTTTTTTATATTAAAAAAACATACTTTTAAAGGGTCACAGAGTTCCCAACGACTGCAGCTTTATTACAGTTTAAAAGAAGAAAGCTTATTGACTTATGCTATGAGCCTGAGGTTCTGGATACTTGCATAGAATTCTTCCTGAAGTTTCCTGGTGAAATGCCAAAGGAGGCAGCTTATATCCTATGACCCTGCTCATTTAGTTTTTTTTTTTTTTTTTTCAAGAGTCTTTCTGTTAGAAAACCTTCCAAAGTATCCCTGGGTGAAGGTCCTTAGGCATGGATCACAGGATAGGTTAAGAATATGGTTAGGTGTATTGTTATTCTGAATGCTGTTAGGTCAATTATTTTGTGTGGTATCTTTTCTTTCTATATGTAAATTATTATTCTTCAGGTCTACTTCCATTTTGGTACAATTTTAGCTTGTCTGTTGCTTGGGGACTGTATTTCTTGTTCAAGTATGCTATGGCTTGTCATTATAAAAAGATGTTTTCTGATGCAATGAAGGAATATTTCCATGGAATGGGCGAGCACCTTGCTGGAAAAGCAGGCACATTTGTTTCTATCAGCAGTGCTCTACATGGCTGTCCACATGACTCAGGAACTAATGCTATAAACTTAGATTTTACTTAAATGATTTATTTTTTTGTTATCAAATATAGTTTGTTTTTTTCCTCTCTACCCATAGCTTTTTTAGCATGCCTTTAACCTGGGCTTTCTTCCCTAATCCTTCTTCCTCTCCTCCGTCAGGGACCTAATCTGCTCTTCTCTCTTACCTATGCCTCTGTCTTCCCATAATATTGTACCTCCTCATCTTTACTCTTACTTCTTTTCCTTTCTCTTCCTTACACCCCTTAATTTTTATACTGGTGTAAACCACTGTGACAACCTTTTGGCCACTTGGCAGTAAATCAAATCCTGGGAATAAATAAATGCATAAACGGAATCTTTACATAGTGAAATTTATGCCTAATGTAGTAGTTTATTTTTATTCATTGTTTGATTCACCTTTCTGAGATTTCCTAAAGGAAGGGTGGCTCATTAAAATGCTAGAAAGGAAACTGCTCAAAATGAACTTTCAATACAAGTACTAAATATAGCTTCCTAAAACTGTTGCAGCCTCATCCTGTTCGTAAGTGGAAAATAGCTGATCATTGAGAAAGAAATGCCTAACAGATTACAAACACTTACACAATATGCCATTTAGGAGATAGTAAAGTGCATCTGCGCTATTTGCGCAGTTCACAACCATTCTCCACCTATAAGCCACCCATTTACCGCTACATAATCAGGTATGCAAGTAGCGCATATGCAATTAGCACGTGCTATCACACTAATGAGGAAAGTTACTGAAGCCATGAGATAAAGGGGCCTCAGTATTAATGTCAGGATATGTTTACTAAGGAGAGTTAAGGGAGCAAAGGCACTGTTAACAGGGGTTATCGGCACCTGTGAGCGGTTAACACTGAGGACAGCGCCAATAAAGAGTAGTTACTCACCTGTAACAGGTGTTCTCCAGGAGCAGCAGGAATCAGTCCTCACATATGGGTGTCATCGGCGCCGATGAAGCCCCAGCAGAGCATTTCCCCAGCTTTCTATGAAAGCCTTTGGGAATGCAGGCACGCATGCGCGGTTCCCTTCCCGCCTAAAGGTGCCATCTTACCTCAGTCAAATGACATAGCTAAGAACAGCACACAAAAATGAAAATAAACTATGTACAACTGCAACTCCAAGGGGAGGAGGGAGGGTTGTGAGGACTGATTCCTGCTGCTCCTGGAGAACACCTGTTACAGGTGAGTAACTACTCTTTCTCCAGGACCAAGCAGGAAGTCAGTCCTCACATATGGGTGACTCCCTAGCACTGGGCTACCAAGGAACCCAGGCTGAACAAGAGTACTCCCTTTAGTCTGAGCAGCAAAGAAAGGCATTTCAAGGACACAACCTCCACCGGTAGCCCAACAGAGGGCAGGAGTTGCTAAACCTCAAAGAGATTCCGGAGTACTGCTTGGCCAAAAGCACTGTCCCTACAGGACTCCCTCTCCAGGCAGTAATGGGCCGCAAAAGTCTGGCTTGAAGACCAAGTTGCAGCCCTGCAGATGTCTACCAAGGGCACAGAGCGGAGATGAGCCACCGAGGCAGCCATTGCCCTAACTCGGTGGGCCGTAACCCTACCCTGCAAAGGAAGGTCAGCCGCCTTGTAAGCCCAAGTGATACAGTCAGCCACCCAGATGGACAAGGTACGCTTGGACACAGCCAACCCCAACTTACTGGGGTCAAAGGAGACGAAGAGCTGGGTAGCCCTTCTATGCCCCTGCGTACGGTCAAGGTAGAAGGATAAGGCCCTCCTACAGTCCAGGGTATGCAGGACTGCTTCAGCCTGGCTTGCATGAGGCCTAGGGAAGAATGTTGGAAGAACCACCTCCTGGTTGAGGTGGAAAGAGGAGACAACCTTAGGGAGGAACTTTGGATGAGTCCTAAGGACTACCCTGTTCCTATAAATCCTGGTGTAAGGCCTATCACAGACCAGGGCCTGAAGCTCACTTACTCGCCTAGCCGAGGTAAGAGCTATCAGGAAGAGTGTCTTCCAGGAGAGGAAGCGTAGTGGACAAGTAGCCATCGGCTCAAAAGGTGGGCGAGTCAGTTGCTGCAAGACCACATTCAGCTCCCACTCAGGGGCAAGAGGATGGATAGGAGGCTTGAGCAAAAGCAAGCCCCTAAGAAAGTGAGACACCAAGGGGTGACCAGCCAGAGAATGTCCCTCCACCAGAGAGTGGTGAGCTGCTAGAGCTGAGAGGTGGACCCGAACAGAGTTGGATTTAAGACCTTGATTTGACAAGTGCAGTAAGTACTGAAGGACTACTGGCACAGTACAGGAGAAAGGATCTTCTGTACGTAGTTGACACCACACAGAAAACCTCTTCCATTTGAGAGCATAGGTTTTCCTAGTGGACTGTTTCCTAGAGGCTAGGACAACCTCCTCAACCTCCTGAGGCAGGCCCCAGGGAGCCAAGACTACCTTTGCAGCCTCCAGGCCATCAAACTGAGAGCTTTGAGATTGGGGTGCAGAAGGGAACCCTGCTCCTGTGAGAGAAGGACGGGTTGCAACCCCAGAGGTAGTGGAGGATCCACCGCCAGTTGAAGTAGAAGAGGAAACCAAGGCTGTCTCGGCCACCTGGGAGCCACCAGCAGGACCAAGGCCTTGTCCTGAAGAATCCTGAAAAGACTTCGGGCCACCAAGGGCGTGGGAGGAAATGCATAGAGGAGGCCCTGAGACCAGGATATCAGAAAAGCATCCGCTGCTATCCGCAGAGGATGTGGTTGCCTGGAGCAGAACTTTGGCAGTTGCTTGTTCGTTGGGCTGGCAAAGAGATCTATCAAAGGGAGACCCCATTTCAGGAAGATCTTCTGAACCACTAAAGGATGCAGCTGCCACTTGTGGGGCTGCAGTATTCTGCTTAATCTGTCTGCCAGGTAGTTGTCCTGGCCTGGAAGGTACACAGCCTTGAGGAGCATGTTGTGCTTGAGGGCAAAAGAACAAAGGTCCTGAGCCTCCCGACAAAGGAGCATGGACCCAGTCCCACCCTGTTTGTTCACATAAAACATGGCAACTTGGTTGTCTGTCTGAATCAGGACAGACTGATGAGCCAGGGAAGGAGTGAAAGCTTTGAGTGCCAATCGAATAGCTGAGTTTGAGGAGATTGATCTGCTGTGCAGCTTCCCAGGGAGACCAGGGTCCCTGGGTGCACTTGCCCAGACAATGAGCTCCCCAGCCTTGCAGGGAGGCATCTGTAGTCATCACTACTGTGTACCCTGGAATCTGAAAAGGCATCCCTTTCAGTAGATTGGGTGGGTGCAGCCACCAGTTGAGGGAGTGCAGAAATGGTCTGGACACCTTTATCCTGTCTCTGAGGCTGCCTGTGGCCTGTGACCACTGAGCCCGAAGGCACCACTGTGCAGGCCTCATATGGAGCCTGGCATTGGGGGTCACATGTGCTGTCGAAGCCATGTGACCTAGAAGCCTCAGGCAGAGTCTGGCGGAGACCAGGGACCTGCTGAGAAACTGATTTGCCAAGGCCATCAACCTTTGGGCCCTGTCTGCTGGCAAGAAAGCCTTTGCCAGCAGAGAGACCAGCCTTGCTCCTATGAACTCTAAGTTCTGGGAGGGGAGAAAAGTGGACTTTGCGAAGTTTATGACAAACCCCAGGCGTTGTAGAAGAACAATAGTCCTGAGGGTGGCTTGATTGGCCTTCTGACATGTCTGACCCCTGATGAGTCAGTCGTCTAGATAGGGGAAGACAAAGATTCCCTGATTTCTCAGGTAGGCCGCCACCACTGCTAGGCACTTTGTGAAGAATCTGGGGGCGGAGGTGAGGCCGAAAGGCAGCACTCTGTACTGATAATGGTTTCCTCCCACAATGAACCTGAGGTACTTTCTGTGGTCTGGATGAATGAGGATGTGAGTGTACGCATCCTTTAGATCTAAGGAGCATAGCCAATCTCCCTGCTGGAGGTAGGGCAGAAGGGTTCCAAGAGTAAGCATCTTGAACTGTTCCTTCACTAGGAACTTGTTGAGGTTCATGAGGTCCAGAATGGGTCGAAGGCCACCGGTTCTTTTGGGCACCAGGAAATACCTGGAGTAGAATCCGTGACCTTGCAAGTGGGGAGGCACAGGCTCAACCGCTCTGTCCACCAACAGACCCTGAAGCTCCTGAAGGAGAAGGTCTGTGTGCAGGGGAGGCCTGGGAGGCTCCCCTGGGAAGTATGGAGGAGGCAGTTGGTGAAAATGGAGGGCATAGCCCTTGTGGACTATCTCCAGCACCCAACTGTCCCCGGTGATAAGGGGCCACCGGTGGGCAAAGAGGGCGAGACGACCTCCTGTGCAGGGTTGGGAGAGCAGTGGAGAAGAGGCTATGCTCAAGGAGTCAAAAGCCCCCACCCTGCGGAGTGGTAGCAGGGGCCTGAGGCTTGGGGGTCCTCTGCCTACGGGGCCCATTACCCTGGCCCTTGGCTTGCTGACCCTGGGGGGCAGCTTGGGCAGCCTGATATTGCGGGTACTGTTTGTAGGCAGTGCCCTTCCTCGGGTAAAAGGACTTTTTACCCGAGCCCTTCTTTTCATGAGAAGGGGCAGAGGTCTTCCTCGACAGCCTTGTCCATGTGAGGTGCTCGGTCTCGAGCTGAGCAGCCTTCTCGGTCATGGGATTGCCAAAAAGGTTTTCACCTCGGCAAGGGACTTCGACCAACTTGTCCTGAACCCATGGCTCGAGGTCCGATGACTGCAGCCATGCCTGGCGTCGAGCCGCGATACCAGCTGCCGCGACTCGGGCCGAAGCCGCGAAGCCATCGTAGGCGGCGCGGGACATGAATTTCGAGCAGTCCCGAATCCCCGAGGACAAGGACTTAAATTTCTGCAGGGGTTCCCCGGAGAGACCAGCAGAGAACCCGGCCAACTCCTTGGCCAGATCCCGCAAGTACATGCCCATGTACAGCTGGTAGGACTGGACACGGCAAGCAAGCATCGAGCCCTGGACGCACTTTCTACCGACGCCATCGAGGTTTCAGGCCTCCCCGCCAGGAGGCACCGTGGAGTGCATCTTCTGGCTCTTCAGACGATGCATGGCCGATTCCACAACCATGGAATGGTGTGGTAGCTGTGCCTTCTGAAAACCAGGGCTCTTCTGGAGTCGATAGATCGAATCGACTCGCTTGCTAAGAACTGGCGCCAAGGCCGGTGCCTCCCACATACGGAAGAGGAGCCGTTCCAGCATCGGAGGAACCTGGACAGTAAAGGCCTCCTTCGGAGGAGAGTCATACTGTAGCACCTCGAGTTCTTCAGCTCGAGGCTCTTCCTCGGGGTCCGCCGGAATAGCCAAGGCAGTGGCCATATCCCAGACGAACTCCAAGAACCGGGTGTCCTCCGGGGGGGACCTACTCCGGGGCTCAGAGTGCGGTGAGTCCTAAGGGACGCACCGAGTCTTAAAGGTATCAGGAAACTCCTCGTCCTCCGTCTCCCAAGCCGACTCGTCCGAGGAAGAGTCAGGGTCCGACCCCGCGGGGCCCTGGAGCACCCGCCCCAACTCCGGAAGCACCGGCGTCGACGCCCTCGTTCCCGAACGGGAGGTCGATGGAGACCGCGACCGAGGTCGACTCCGAGCCACGATGGACTCGAGTATTGGCTCGGTCTCCGGGGTCGACTTCGACGTCGATGTCCCGGTGGTCGGGGCAGATGTGCCAGACAGGCTGACCATCAGTGCCCGCTGCTGCTCCATGAAGGCAGACAATCTGCTCTCCAAGGCTGTCATCCTGAGACCCAGCTCGGGAGACGCAGCAGCCACCGACTCGGGCCCCGGCGGCGCCGGGCCCGACGTCGGCTCCCTGGGAGGCGAGTCCACGAGGACTACGGGGCTTACGTGTCCAGCAGACTCCAGCTCCACACGAGGAACTTTGGCAGGCTTCTCTGGTTCCACAGGCCTGGGGCGACGGTCGGGGGTCTTAGACCTGGCCCTCGAGGAGCCAGGGACCTCCTACGACGCCGCCCTCGTGAGCCGTTTCTTCCTCTTGCGTTCCCGGTCGGGGGATCCCCTGTCCGAGGAGCTTCGACGGCGCTCAGGATCGGAATCCCGAGATGTCGAGGCCTCAGACGAGGTCCGGGCCCAGCCGGAGGCTGAGTCCGAGAAAAGCCTTTCCTTTTGCTGCTGGTGACTTCGTAGTGCCTTGGAAGACATCTTTCCACAGGCCCCGCATGACTTAGGATCGTGGTCGGGGCCGAGGCACCGAAGGCAGCAGTCTTGTGTGTCGGTGAGAGACATTAGTTTCTTACACCGATCACACTTCTTAAAACCGCTGGAAGCCATCGGGAGAAAAAGAGTCCCCGCGAGGTCAAAGGACCGGCCTTCCAGGGAAAAAAGGGCGTGAATGCCAGCCACGAAGGGCAAAAAACAAAAAAGAAGAGTTGGGCTCGATACCGGTGTACCGAACCCAGCGGGAGGGGAACTGGCGTCGAACCGGGAGAAAAAATAGCGAAAATCACTGAAAAATCTAATTTTAACCGGGAAAACTTTACCACGTCCGGTGGGCTTCATGGAAAAAAAAGAGACTGAGGTAAGATGGCACCTTTAGGCGGGAAGGGAACCGCGCATGCGTGACTGCATTCCCAAAGACTTTCATAGAAA
The DNA here is from genome assembly GCA_033557465.1 of Ichthyophis bannanicus. Lineage (NCBI taxonomy): Eukaryota > Metazoa > Chordata > Amphibia > Gymnophiona > Ichthyophiidae > Ichthyophis > Ichthyophis bannanicus. The sequence goes on along the minus strand of CM066031.1, from coordinate 472,393,174 downwards.
GCTGGGGAAATGCTCCGCTGGGGCTTCATCGGCGCCGTTGACACCCATATGTGAGGACTGACTTCCTGCTTGGTCCTGGAGAATGCTGCATTAACTGGTCCCCTAGGGTTAAGGTAAAAAGAGGTGGAGAGTGGGCATTAATGGAGCGGAATCTGGGTGGGGATAGTGAGTGTTCCTTTAATGCCAGTTTGTGTTACCATGTGTTAGTGTTCCCAGCACCGGGAGCTCTAACATCATCTGAAAGCTGGCGGGAAGGGCTATTTCTGAGGAGAGAAAGCCTATTTTAATGTATGCAATCTGCTCCACCCACCACAGTTCTCAAATTAGTGACAGTAGTGCTCCATTGACAGAAACAACATGGTACCCCTTTAATAAAGGGCAGTATGTTGTTGGTACCAAATTGGAAAAGGAGGTGTCACGTGGGTGATGCAGTGAGGCTGGCTGGCCCCCTAGGTGACAAGGTGAATGGACTGGTCCTGGGATAAGGATACCCCCCACTTGCACATGTTGTTGTTGTTAAGTGCCGTCGACTCATGGCGACCCTCTGGATAGCTATCCTAAATTGTGTTCGGTCTTAAGTCAGGCGGCTTATTGTTAACAAACTGGTACCCGTAGCTGCTGTTATTTTATCGATCCATCTCATTGCTGGCCTTCCTATTTTGCGTTGACCTTCTATCTTGCCAAGCATGATGTCTCTCTCTAATGATCCCTCTCTCCGCATGATGTGTCCAAAGTATGAAAGTCGAAGTCTTGTCATCTGAGCTTCTAAAGAAAGCTTAGGTTTGATCTCCTCTAGTACAGACTGGTTTGATCTCCTCTAGTACAGACTGGTTTGTTCTTCGGGCAGTCCATGGCATACACAGTATTCGCCGCCAGCACCATAATTCAAAGGCATCAATTTTCTTCCTGTCTATCTTTTTCACTGTCCAGCTTTCACATCCATATGATGCTACTGAAAATACCATGGCTTGAACAAGTCGAATCTTTGTATGGAGAGAGACATCTCTGCTCTTGAGAATCTTATCTAGGTCTTTCATAGCCATTCTGCCAAGAGCAATGCGTCGTCTGATTTCTTGACTGCTTGTTGCTTCTTTATTGATAGTTGATCCAAGTAGGTTAAAGTTATTCACGATTTCAATTTCTTCTCCTTCGACGATGAACCTGTTGATTATACCAGTTGGCATGATCTTTGTCTTCTTTACATTAAGGTGCAGGCCCATTTTGAGACTATGTTCTTTGATTGTGAGAAGCAAATGTTTCAGATCATCTTCACTTTCCGCCAGTAATGTGGTATCATCAGCATAGCGAAGGTTGTTGATGAGTCTTCCACCAATCTTCACACCTCTGTTGTCTTCATACAATCCTGCTTCTCTGATGATTTGTTCTGCATATAAATTAAACAGGTAGGGGGAAAGTATGCAGCCTTGTCTTACATCTTTGCTTATTTTAAACCATTCTGTTTCTCCTTGTTCTGTTCGAACTGTTGCTTCTTGATCAATGTACAGATTGTGCAAGAGAACGATCAGGTGTTCTGGTATACCCATGCTTCTTAATGTGGCCCAGAGTTTCTCATGGTTTACACAGTCAAAAGCTTTGCTATAGTCGATAAAGCACAAATAGATATCCTTTTGGTATTCTTTAGTCTTTTCAAGGATCCATCTCACATCCGCAATGATGTCTCTCGTTCCTCGCCCTTTTCTGAACCCTGCTTGCACTTCAGGTAGTTCTTGTTCCAGGTATGATTGTAGTCTCTTTTGAATAATCTTCAGTAGAATCCTGCTGGCATGTGGGATCAGAGCGATTGTGCGATAATTTCCACAGTCAGTTGGATCACCTTTCTTTAGTATTGGTATAAACACAGATCTTTTCCAGTCAGTTGGCCATGATGCTGTCTTCCATATTTCTTGGCAGAGCCTTGTAAGTATGGTAACAGCTGCATCAGATTGCTGTAATATTTCTATGGGAATGCAATCAATGCCTGGTGCTTTGTTCTTTGATAAGGCTTTCAATGCTGCTTCAACTTCTTCTTTCATCACCAATGGTTCCAGATCATAAGGTACAGGTTGAAACGGCTGTTGGTCCACTTGATCTTTATCATATAAAAACTCTGTATATTCCTTCCATCTTTTCTAGATCTTCTCAGCATCATTCTACATAGAACCTTGAGCATCTTGTAACATTCCAATTCGAGGCTGGAACGTTTTCTTTAACTCTCGTAGCTTTAGGAAAGCTGATCTTGTTCTTCCTCTAATAGTTTCTGCTTCTATTTCCTTGCATGCGTCATTGTAGTACTTTTCCTTGTCCTGTCTTGCTGCACGTTGGAAATCTCTGTTGAGTTCTGTGATTGTCTTTCTTTCTCCTCTGGCTTTAGCTTCTCTGCGTTTCTGGGCAATTTTCAGAGTTTCTTCTTCCGTCATCCATTTTCGCCGTTTTTTCTTTTTTACCTTTTGTAGAGACTTCTCGCTTTCTTCCAACACAACCTTCTTGATGTCATTCCATAACTCTTCTGGAACTCTATCATTTGTATCTAAAGCAGCAAATCGATTTTGCAGGCAGTCTTTAAATTCCAGTGGTATATTCTCAAGGTCATATTTTGCTGCATTCATGAGTGGTTTGCTCTTTTTCAGCTTTAGCTTGAGTTTGCATACTAGTAGTTGATGATCTGTACCACAGTCAGCTCCAGGTTTTGTCTTTGTTGATGTTATAGAGCTTTTCCATCGTTGACTTCCACAGATGTAGTCAATTTGATTTTTATACAATCCATTGGGTGAAGTCCATGTGTACAATCGCCGCTTGTGTTGCTGGAAGAAGGTGTTCGAGATGAATAGATCGTTGGTCTTGCAGAATTCTATCAGTCTTTCTCCAGCTTCATTTCTGTTGCCAAGTCCATATTTTCCAACTACTTTGTCTTCTTCTTTGTTGCCAACCTTTGTGTTCCAATCACCCATGACTATCAGGATATCCTGTTTGCATGTTCTGTCAATTTCAGCTTGTACTTGTTCATAGAACTTTTCAGTTTCATTCTCTTCTGCAGCTGTTGTTGGGGCATATACTTGAATTATAGTTGTGTTGATAGGCATTCCTCGTAGACGAATAGAGATTAAGCGTTCGCTGACTGCATTGTATTTCATTACAGTTCTTGCAAGTTTCTTCTTTATTATAAATGCAACACCATTTCTTCTTTGTCTTTCATTTCCAGCATAGTAGACCATGTGATCATCTGATGCAAAGTGCCCGATGCCAGTCCATTTCAGTTCGCTGACACCCAACAGATCAAGTTGTACACGTTCCATTTCATTCTTGACCACCTCCAACTTCCCTTGGTTCATGCTTCGCATGTTCCATGTTCCAATGTGTAAGACATCTTTACAGCTTCTGACTCATATTTCATGCGCAGCTACATCAGCCGTCAGACGTCCCGAGGGCTTTGATTCAACCACATCATAAATGCTGGCTTTAGTCTGAAAAGTCTTCAGCTCTTCCCCAGTAGCTAGTTGAGTGCCTTCCAACCTGGGGGTCTCATCTTCCAGCACTACAGCACAATTTGTTTTGTTGTAACCATCCATTGGGTTTTCATGGCAAGATACAGAAGTAGATTGCCGGGACTTTCTTCCGCGCAGTTTAAGTTTGGTGTTGTTGCCGTTGTCACAGAAATGTGATCCTCCGCCGTCAACACTATCCCATTCTGCTGCTGCCCAGATGGGTGGTTTGTCTTGGTCTGGCATCTCAGCTGAGACCTGTGCATCTTGGGAGACCCTGCCAGTAGTTAAACTACCAATAGTTTAGCTCTCAGCTTCACTGATGCACACAAGCCCTCACAGCACGACAAGCTGCAAACCAAGTGAGGGCTTGCACTTGCACATACTGAGTGAATATATGCATGTGTGAGGAAAAATTTGCCACTCGGGCAGGAAGACTATGCAACATGATAACAACCCATGTCAGATGAAAAATGACCTCCCTGCCCCCTCACCTGCCAAATGATTACCTTAATCTATGCGTGAACCGGTGACTCCTCCATAAGTAAGCACTCAGTTACAACCATCTGAGCCACATGTCAATCCAAATAAGCTGTGGTGGTCTGCAAAATATGAGATTATTCCATTACTGCCCCACAAGCACACACCAGGAAATGGGTACGTTGGTCATTCTGATAGGCCACACATAATCTTCAATGTGTGTGTTCATGTATCATGGCTTGCCCCTTTGTACAGATCCCATATGTAAGATATGAATGTCAGTTGAACCAGCAGCATAGCAAGGCAATGCTACATACAGACCTAACAAGATGTCCCTTTCCCACACTTGCCGAAGATACCTTGTCAGACAAGTATGACATAGAGCCTGCAGAGATCTTTGCAGAAATAGGCATACCCCAACTCATGCCTGCATGCATCCTGACAATGACCACATGTATACCCAGGAATTGATGAGTCCACATGGCTGCTCTTTGGCTCCAAACACATGGTCAGTGTGTGTATGGCAGAAGGGTCACAGGTTCAAAACCAGCCTGTGGATCAGGAATGGTATGTCCAGGTATGTTACCTTTATCCTATGTTTCCAGAACTGTATCAGCATGTGCAACCTTCAACATTTCGTCCAGCATGAGTCCACACACTCAGCTGCCGCACTGAGAAGCTGCACCACACACGACTGGATGGTAGAGCATGCTAATAGCACCTGCACACTGAGTATCAAAGGAGATCTAAGGGGCAGGTAAGAATGCCAACCTGCACCACTTTTGGACAGGAGGGTGGTATGTGTGTCTGTGTCTCCAGAGGAGTGTGAGCTGCAATAATGCACTATGCATGCATGTGGTGCTCGGGCTTTATGGCTGTGCATACAACATGCTGCTGGTCAGCTATACAGCAGCCCCACATACTGTGTGACACACCATTTACAAGCAGGAAGTTACTTTCAGTAAGTAGTTGCAACCTGTGGCTGTGATGCTGTTATGCATTCCCAGTTACACCATCGTCAAGGCCCAGTCCCACAGCATTCCTCTACACTTTCCTCCCAACATGACACTGCTGTGCAGCTCCTAAATCGCCTGCTGATTTGACTGGAGTAAGCAGGGGGAACACATGTGTGTGTGTGTTGCAACCCTCACCTCTGAATGAGCATCCAGGCCTCAGGACCCATCAATTTGTACAGGTGAAAGGCCTGATTAATACCAAATGCTATAACAGCTGTATCCATGGCAACACTGTCAGCACACTTGGCGCAGCTGCAGCCTATAGGTAACAAGACTCTGGTGGAGGGCTGGCCTCTGTGAATGTCCAATTCATTCACTTAGTGAGTGAAACTGGAAGGATTCTGCATTTTACCTGCATGCACATTGCTCTTGTCCCATGCAGCAGTCGCAGACTACAATCTGGGGGACTCTGCTCCATGCAGTGTATGCATATACAGGCAGATCCATATCAGGCAAATTTGCACATAATAAACACCATCTCAACACTGTCTACTGATCATTGGCTAAAGCATTTAGCAGTACATTACCTATTATCCAAAATGAGAGTCTAAATGCATCTGTGTGCCTGACTGTGACAGTGGGACACAGATCTCTGAATGGTGCATGCACAATTCCAGCTGCCGAAATGTGGCACAGGATGTTATGTTGATATTTGCATCGCCTGTCACCAGTGCCTGGAGTTGAATGTTGGGGTGGGGGGAAACAGTACCATACATGTTTAGAATGTGCCCTTCATAGGTGGCATTGCTGGCCAAAGCTTATGTTCACATGGCCAGAAGCTGTGCAGGCATTTTCAGTGTCTGCATGTGTGAACATCAGAGGGTCTACATGACAGCTTCACTGGCACCCCAGTGTGACAGTCACAGGATGCTACTAGAGTACAAAGAGACAGGGAATGGTGGCGTAAGTGTCTCCAGCAACTGTTCCAACATGTCCTGGGTTTAGGCAATTGCAGGCAGGGGCCTGCAGTCTCTTTGATTCTAGACATAGCTGTGGAGAAAAGTGTGGAGGTGTAGCTTAATGGTTAGAGCATTGGCTCAGTAAGCAACAGACCAGGGTTTGTGGCTGTGAGAAACTCACTTCAATATACTGCCAGAAACAGTCCGGGGTGTGCATCGCCTGGAGGACACACTTTCTTATACTTTATGTGTTACAATAGCACATTGGGTCTGCAAACATGCACATTGCAATCATGACCATCTGACAGCATGATTTTATTGGCTCTGCTGTAGCCCATTGCAAAGGGTCAAACATGTTCACCTTGCAAATGTATGAGACATGAATTGTAGATGATTGTAATATTTCATAACTGTGACTGAATATCTTAGACTCCATCACATATACACACAGTACATGCAGGCACATCCCACTCCTGGGTTGGCCACCTGCAGGGATCATCACACGTCCTTACTTGCTCTATATGGCCAATATGAGAGACGCTTGTCCAGTTGTTATATGCACATGTGTCAGGAAGAATGTATGGTGGTTAGAAAAGCTGAGACAGCTGTCATACCCAAATAGCTAGTACTGGAACTTTCCCATGCACATCTACTATTTTTTCACACACACACACTACAACTGCATTTGTGTGATTACATCAGGTAAATCAGTGCAGCAAGGCCATACCACACTCATATACTGCCATCCATCCTTCAGCCCATCTATTAGCTTTTGCCCATTATCTACAGTCATGTATTCTCCTGCCAACTGCTACACCATGGCCCTCACAGGAACAGTTTAATCATTTGGATGTATCACTCACACCTCTCCTGTGAATGATCTGCACATCACCACTCCTCAGTTATTCTTTTGATGCCCACACTTAGGTGATGCTGGTTCAGCCAGGGGATACTTATTCCCAATCCTATGCCACACACTGACATTACAGCAGATTATGTGAGTACCCCTCACTGATACAGTACAGATGCCTCCCACATGCTCATCACACTTACTAACACATTGGATACATATGGATATGACATGTCCATCAGCTCTTCTTTTCCTTCCATCCATCACCTAAAATGTGACTTTCACAAGGGCTCCTTATCCTGAATTATGGTGACTGCCATTTTCGGGCATCAAGGTGCACGCTTGGCATCTTAACGCCCAGTGTCCTGTTAGCACTCAATAAGTGAAGCTAAGCACCCTTGCCACTGGAATGCCTACTCCCCATCTCGGCTTTTACCACTCAATCACACCCTTACAGCTGTCGTTAATGCTTGCTAACCGGTGCGCCCCTAGCACTCTTTAGTAAACATATCCCTTAGGCATCTTTGCTAGCTAATCACGTTTAAAATCCTCAGATCTGAGAAAAGTTACCTTAGGTGTAGAAAGAAGACTGGGAGAGGACAAACAACAAAGAAAAAGGGGATTCTATACTGTATTAATCTTTTCCTTGTGTGACTGGGCTATGGTTGGGGAGGAGTCTTTGTTGTGCATTCTGTTTTTATTGTCTGACATTTGTTGTGTGGGGGGTTTTTTGGGGTTTTTTAAGGAGACCGGTTACTTTGTTTTAATTTTATAGTAAACTGTTTTTCTGATTTTCTGAAAAGTGATCAATCAAATTTAATCAACTTTATTTAGTTCACAATACCTTTTTCTGTGCTAGTTCAAGGCGAGTTACATTGTCTCCGGATGGCTTACAATCTAAGTTTGAACCTGAGGCAACGCAGGGTTAAGTGACTTGCCCAAGATCACAAGGAGTGGCAGTGGGATATAAACCTTGGTTTCCCTGGTTCTGAGTCTACTGCTGGAACCTCTAGGCTATGACAAATGTGGCAAGAACCATTATGCCATAAGATTTACTTCTCTGGGAGGAAGTGGAGGAGAAAGGGTAAATTAGACTTACCTGCTAATTGTGTTTCCTTAAGGAACTCCAGTCTAATCCCGACCATAGAGTTGTCCACCTCTCACAGCAGCTTGGAGACTGAGAAACTTCACATCTTTTCTGATGTCACCAGTATAACCAGTCCGGATCCGCCTCCTCTGATCAGTACCCTATTGACAAAGCAGACTCACCGGAGCAACAAGTAAGCATCAACTATGTACCAGAACTGGACCTACCAACTCTAACTACGGAAGGGGATTCTTAATGCCCATTCAAGCCTCCCCCCCCTCCCCCCCGGAACTCATAAGGATACGTACATGCAAATACTGAGGCATCTTGTGCAACCTTTACAGAAAACAGCAGATGAACAAGAAACACTCCCCCAGGCACTAAACCCCTGTTGTCTTACTCGTCATCAGCGCTAATTGTCATTTCTTCCCCTTCAGGCTGACGAAGACACACAGGCAACCCGGGTGGGATACGGGACTAGACTGGAGTTCCTTAAGGAAATACAATTAGCAGGTAAGTCTAATTTACCCTTTCTTAACGTCCCTCCAGTCTAGTCCCGACCATAGAGTTTGTACCAGAGCAGTACAGAAGTCAACGGGAGGGATCCGAGACCCCAGCCTGAAGAACCGCTGACCCCACGCAGGTATCCCTTTGTGCTTGAACGTCCAGACAATAATGCCAGACAAAGGAATGCAAGGACGACCAGGTGGCTGCTTTACAAATGTCCAACGCTGGGACATACCGAAATTCCGCCCAAGAGGCCGCCTGAGCCCTAGTGGAATGGGCTCTCAGCCCCTCCGGAACCACCTTACCACTGAGCAGATAAGCCAACGCTATAGCCCCCTTAATCCACCTGGCAATGGAGCCTCCGACACCGCCGCGCCCTTTCTAGGCCCCCCAACAAGACAAAGAGCCTATCGGATTTGCGGAAACTCTCCGTCCAATGGAGATACTTCTTCAGAGCCCGACGAACGTCCAACAGATGTAACCTCTCCGCCTGGGAACCACTCGACCGGACGGAAAACACTGTCAACGAAATTACCTAGTTAACATGGAATGCCGAGACTACCTTCTGTAAAAAGGACGGCACCGGTCTCAACACCACCTTAGAGTCTGAAAAACACAGATATGGCTTCCGACAGGATAAGGCCTGCAACTCTGAAATCCTATGAACCAAACTTATCGCCACGAGAAACACCACTTTCAAAGTAAGATCCTTCAAGGAGGCCCTAGACAAGGGCTCAAATGGCTCCTTTTCCAACGCCTGCAAGACAGCGGGGAGGCTCCAACTGGGCACGATCTGCCTATGCACCGGCCTCAGCAACGACACCGCCCGTAGAAAGCGTCTAAAATCCGGATGACCGCCCAACTGCCGTCCCCCTATCTTACCCCTGTAACACAACAACGCCGCCACCTGCACCCACAAGGTAGCCGCTGCCAGCCCTTTCTCTAGGTCATCCTGCAGGAACGCTAACACCTGCGGCAGGGAAGCCTGCAGAGCCTCACCCTGCCTCTCCGAACACCAAGCCTCAAACACCTGCCAAACGCAAACGTAAGCCAGGGAGGTCTAACGCTTTCTCGCCTTCAACAATGTGGAGATCACTGAAGCCGAATAGCCTCTTTTCTTCAGCCTCGCCCTCTCAAGAGCCAAGCCGTAAGCGAGAACCGATCCACCTGAGGCATGCGTAGCGGACCCTGGGTCAACAGATATGGACGACAAGGTAACCTCCACGGCTTGTCCACCACTAGGCGCTGAAGATCCGCATACCACAGCCTCCGAGGCCAGTCCGGTGCTACGAGAACGACCAGCCCCCTGTGCCGCTCGACGCGTTGTACCACCCGACCGATTAACACCCACGGTGGAAACACATACAGAAGGCGCACTTCCGGCCACGCCTGGATGAGAGCATCCAAGCCCTCCGACATCCTTTCTCTGCACCTGCTGAAAAACCAACTGGTCTTGGACGAGTGAAAAGTTGCCATGAGGTCCATTACCGGCGCCCCCCACCGGCGCACCAGCAAATCGAACACTTCCTGATTTAGGACCCACTCCCCTGGATCCACCTGCACGCGACTCAGAAAATCGGCCTGCACGTTGTCCACCCCTGCCACATGCGCGGCCGACACCGCCAGCAGATTCTCTTCGGCCCACTCGAACAGCTGCTCGGCCTCTACTTCCAGCGGAATACTGCTGGTTCCTCCTTGCTGATTTATGTACGCCACTGCTGTTGCATTGTCTGAGAACACACGGACCGCTGTCCCCTGCAGATACGGCCGAAACGGAATCAGTGCTAAGCATACTGCCCTCAACTCTAGCCGATTGATCGAACAAGACCGCTGCTCCTCGGACCAGCGTTCCTGTGCGAGCCGTCCCTGAAAATGCGCTCCCCAACCGGAGAGACTGGCATCCGTTGTTAAGGGCTGCCACCCCGGAACTTCCAAAGGCATCCCCTTCTCCAGACAGCCGGGGCGAAGCCACCTTTGCAGGGCTCTTCTTGTCTCCGGCGGGTACAGCAACCTGCTTGCAAGTGGGTCTAACTGATGAGACCACCGTCTGAGCAAAGCCCTCTGCAGCGGTCTCATATGAGCCCGCGCCCATGGCACCAGCTCTAGCGTGGCCGCCATGGTCCCGTGCAACTGCATATACTGCCACGCTGTTGGGGCCTGGCTGCGCAAGAACCTCCTCACCAGACGGCGCAAGCCGACCGCTCTGACCCGCGGCAGGAAGACTCTCCCTGCTCCGGTATCGAAGCGAGCCCCCAAGTACTCCAGCTCCTGCGTCGAAACCAACTTGCTCTTCGCCACGTTGACCACCCAACCGAGACTCTGCAAGAACGACACCACCTTGCCTGTAGCTGCCTCGCTTTCTGATTTCGACTTTGCCCGGATGAGCCAATCATCCAAGTACGGGTGCACCAGAAGACCCTCCTTTCTCAACGCCGCAGCTACCACCACCATGACCTTCGTGAACGTTCGTGGTGCCGTAGCCAGCCCGAACGGCAAAGCCTGGAACTGAAAATGCCCCAGTGGCACTGCAAACCGGAGAAACCTCTGATGCTCCTCGCTGATCGGAATATGGAGGTAGGCCTCGGACAGATCTAAAGACGTAAGCCACTCTCCTGTTCTTACAGCCAGAATGACCGACTGCAGAGTCTCCATGCGAAAATGAGACACCCGAAGGCAGCGATTTACGCCCTTGAGATCAAGAATCAGGCGAAAGGTTCCTTCCTTCTTCGGGACGACAAAATAAATGGAGTATCGACCTAATCCGCATTGGGGCGGGGGCACGCGCACCACAGCTCATAGCTCCAACAGCCTCTCTACCATCGCCTTGATCGCGGCGGCCTTGACCGGCGCCCTGCAGGGAGAGCGCACAAACAGGTCTCTTACTGGACATCATAATTCCAGGGCATACCCTTCCCGAATGACCTCCAAGACCCACTGGTCGGTCGTAACCTTGGCCCAGGCATCGTAAAACTCCCGCAGCCGACCGCCTACGGGCACCGACACCTGAGCCGGCCAACCTTCATTGTGACTTTTGCAGGTTGGAAGGGGCGGAGGAAGCAGCCCCGAAGCCCCTTCCTGCCCCCGAAAGCCACAAAATCCTTGATTCTTGTAGGGAAAGCGCCCTCTCTGCGCCTGACCAAACCTAGGACCCCTGAACCTACGAAACTCCCTCTGCTGGCCTTTGGCCGTGGGAATCGATCGACCGGGTTTCAGCTTATCCTCCAGCAGCCAACCTCCCTTAGACTCGCCGAGGTCCTTGACCAACTTCTCCAGGTCTTCTCCAAAAAGTAGCTTCCCCCGAAACGGCAACTTACTAAGCCGAGCCTTAGACGAAGCATCTGCTGCCCAATTGCGGAGCCAGAGATACCGTCGCGCCGCAACTGAGGAGGCCATACTCTTAGACAGTGCCCGAATGAGATCATAATGAATATCTGCGAGGTAAGTCGTCCCAGACTCCAGTCTGGCCGCCTCCCCCAAACTGTTCTCCTCAGCGTGACCCAGCACTCTCTGCGACCATCGTAAACAGGCCCGTGCTACCCAAGCCCCACAGATCGCAGCGTGCACCGCCAGTGCATTGACTTCAAAAACCTGCTTCAACAAGGAATCCAGTTTCCGATCCTGGGCATCCTTGAGCGCCACACTGCCTTCCACCGGGATCGTAGTCTTCTTGGTTACAGCCGACACCGCGGCGTCCACTCTAGGCGACTTAAAGACTTCTCGATCTTGAGGGTACAGCCGGCCCATCACCCTGGAGCCTTTCAGTGACGCCTCCGGCGCATCCCACTCTTCCTGAATCATCTCCCAGATCACTCTGTGGACCGGGAACGCTTTCTGCATCTTCCGGAAAACCTGGAGTAACGGATCCTCCAGGGTAGGATCCTCAGGAGGAGCCGGCGCCGGCATGTTCAGTGCCTTCAAAGTCTCAGCTTGCTCTTCTCTATCCGCGATCTCTCCTTCCTCCAGCTCGTCTTCGAGGTCGAAATCACGGTCCCCGTCCTCCGAGCGCAAATCTACCGAGCTCCCTCCGAGCCCCCCAGGCACGTCCTCCGTCCTGGCCTTCTTCGCTGAAGCCTTGAACCCCCCTGCACACAAAGGCGAACCGGGCCGCTTGCATTCCCGGTCCCTATCCACAGGGAGTGGAACAAGGGATTCCCGGGACCCCTCCAAAAGCCTGCTGTATGAGGGCCACAAACTGCGACGAGAAAATCGCAGATAAACCCCCTGGTAAGGGGTCTTGCTGTGCAGGGAGGTCCGGGGCTGACGACAGCCCCGCCACGGGCTCCCGCGCCGGCTCCCGGCCAGGCTGCTCCTGCGAGGCTACCAGGTCTCCCTGCCCAGCAGCCCCGTCCCCCAAAGAATGCTCCATAACCTTAGCCTCGTGCACACAGCGCTTGCAGATGCCCGCTTCAGAGAGGGACCCTCTCTTGGAACCGCAGAGTAGGCAATGGGGCCTAGACGGCATCCCAAGCTCCAGCAACTAATTACTTTCCTTACCGGGTGTTTTTTGTTTTGTTTTTTTTGTTTGTTTTGTTTTTTTTGTTTGTTTTTTTACTCACGTCGCCGCCAGACCCCTCTGGCAACGTGCCCCTGCAAATATTTCTCCAAAACGAGACTTCCTGAATGTGGTCGAAGCAGCCCCAAGGAGTTCCCCGGCAAAACAGACTGCAAAGACTAGAGTGGCGGTTTCCCGCGCCACGCGGCGCAGCCTGCCAAACTGAGGCGGTGCAGATTCCCACCGAATCCTCTACTCGATCCCCCGCCCAAGAAAAAGGAATCAGAGACAGGATCCTCTTCTTACCTGAAGCCTAATGGTCAGCTTCTCATCCCGTGCTGCAGGCTCCGGCGCTGTCTGCCAAGCCCAGCCACAGAGAGAACCACTTGTCTGCCTGCTGCAATTACAGCGTTTGCGGTTCCGACGTCGGTCTCTAAGTGCTGACAGGCACCACTTCTGCATGCGCTAGAGACCCGACTCTTCCAGCTGTACCCCAACCCCCCCCCCCCCACCCCCACCGGGCTGCCGTGTCAGAACTCTCCTTTTGAGTAATCTGACCAGAGCCCACAGCAGAGGCAACAGAAAGGCCTATGGTAAAAAAGAGGGGGGGTGGAGGGGGGAAAAGAGGAGATGAGCAAAAAACACCTCAGCACCGGAACTACAGACTGCCACCGAACTCCCAAGGGATAATCAAACTGAATAACAGACCAAACCCTTTATCTACACTAGAAAGTCTTAATTGTTCCTCCAAGTGAGCCAGACCCCCTGGCCCACCAAACCTCCAGCTGCTTGGAGACTGAGAGAACTGATCAGAGGAGGCGGATCCGGACTGGTTATACTGGTGACATCAGAAAAGATGTGAAGTTTCTCAGTCTCCAAGCTGCTGTGAGAGGTGGACAACTCTATGGTCGGGACTAGACTGGAGGGACGTTAAGGAAGTCACATGATAATTATCAGCTGAGCAGATCCCCAAAAGGAGAGCTCTGGGAGTAGAACCTCCAAAACCAGCGTAAAATACCCCTTACAAGCTAAAAAAAAACCAACCATACCCCTAAGACAGAAATTGTGAAAACGACCTTTGAATCAGCAACTCCTGCGGGAACAGAAACTGGAAAAGCATGGCAAGGCCATACCACCTCAATCACAGAAGACCCCCAAAGAGAAAACGAAATACCAAGACCAAGTTGGCCATGGAAACAGGCCAGCCCCTGGTAACTCTACATGACGAAGCAGTCCAAGAGTTCACAAGACAGATCACAGCAGTCCTGCAGATAAATTTGCAAAAGCTACAATCCTCCATTGATGAAATAAAAGAGGGATTGGAGGCACAAGCTAACAGGTTGAAACATGCGTAGGAGAGAATCTGGCAGCACGAAGATCTGATGACTGCAGTAGAGGCCTGGATTCAGGAGCTAAAGGGAGTTAATAAGAAACTGGCAGACAGAATTGACAAATCAAAAAAAAAAATCAAGAAGGAAAGAACAATCTAAGAATAGTGGGCCTTCTCAAAGAGGTGAAAGAAAATGAGCTTTTAAGTTTTGTGGCTCCTTGGCTTTCAAGGCACTAAAGATTCCGGAGTTGGAGATCCCAATTAAGGTGGAAAGACCACACACTTGCTACTGCCGTAATTTTGAACTTTGCACACAAACTAAAATTCCACAGCTTTATATAATAAAGCTAAGCTAGTACGTTTCAAAGATTTCTCTGCAGGTGTGGTGGGGAGTAGGCGAGCAATGGTTCTACACTGCATGGAACTCCATAAAAGAAGATGTTTTGTGAAATAGTCACCTGCAAAAGTGACAGCAATAACAATGTACATACTTTTATAAACTTACTGGCCTGAAAAAAAGTTTGTGGACAAGCTGCCAGCAATGGACACTCAGATCATCCAGTGTAATTGGACATGAACTGGGAGAGATATTTGCACCATAAGAAATTTTCCATTTAGAAATAATGTTCAGATTGTTGATATACTGATGGAATGTCTCAGAGAACTGCAGCATAGAATTGGTTGGCACAGGATTTCCTTTGCCCTGGATAAATGGTATCCTTTAGTTCAGAAGCTGTATGCAGGAAAAATGAAGAGATTTTGACTGGATGTTATAAGCGAGAGGTAGGGAACCTAAAAGACGTTTCAGCCAAGCTGAGAGACAGTGGCAAAGCGGTTGAACTGCAGAACTGAAAAAATTATATATGCCTACAATGATATAATCTTGGAGGCAACAAATAAATATTATACTAAGGGAGTTATTTTAGAAGCTCTATTTGAGAGTCCATCAAGTGCACCCAGACGACCAAGAAAAGAACCTTCGCTTTCTACGCCCCGAAATGCTGGAACGACCTTCCACCAAAAATACGATCGATCAAAGACCTTATTCAGTTCCGTAAGGCAATCAAACACCACATTTTCCTACTTCACTTTGCACAAGCATCCACCCCGCCTCCGATCATCCACGCACCAACGCCCACAAACCTTTCATTCTCTACATAGATAACTCTGTCACAAGTATTTTTGAGCTTGCCTTAGCTCTTCTTGAAAATACCAACCTAATCTAATTATGCTTGATGTACATATGTATATAGTTTCCCTGTTGCTCCAAGTTTAATCTCCTGTTACAATGTAAGCACAGAACAGTCTTCTGACCGTGCAACCTTTGTTATATGTAAACCGCACTGATAACAAATAGCGCGGCATATAAACGTTGTTAAATAAATAAATAAATGTCTGAAATCCCCCATTCAGACAATGGAAGCACAGATGTACCAAGAGTCATTTTAGAAAGTCTCAAAGTTACATATCTCCAGAACAATCATGTCCATGTTGTATGCGGTGTGGTCAGAGAGATCCTTGAAAGTTAACAGGTCTGTGGCCGACACGTCATAGCCTACCAGTGGCAACGTCCATGTCTATTCCTTCTCTAAGGCATGAATAGGCATCAGAAAAGTGCTCATCTCAGAACCCAAACATCTATGGGGAGTACAGAAGACAGTGCTCTCATGTCTCCAATACTTTTCGCAATAGTAAAGCACAGTTACTTACCTCTAACAGGTGATCTCTGGGAACAGCAGGAATAAGTCTTCACATATGGGTATCGTCGGTACCGACGGAGCCTGCGCGGGAACGCTCCCCAGCGTCCAAAAGGAAAGCTTTTGGGAGCATCCCACAGTGCCTGCGCACTGCCTTCCTGCCTTCCTGCCTTTCCTAACCGCCTCTCTCCAGTTCGAGTTTTAAAGCTGAGACAAAGAGAGAGTGAGGAAAGGAAAGAAAGATAGAGAGATACAACTCCTAGGGGAGGTGGGTGGGTTGTGAAGACTTATTCCTGCTGTTCCCAGAGATCACCTGTTACAGGTAAGTAACTGAGCTATCTCCAGGAACAAGCAGGAATGAGTCTTCACATATGGGGACTCCCCAGCTAGAGATGCCTGGGAGATCACCCAGGTTGTGAGTCCCTGGGAAGGGCTCTACCTCCACCCATGAATCTCAGGCATCCAGCCAGGGATGGAGGGTAGGAGCTGATTAGGTATGGAACAGGTGTTTGAGAACAGCCTGTCCAAACAAGGCATCCCGGCGGGAGTCCTTGTCCAAGCAGTAATGGGCTGTGAAGGTATGAACCGAGGCCCAAGTGGCCGCTCGACAGATCTGGTCGATGGACACAGAATTTAGATGAGCTATAGATGCTGCCATGGCCCTCACATTGTGAGCTGTGACATGGCCCTCCAGAGAAAGGTTCTTACTCTGGTAGGCGAAAGAAATACACTGAGCAATCCAATTGGACAGAGTTCTCTTAGAGACTGGAAGTCCTAAATGAGAGGGATCAAAAGCAACAAAGAGTTGAGAGGACTTTCTATGTTGCTGTGTCCTTTGTAAGTAAAAAGCAAGCGCTCTCTTACAATCCAGGGTATGGAGATTCCTCTCTGCACTTGATGCATGAGGTCCTGGAAAAAAGACAGGTAAATACACCTCTTGATTCAGATGAAAAGGTGAAACCACTTTAGGCATAAAATGTGGATTGGTCCTGAGGACTACCTTGTCATGATGGAACCTTGAATAAGGAGGATTAGCCACCAAGGCTTGCAGCTCACTGATGCGGCGAGCTGAAGTGACTGCAATGAGAAAAATAACCTTCCAGGAAAGGAATTTCAAGGAGGAAGTGGCTAAGGGTTCAAAGGGTGGCTTCATAAGCTGGCCAAGAACCAGATTTAAGTCCCATGCCACTGGAGGTGGTCTAATGGGAGGTTTAGTCAAAAGAAGGCCTCTCATGAATCTTGCTATAAGGGGATGAGAGGAAATAGGCTGTCCATTGAGGGGCTTAAGGGATGCTGCAATAGCACTCAAATGGACTCTAACTGAATTTGTTTTAAGGCCTGCATGGGATAAGTGCAGCAAATACTCTAGTAAAGAATTCAGAGGTATTGCAAGAGGGTTAAGACCCTTCTGTGCACACCAAATGGTAAACCTTTTCCATTTAAAAGCATAGGAACGTCTGGTGGAAGGCTTTCTGGAAGCATGAAGGATATCCTTCACTTGCTGAGAAAGATGCAAATCTTGAAGATCTAGGCCTTCAGCAACCAGGCTCTGAGGTGAAGAGACTGGGGATTTGGGTGCCACAACGTTCCCTCCTCCTGGGACAGGAGGTCTGGAGCAGATCCCAAGTCCAGGAAGGGAGCTTGAGAGAGATGCAGAAGTAGAGGGTACCACACTTGGCGTGGCCAATGTGGTGCTATGAGGATCACAGACCCCTTGTCTCTCTGAAGTTTGAAGAGTGTCTTGGGAATTAGAGGAATGGGTGGAAAGGCATAGAGGAAGTCTTGCCCCCAATGAAGGAGGAAGGCATCCCTGGTCTGAACTCCCTGACACGGAATCCTGGAACAGAACCGGGGAAGTTTGGCATTCCACGGACTTGCAAAGAGGTCTATGTCCGGTGTTCCCTAAATTCGGAAGATCCTGGCTATCTGGTCCCCATGGAGGGACCATTCGTGTGGAAGCAGAACTCGACTGAGTCTGTCTGCCCAAGAGTTTTGAACCCCTGGAAGATACACTGCCATGAGATGAATTTGGTGCTCTCTGGCGAAGGCCCACAATCTCAGAGCTTCGTTGCAAAGCAACAGAGAGCCAGTTCCGCCCTGCTTGTTCACGTAGAACATGGCTACTTGGTTGTCCGTGTGGATGAGGACTGTCTTGTAGCTGAGCAGGGTATGGAAGACTCAGAGCTAGAAAAATTGCTCTGAGCTCTAAGAGGTTGATATGTAGAGATGTCTCCTGTAAAGACCAGATGCCTTGAGTGGAGAGATCTTGAAGATGAGCTCCCCAACCTTTTGGAGAGGCATCTGTTGTAAGGGTTGCTTGGGGTAACACCTGTTGAAAGGGGGACCCCAGCAACAGATTTTGAGTGGACGTCCACCACTGGAGGGACCAAAAGAGGCGACTGGAGGTTGCTATTTTGTCTGACAGGCAACCTGATGCCTGGGTCCATTGGGTGGACAGAGTCCACTGAGCTGCCCTCATGTGAAGGCGAGCGTAAGGAACCACATGCACAGTGGATGCCATGTGGCCTAACTGTTGTAACATCTCTCGAGCAGTTAAATGGGATTTTAACTGAATTTGTGAGGCTAACTGCACCAAGCGTAGGCAACAGGCCTGGGGAAGATAGGCCCTTGCAGTTGTGGTATCCAGCAAGGCCCCTATGAACTCTAGAGACTGAGTAGGGGTGAGATGGGATTTTGGAAAGTTTATTACAAGTCCCAGATACTGAAGGATACGCCTTGTGCAGGTGAGAGAAGTCTGGGTCTCTGACTGGGATGAAGCTCGGATGAGCCAGTCGTCCAGATATGGGAATACAAATATCCATAGAGTGCATAGAAATGCAGCTACTACTGCCATGCATTTTGTGAACACCCTTGGTGCAGAGGCCAGACCGAAAGGAAGCACTCTGTATTGGTAGTACTTCCCTTGATAAAGGAACCGAAGGAACCTTCTGTGTGTTGGATGGATGAGGACATGGGTGTACGCATCCTTGAGGTCTAGAGAGCAAAGCCAATCCTGACTCTGAAGGTATGGAAGGAGAGTACCGAGAGAAATCATCTTGAATTTCTCCTTGCATAGAAACTTGTTCAATTCTCTGAGATCTAATATGGGTCTGTAACCCCCTGTTTTCTTTGGGATAAGAAAATAGGGGGAGTAGAACCCTGAGCCCTGTTGAAGAAGGGGTACTTCTTCTATTGCCCCTTGGGCAAGAAGGGTAGCAATCTCCTGACCCAGAAGGTCGAGGAGAGATGTCTGAGAATTGAACTGTCTCACCATGGTGTGAGGAGGAAGGTTTAAGAAATGAAGCTTGTACCCCTCCCTTATGATGGAGAGGGTCCATTGCTCTGCTGTGATTTGTTCCCACCTGGGAGCAAAGTAAGCCAACCTCCCTGGAATGGTGAGAGGCTCTGGATGTTCTAGAGCCAGAAAGGCTAAGCTCTCTAGTTGTAAGTCAAAGGCCCTGAGGAGGCTGAGGCTGTTGGGCTGTAGCAGTCCTAGCAGCCTTAGGCTTGGCCTGTTTCGGTTGTTGCTGTCTCTTTGTAGCAAAACGACCTGCAGAAGATGACTGCTGACCATAAGCAGAATAATATTTACCTTTTTTGGGAAAAAACCCCTTTTTGAACAACCTTTTCTTAAAAGGAGCAGAAGTAGACTTTGAAAGTCTATCTAAAGCAGAATTTTCAGCATCCATTTGGGTGGCCTTTGCTTGCCAATCTTTGCCAAAAAGGTTTTCACCTGTATAAGGAAGGTTTCCTAGTCCATCTTGAACCCAGGGTTCCAAATTAGAAGCTTGTAACCAAGCAACTCTGCGTGCACCTATGGCAATGGCCGAGGCTCTGCTGGCACCTTCAAAAGAGTCAAAGGCTGCACGGTTGGAAAACTTGGAAATACCCTGGGCATGTTTGAGCCAGGTGAGGAACTCTTCCCTTTTATCTTCTGAAATAAAAGGAGATAAAGTTTGCAGGTGATCTGTAACTTCTTTTAGAAACATCCCCATATAGAGACTATAGGAGTTGATTCTGGCAACAAGCATACTGGCCTGGAAAATTCTCCTGCCAAAGGCATCTAAGGTTCTGTATTCTCTTCCTGGAGGAGCAGAAGAGTGCCTCTTTGTACTCTTTATCTTCTTCATAGCAGACTCCACCACAATGGAGTGGTGAGGAAGCTAAGTCTTATGGAAGCCAGGACAAGGAGGAACATGATATATGGTGTCCAACCTGCGAGAATGAGGGGAAGTGGTGAGAGGAGTCTCCCATATGCCCAACATGTGATCATAAAGAATCTCATGTATTGGTAAAGTGGCTGCCTCTTTAGGAGCCTTAGGATATTGTAAAATATCTAATTTTTTGGCTCTAGGCTGTGTCTCAGGTGCCACTGAGATGGAAAGGCCCTTGGCCACTTCCCTAATGAAGTCTTGAAAAGACAAGTCCTCTGGAGGAGACATTCTCCTTTTTGGAGAAGAGGGCTCCTGAGGATGGATCACCGATGCTTCGACAGAGACCTCTGATTCATCAGAGTCTTCAGAGGAATCGAAGTATCGCCTGTCTGGATGCTCCTGCAGAGCCCGATACGCGTACCGGGTGGTATCGACATCGGGAGTGATCGGTACCAATTCGGTACCGATGGGCATCACAGAACAGTGTACCGCTGCAGTCGACACCGAAGCGGATGTCGATGCAATCGGTACCGGTGCCGGAGTCGGTACCGGTGCCGGAGTCGGTACCGGCAACAGAGTTTGTTGCGGTACCGAAGGCGTCGCAGCTTGTATGAATGCCGTTATGGCACGCTGCATGGTCAGGATATTCTGATCCATCGACGCAACCAATGTCTGGATGTCCGTACCAGTGGGAACCACCGGTACCCCAGAACATAGCAACAGGTGATCGGTTGAGGCCGAGCCATCGATGTCAACCTGTGACCCCATAGATAAAGCTTTGGAAGCCGGAGCCTCCCGCCGGGGTAATTTTGCCGGTGCAGATTCCTCAAGGGCAAGCCCGGAGGCATCTCGATACTTAGAGGGAGATTTACCCTTCGAGGACCGGCTGGATTTAAGTTTGGTTACCTGAGATCCATGTGAGGAAGAAGAAGCCCTGGAAGACGTCGATGCAACCGAAGCTGCATCCGAGGGAAACAGGGTACTGAGCTTAGCTGCTCGATTCTGTAGACCTCTTTTAGACATCATGGAGCAGGACTCACAATCCGCAATGGAGTGGTCAGGACCTAAACATTTTAGACACCATTCATGGGTGTCGGTGACAGAAATAGTGCTGCTACACTTCGTGCATTTTTTAAACCCAGAGGCGGGCTTTTCCATGAGGAAAAAGTTCCTAGGCCTAAGGCCAAAGAAGAAAATGCACTGAAGTGAGAAAAACAGTAGTGTTCTTTTTTGTTGTTGTTTTTTTTAGAATAAGAAAGAAAAGACCGGCGGTACCGGTCCAGCGTCGAGAAGGCAGATGTGCGACCAAAGAAATAAAATAAAATAAAGAAATTCTTCAGCGGTGACAGGAACATGACCTGCTGGCTCCATGGAAAAGAAGAACTGGAGAGAGGCGGTTAGGAGAGGCGGGAAGGCAGCGCGCAGGCGCTGTGGGATGCTCCCAAAAGCTTTCCTTTTGGACGCTGGGGAGCGTTCCCGCGCAGGCTCTGTCGGTACCGACGATACCCATATGTGAAGACTCATTCCTGCAGATAGAAATAATGAGGTAAATTAAGACAGTTGTTTTGTGGCTGCTGTGCCATTGCACATCTCTGCTTGCAATATAATGTGCCTGTTCTGAAATTCCGTTAGGGGCATGTCTGTGTATTTTGGCCACGTCCAAGTTTCTTAAACTGGACCAAAACCTCTACATACCTAGCCTGTTGTTTTGCCCAGGGCCATCATTTTTTTTTAATTACAGAGACATGTATCTTTTAGGATAGAGATATGTTTTTAGAAGGCACTTACAGGTGTCTACCTTCTCTACAGTCACTCCCATGGTATTTGAACATTTTAGCCTGGACATCCCAGATTGCACTTAGATGGCCTTTCAAAAACGTGTCTTCACATGTATTGATAAGTCTCTTTTCAAATCAAAAGGAGTTATTTTTGCTTGGAAACTTCTGAAGCAACCTGTTTCCATTGATAATGATGTGACAACCACTACTGAATTTATAAATTACTTTTGTAATAAAATGAATGATTCAATAGTAGAAGGAAAAATTACCAATAATGGAAAAGGCTCTCTCAACAGTGGATCTTGATCAAAATTTATTAATGTTGGTGGATAATGATGAGTTAGGTAAAAGACTGAAGTGGGACCCTCTTAGACATTTTTGAATGGAGGAACTAGAGCATATTATTCTAACAATGTCAAACTTCAAATATCCATTAGATTCTATATTGGTAACAGGATTAAGGTAATTAGATCAAAAGTTTTGCCATTCTTGACTTCTGTGATTAATGCATCTTTTAATGGAGGGATATAATTCATAAGACTTTAAAAAAAAAGCCACAATTCAGTTTGTGTTAAGGCAGAATTGTTTGTCATCCTATGGACCAATTGTAAATGAACTTTTTTGGCAAATTTATTTATTTATTTAGTTGTGTTTATATACCACTTTTCGCTGGGTCAAAGCGGTTTACATTAAAACAAAGGTATTAATTTTTACAGTGTAAACTGGCACTATATACAGCATACATTAGGTATAAAGTGTTGTTCAACTATATGCAAGGAATTGTGTTTCGGGGAGGGGGGTTAGTTGCATTTTCAGGGTATCCATATACAGAATGCTTCAGTCATGGCAGTCCAGGGGGATTATGTGGTGGGGTTAAAATGTTCGGAGAATAGATGGGTCTTTAGGTGCTTTCTGAAGATGTTAAGTTCGGTGATGTTTCTCAGTAGGTTTGGTAATGAGTTCCATATTGCAGGTGCATAGAACTTGAATGCGCAGATACAGGCCTTTTGGTTGAATTTGGTTCTAGCATGTGGGATAACAAGGGTGTTCCTTCTGGAAACATGTCTTGATCTGTCATAGTGGGGTGTTTGTAGCAGGGAGCAGATGATTGGGGGGGAGGGGGTCCGCATGTATGGCCTTCTGAGTCAGGAGGAGGGTTTTGTATTTTATCCGGCTGGGGAGAGGCAACCAGTGGAGCTGTTTTAGGATGGGTATAATGTGGTCTTGTCTTCTTGCTCCTTGTAGGATGCATACAGTTGTATGGAGCACTCTCTGTAGCGGGTGTAGCATTGCTTGTGGGAGACCCTGGTAGACTGAGTTGCAGTAGTCGACTTACAGGAGGATCATAGCCTGGAATGCAGTGCGGAAGTTGATGGTTCAAAGAATGATTGGAGACATTGCAGGGTTTTTGCTTTGAAATATATTGCTCTGGTGGTTTTATTTATGTGTGCTTTGAAGGAGAGTTGTCAGTCTAGAGTGATGCCAAGTTTCTTCTGCTCATCCTGGACTCTCACTTGTGTGCCGTTCAGTGTCACCGTGGTTGGAGACGAGAATGTGTTGTCCTTTGTTATGAAGAGGGCTTCTGTTTTTTTGTAGTTTATTTCTAGGTTGTTGTCCTTCAGCCAGTTGGAGACGTTGGTGAAGCAGCTTTGGTGGGCAGAATATGATGGATTTTTTGTCGAAGATCCCGTACAGCATGATGTCTCTGCATACATGTGAAAATTGAGGCCATAAGCCTTAATGATTTAGCAGAGGGGTTGAAGGTAGATATTAAAGAGTAACACTGAGAGGGTAGATCCCTGGGGTAACTCCTTATGTTTGCCAGTAAGCAGCAGAGGTGTTTGGTCCAATTTTTATTTGTTGGTGTTTGTCAGTTAGGTAGGATGTAAACCATTTGAGAACTGTGTTCTGGAAGCCACTGGCTTGTAGGCATTGAAGGAGGATATTGTGGCTGACTGTATCAAAGGCTGAAGAGATGTCCAGGAAGATCTGTAGGAAGCCCTTCTTAGTGTTTTGTATGCCTTTCAAAAGGGTGTTTTATTAGTGTGATTAGGAGTGTTTCCACCCTGTGCATAGGGCAGAAGCCATGTTGTTGTTGATCAAGTAGATTGTTGCTGTCGATATGGTGATGCAATTGATACTGAACAGCTTTTTCTATGAGTCTGGCAGTGAAAGGGAAGCTGGCTTTAGGTCTATATGATGTTAGGTCAGATGGGTTCAGATCTGGTTTCTTCAGGGTGGGGCGAATGGAGGAGATTTTCAGGCAGTCAGGCATCTTTCCTTGTTGTAGCACTGACTGGATGAATTTGGTGAGTGTGGGACAGAGTTCTTTCTTGGCTGCCTTGATCAAGGTGATCAGGCATGGGGTCAAGGGATGATGTGTTGAGCGTTGATATGATATTTTCAATTTGTTCTTCACTGATGCAGCCAAAGGTGGACCAAGGGTGCAGGTAGTTGGCTTCGTATGCGGTTATTGAGAGCACTGGTTGTGGCTGGAGATGCAGTTGTTTGTAGTGTGTTGCCAGTTGTTGGGGAGTAACTGCAATTTCTGGGTTGTCAGTAGGTGGTGATTTTGTCAGTCGCTTTACTATGTCAAAGAGTTCTCTTGGACAATTAACTGAGGAGTTGATAACTTTTGAGTGGTAGTCACACTTTGCTTTGTCCATTGTGGTGTGGTATTCATTCATGGGTCTTAGGTAGTTTTGTTTGTCATCATTATCCATCGTCGTCCTCCATCGCCGTTCGAGTTTTTGGAGTTAGGTTGTGAATGTGCATAGAGCTGAGCTGTACCTATGGGGTCTTCAGGTGTTTCCTATGCAGGGGTTTTGTAGTTTCTGTTGCGATGGCTACATTTCCGATGATGAGGTTCCATTATTCAATCATTATGTCAGGGTCTCTGGTGTCCATTTGTAATTGTGGAATGATGTTCTTAATAAAGTTCTCCTTGTTGAATTGTCAAAATCGACATCTGTATGGGTGTTGGGTGGTGGGTATGTTGAGGATGGGGTGAGGGAAAGCGAGGATGATCAGTTTGTGGTCTGACCAGGGTACTGTGTGGTCTGAATGAAGTGTGGGGGATCTGTGTGTTCCATATTTTGGTTGAAGAAGATCAATCAAGTGTGTTTCCTTTTTTGTGGGACGGGGTTTGTACATACTGGTCGAGGTCCATTGCTGCCACAGCTTCTAGGAATGAGGGGGCATGTGTTGGTTGTAGGGATGGGAGGTTAAAGTTTCCTAAGGTTAAGAGGTCTTTGTTCAATTTGGTGGTTAGGAATACTCTATCAAGGATGTTGGATAGATCGGTCGGTGTGGTGGTTGGAGTCCTGTACATGAAGCTGATGGTCAGTTGTTTTTTTGTGATGGTGAGGGAGTCAGTTTCTTCTGTACTCTGTCACATGGCAACGAAATATTAGATGTGATTTTGCTATGATCATTACTCCTCTTCTCTGGGATCGAGGGCAGTGGAAGACTGCAAAACCATCAGGTGTAAATTGGTTTAGAAGAGTGTTATCTGTATCAGTGATCCATGTCTCTGGTATGTAGTCTGTCCAATTTCTGGGATGCAAGTAGGTCTCTGAAGGTAGGTATTTTGTTTCTAATTGAGCGGGCACTGATAAGTGCGCATAAGAGTGTGTTCATGGAGGGTGCGGTGGGTGGGGCTGCGTGAAGGTGGTTGCATGGGTTGTGAGTGTGGATGTCTTTTTTCCTTCTTCCTAACAATCTCCTATTTTACTATCTATGTGGAGCCCTATTACATTTTTTAAATGAACTCTTTCTCTCATGCAGTGTCTGTGAGCTGAGTTCAGTGAAATACATCAGCAGAGACAGGCAATTACAGCTAACCAACATGCTATATTGTAATCCAACAGATCTCGCCTCTTGCCAGACTTTCTCCCAGAACCTTGGGATGGGTCCCAGAAAATACAGCAAGGCTGCAATCAGCAGCCTTTGAGCAGCCGTGGCTTCCTTTAAAAAAAAAAAATCACCGCTGGCTGAAGAGGAAAAAATCCCCACTCTCCAAGTATTTATTATTTTATTTTATCTTTTCTTTTTTGGTTACAGTATCTTCTAATGTTGGAGCATATTGGACCTTAGGTATTTAGTGGTGACTGATCCCACTGAAAAGGGTAGGGAGATAAATCTCCTTTATGCACTAGCTTGTTTAGGGACAGGACCATAGATTTTGTCCAATTAATTTTGTAACCTGACAATGCAGAGTATCTACCTATTTGAATTAGAATATATCTGTAAACCGCTTGGATATCACAGTAAAGGGCAGTGTATCAAGTGCCTAAACTATAAAATATTTTTAGGTACTTAATCGTAAACTGCCCAAGTGCTATCACGTTCAAGGTTGTTTACATTCAGGTTCTGTATATATTTCTCTTGTCCTCGAAGGGCTCACAGTCTTGTACCTAAGGCAAAGGGGAGTTAAGCGGCTTGCCCAAGTCCACAAGGAGCACCTGTGGATTAGAAAGCCCCAGTCCTTCTGGCCCAATATAATCTATACAGTAGGGTTATAAGTGAAGTTTTAAGGGGAGTTAAGATAGAAAAGATTAATGAATAAAGGGAATGAATGTTCCTGTAACAGTGAAGGGGTGAGAGAGTGATACTTGGGTGAGGTTCTGGTGCATGATTTAGGCTGTGGGGTTGAGCGGCAGTGGGAAAGTGAGTGATTGAAGAAAGGATTGCGACTGAGTGAGTCAGGGAGATCTGAATAAGTGAATTTCTGAGAGATTTTTTTTTCTTTCCATCAAGCAAGCTTGCATAATTTCCTTTTTTAGTGATTTTTTTTAGTAAGTAGGAAGGGTAAGGGGAAATAATAGTAGGGAAGGGGGTCCAGTCCTCAAGTTGAAAAATAAGAGTCAGCTGCCTCCTGATTAAAAATCCACTAAGTATAGGCTGCTGAGCCTGGAAGCCACCAACAAGATCCTGAAGCTCCGGAGGAATGCTGAACTGAAGCTCAGAAAAGAAAAAAACACTTTTATGGGCCTGACATTGGATGTGATAGTATTATTCTCTCAGGAACACTTTTTAACAATTATTTCAGCTCAAATAAAGACAGACATTTGAGATATCTGACTCATACCTCTACCAATTATTTTTCTGATAATTTTCATAGAGTGAAAAAGAAAACCCACAAACAAATACAGGACATAGGTTGTATGGTAGAATCCTTTTTATTGTAATTTTAAAATATGTTACTTACATTTATTTTATTAATACAACTTTGAAAAATGATTTATGAGTAATTGTGATCATTTTAAGTTATCTCCTATGCATTACCTAATTCCATAAGAACATAAGAACATAAGACATGCCATACTGGGTCAGACCGAGGTCCATCAAGCCCAGTATCCTGTTTCCAACAGTGGCCAATCTAGGTCATACGTACCTAGCAATATCCCCAAAAGACACAGGTTCCACAATGCTTGAACTGGGTCAAGCATTGATATCCTGGGTCCCTTTTTAATAGTGGTCTATGGACCTTTCCTCCAGGAACTTGTCCAAACCTTTTTTAAACCTAGCTACACTAACAGCCTTTACTACATCCTCCGGTAACAAATTCCAGAGTTTGATTACACGTTGAGTGAAAAAATATTTTCTCTTATTTGTCTTAAATAGTTTACCCTGTAGCTTCAATCCATAGAGATTCTACAGCAAATTTTGTTCCCTGCAAAACTTTAACCCTTTCTGACTCAATGCCCTCTCTAACATAGAGCGCAACCCCTCCACCAATTTGATCAGCTCTATCATTACGATATAGTTTGTATCCAGGTATCACAGTGTCCGACTGGTTATCCTCCTTTCACCATGTCTCTGAGAGTGCAATCATATCTAACCTTTCATTTAATGCTATATATTCTAACTCTCCCATCTTATTGTTTAGACTTCTAGCATTGGCATACAAGCATTTTAGAGACTGTATTTTATTAATATTAATCTGGCTATTGGTAGGCATGGGTAATTTGGAATCTTTATGCTCTGTCTGCTCCTTACTCAAGGGCATTTGGGCTACTATACTCCCTTTTGGAACCTCACTGCTTTTGGTAGTATCCTTCAAGGATACCTTCGTCCGAACCATGCGCTCCTGGGTGACTGTCGGCTTTCCCCTATTTTCTAGTTTAAAAGCTTCTCTATCTCTTTTTTAAAGGTTAATGCCAGCAGTCTGGTCCCATCCTGATTAAGGTGAAGCCCATCCCTTCGGAAGAGCCCCCCTTTCCCCAGAATGTTCCCCAGTTCCTAACAAATCCAAAACCCTCATCCTTGCACCATCGTCTCATCCACGCATTGAGACTCCGGAGTTCTGCCTGTCTTTTGGGTCCTGCACGTGGAACAGGAAGCATTTCGGGGAATGCTATCCTGGAAGTTCTGGATTTTAACTTCCTACCTAAAAGCTTAAATTTAGCCTCCAGAACTTCCCTACCACATTTTCCTATGTCATTGGTACCAACATGTACCAAGACAGCAGACTCCTCCCCAGCACTATCTATGATCCTATCTAGGCGGTGCGTGAGGTCTGCTACCTTCGCACCAGGCAGGCATGTTACCAGGTGATCCTCACGTCCACCAGCCACCCAGCTATCTACATTCCTAATGATTGAATCACCAACTATAACAGCTGTCCTGACCCTCCCCTCATGGGGACATGGCCCTGGAGAAACGTCCTCGGTGCGAGAGGGTTTTACATCACCTGGAGGACAGGTCCTAGTTACAGGATCACTTCCTGCCACACCAGGGTGATGCTTTCCTGTCACGTGACCTCTCTCCTCCATGGCAACAGGGATGCTGCCAGACTGGAGGTGGGACTTCAGGACTATATCCCTGTAGGTCTCATCCATGTACTTCTCTGTCTTTCTTATGTCTTCCAGGTCTGCTACTCTAGCCTCTAGAGAACGGACTCGTTCCCTGAGAGCAAAGAGCTCCTTGCACTTAGTGCATACGTAAGACCTCTCACCAACTGGGAGAAAATCATACATGTGAGAGCAAAGAGCTCCTTGCACTTAGTGCATACGTAAGACCTCTCACCAACTGGGAGAAAATCATACATGTGACACTCAATGCAAAAGACCGGAGAACCCCCATCTCGTTGCTGGACTTCTATCTGCATCTTAGTTTACAGCTTGTGTTTAGGTCTTTTAAATTCTGTATATAATAAGGATTGGTGTAGATGCTTATACTAATAAAAGTGTATCTAATACCCCTAATACACCTTGTGTACCTGAAGCTTAATTAATTAATCTCAGGTCCTCCGTGTATGACTGATTTGGATAAAGAGCTGCACCTGAGAGCAGCCCCTTTCCTCTAAGATGTGCAAGTACCTATAAAACTACAATTACCCCAGGGGTGGGTGGGTGCTGGGGAGGGAGGGAGGGAGATAAGTCCTATTAAAGAGGGCAGTTACAAGGTACCCTGTCCTGAACCCTCAGCAGGGGGGAGGGGGTACCACACAAAGCCCAGTTAGTTGAGAGAGGCAAGGTAAGTTACAGCTGAGAAGGCTGAACTAGCACACCACTAAGACAAACAATAAATAATTAAATAAACAGCTAGAACTCACAGCAAGGTGTCACAGGAGGCAAATATCCACTCTCTAGCAGAGCACTGTAAAAGCACTGCTCTTCTCTGATCAGAGAAAAGCAAACTAATACAGACTATGCACATGTGGAGGAAACAGGAAGAAGGCTACACAATACCTCAGCAGGGGGGGGGGAGGGGGAGGATTCACTCAGGCAGGCTAGGACAGGAAAAAGGTTTAACACACAGCAGGTTCTGGGGAGAGAGATTTAATTTAAAATGAACAGTTAACCTGGCTACCACACAAAGCCCAGTTAGTTGAGAGAGGCAAGGTAAGTTACAGCTGAGAAGGCTGAACTAGCACACCAATATAATCTATAAAGTAGGGTTATAAGTGAAGTTTTAAGGGGAGTTAAGATAGAAAAGATTAATGAATAAAGGGAATGAATGTTCCTGTAACAGTGAAGGGGTGAGAGAGTGATACTTGGGTGAGGTTCAGGTGCATGATTTAGGCTGTGGGGTTGAGCGGCAGTGGGAAAGTGAGTGATTGAAGAAAGGATTGCGACCGAGTGGGTCAGGGAGATCTGAATAAGTGAATTTGTGAGAGATTTTTTTTTCTTTCCATCAAGCAAGCTTGCATAATTTCCTTTTTTAGTGATTTTTTTTAGTAAGTAGGAAGGGTAAGGGGAAATAATAGTAGGGAAGGGGGTCCAGTCCTCAAGTTGAAAAATAAGAGTCAGCTGCCTCCTGATTAAAAATCCACTAAGTATAGGCTGCTGAGCCTGGAAGCCACCAACAAGATCCTGAAGCTCCGGAGGAATGCTGAACTGAAGCTCAGAAAAGAAAAAAACACTTTTATGGGCCTGACATTGGATGTGATAGTATTATTCTCTCAGGAACACTTTTTAACAATTATTTCAGCTCAAATAAAGACAGACATTTGAGATATCTGAGTCATACCTCTACCAACTATTTTTCTGATAATTTTCATAGAGTGAAAAAGAAAACCCACAAATACAGGACATAGGTTGTATGGTATAATCCTTTTTATTGTAATTTTAAAATATGGTACTTACATTTATTTTATTAATACAACTTTGAAAAATGATTTATGAGTAATTGTGATCATTTTAAGTTATCTCCTATGCATTACCTAATTCCATCTCAGCTCCTATCCCTTTAGTAATTTAATTTTTCTCCACTGTTCTCTTCTTCTTTAAAAAGGGGAAGAGTATTCATGGGGAAACAGAGTTTCTACCCTGCTTGTCACTCTCTAGGAGATATCAGACACAACCATCTATCTTGGTTATGTGTGCCTTTCATTTATGGGGAAACCTTACTTGTCTGATGCTTGCTTAGAGATTGTCCCCACTAAACCCGGAAAATATATCCCACATCTAATACATACCCAATTCTAAAGAGATATATCTACTAAAACTAAATTTTTGTCGGAACTAATGCCATGAAGATAAAAATATTCTCGTAGCATGAACGTTCCTTTTTTTCTTTTTTATATAGGGACGCAACTCCAACATTGCCATGATTTTCAACATTCGTTCCAGGATTTACGTTGGCGAATCCTGGACCACATCCTAGAAAAGATAAGAGGCGGGGACCGAGGTTCTCGACTCCTTTATCGGGAACAGTATTGGATTTATCTGTTAGACTCATTGTCACCTGAGAGCTTAAACTCTTACTTGGACTGGTACAGTATCCTATGAATGATCAAGGGATATCGAGGGTTGGATCTATGTAAATGACCATTGTCTCATTGGTTGCCGATTAGTCACGTTATTCATGTCGAGGGATACAAAAGGAACATGGTTCCTTGGTCTGTTCAAATCTGCAACGGAATTTTGAAAAAGGGCTGAGAGTATCTGAAGCCCAAAACAGAACGTTGGGTCAACATTCTATAACATTACATTAAGTTGCAAATTGAAAGAGGACTATGATGCTCTTTCTCAAGTCGACCTTTGACGCCTGCTGCAATAATTTCTCCCCCTCTGTTTCTTGCTTGTTATTGCAGGAGTATTATAATACATCATTTTGATAAATTGTTTGGGGATTTCTGGCTGTTCTTCTTCAAGAAAGCTAAATTAATTTTTAATAATCCTAGGAAGAGGAGGATTGCATGTAAGCGGCATAGCATTTATTGCAGGTCAGGCCGGTTAACTATTGTCTCAACTGTAAGATGTAGTATGTCTTGATGAACCATACTTTGGTTGAGAATCTACATTTGGATGAGATCCACCTAAAAGATCAAGTTCCTTATAGTCTGGGTGGATTTATTTCCTAGACTAAATCGATTATACCCTATGACTTTTATATCTTTTGGGTATGGTTTGTTGGGGTTGCATCCCTATATAAAAAAGAAAAAAAGGAACGTTCATGCTACGAGAAGATTTTTATCTTCATGCATTAGTTCCGACAAAAATTTAGTTTTAGTAGATATATCTCTTTAGAATTGACTTAGAATTGGGTATGCTTAGAGATTGTGGCACAGGTGTCAATACCTTACAAAAGAATGCAACCCACGCCCTGCAACTCCTACAATCTTTAACAATGCGTTGATCCCCTCTTCATCTGACATGGTAGGTCACCCTGACTATTAAAATGATGATAGTCCCCAAAGTAACTTATATTCTAGGAGATGCTCCCAATACAATTTCCCGAAGCCTTTTATCATAAATTAGAACATGTTCTTATAACATTTCTGTGGAAAGGATAACCGCCTCCCATAGCAACAAGGAAGTTGAAATTGTCTAAATCAATGGGACGCATTCAGTTTCCAGATTTTCTTTGGTCCCATCAAGCATTCTTGCTCAAACAGGGCTCTCGTTGCCTTATAACTTCCAATCCGGCAGACACCCTGGTATGGATGCAATTAGAGAGTGCGATGATGCTACCTACCCCTCCCAGGCATGTTACATCAAGCGCTGTCTTGCCCTTCACCAGTACTCATGGATATCCAGCACACGTTAAAATAATTAATGGTTAAATACTCCCAAATGAATACCCCATCTGTACAATTACCTATATGGCACAATTCTCTTTTTAGAATAGGTCACTCGGTTGTTTCCCGGACAACATGGCAACATAAAGGAATCTGGCAACTGAAAGATTTACTGAATAATGGACAATTTAAAGATTTTACTTCCCTTCAGGCAGAATTCAGACTATCCGGAACCTATTATTTTCAATGGCTACAATTAAACATCAAAAATGCCATGACTCCCCTGAAAATTGTATCCAAAATTTACACCCTCTTTAGGGATAGTACTAATAGGATAGGTTTAGACATGAAAAAATCCTGGGAGCTAGATGCTGGGCCAGTATTGGGCTAAGTTCTGGGGATCATTAACGTGGATCTCCCATTCTGCAGCCCCGATACAGGCTTTTTTCCTAGCACATAGAGCCTTTGTAACCCCTGAGCAAAGTGATAAATGTTGGTCCTGTCGACAAACGGCGAGTACTCTCTTGCATATGTTCTTTGTGCTTCCGAATGTTCAAACCTTCTGAACACTGGTGTGAGACTATATACAAAAGGTTCTGCAAATCTCCACTCCCCTAACTTTGGAAGACTGTAGCATACCGATCCCTGTCGGGGATACCATCGTTGCAAAAACCCCAATGCTTTCTTTTTGACTTCATGATGGGCATTGCTCTAAAACTCTAAAACAGATTGCTTCTCAACACATTAATCACAGGGATTAACAACAACAGACGAGGATATGCCCTGATCTTCTTGGACATCTCCACAGCTTTCGACTCCATCAACCACAAGCAGCTCCTGATACGTCTCCAGGAAAAAGGAATCCAGGGCTCAGCCTGGAGCTGGTGCAAATCGTATCTAACAGATAGATGGCAGCAGGTACAAACAGGCTCTATGACTTCCGAGCCTTTTCAACAAAAACATGGAGTTCCCCAGGGTTCCTCGCTATCTGCCCTATTATTCAATATATATATGCAGCCCATATGTGCAATCATCCGCTCCTTCAACATCTCCTGCCTGATTTATGCAGATGACGTTCTACTCTTCACCCCATTCACTATCGACCAACCAGACTTATTTTATTTATTTTTTATACAGCGCTCTTTAGAATCAGTGTGGTTTATATGTATACTAACAGGTACTTTTTATTCCCTTGTCCCCGAAGGGCTCACAATCTAAGTGTACCTGAGGCAATGGAGGGTTAAGTGGCTTGCCCAAGGCCACAAGGAGTGGCCATGGGACTAGAGACCCCAGTCCCTCCGGCCTGAAGTTGCTTATCCCCATGCGGGAATTGAACCCCCGGCCTTTCAGCCTGAGGTAACCTGTCCCAACCACTGAGCCACGCCTCCCCCTCTTCTCTTCACAAGTAAAATGCTTTGATACCATCACTGACTGGCTCCACTCACAGAGTCTCACAATAAACTTCAGCAAGACAGAAAGTGCTGTTCATCACAAGAAACCAAACCTTCTCCCCACCGGCAACATTAAAGACGAGAGACGTCGAGCTACCAAGTCGATCCACCATCCGCTACCTAGGAGTCACGCTGGACCAGCGCCTCGACTTGAAAGTGCACACAGGCAACACCTTCAAGAAAATCTACCATAAGATGAGGACAATTCGACATCTTCGACCCTTGCTGCAACCAGACTACTTCCAAACAGTTTTCCACACTCGAGTAACCCCCTCTTTGACTACGCCAATGTGATCCTTCATGGACTCCCTAAGAACACACTAAACCCACTATAGTTAGCAATAAACGCTGCTGTCCACTTCCTCCACAGGGCCTCTAGAAGGTACCACATTACTCCAATCCTAAAAAACCTGCACTGGCTACCAATCTACTGCCGGCTCACCTACAAAGTAGTACTGTTAACATTCAAGGCCATCAACAAAACAACCTCTAGCTCCTTG
The DNA here is from genome assembly GCA_033557465.1 of Ichthyophis bannanicus. Lineage (NCBI taxonomy): Eukaryota > Metazoa > Chordata > Amphibia > Gymnophiona > Ichthyophiidae > Ichthyophis > Ichthyophis bannanicus. The sequence continues at coordinate 472,358,986 of CM066031.1, read as the reverse complement.
ATGAACCTTATCCACCCCACACCTGCAACTAGAGCAAGAAGGTTCTTTGCCACCAATACACTAATAACCCCCAGCGAAGTAACAAAATGCACTCAGGCAACAAAAAAACAGAGCCTCCATGTTCTACACACCTACCTGCTGGAACGAGCTTCCAGTGACCATCCGCGCGATAACTGACCTTGCCCAATTCAGAAAGCACTAGAGCATCACCTTTTTCTCCTACACTACAGCCAGGCCAACAACACGTCCTCATCTGACACAACCCACAACCTAACTGTAAAAAAATAGACAACTCAGTAAATAAATTACATCCCTGTACATAGCTCTCAGGGCAAACCATGTCACTACAACTGCATAGCAACTTCCTGCCTAGACTGTATATAGTTACCCCTGTTCTAAATCCAAGTTGTATTACCCGTCCGATGTAAGTGCAGAGCAGGCTCTTCCTACTCTGTACAAAATGTTATCTGTAAACCGCACTGATTTTAAAGAGCGCGGTATATAAAAAGCATTAAATAAATAAATAAAATAAAACTAATTCTAATCCATTGGAAATCTTCGGTATTTAGATTATAATCAGTGGTGAAACCTTCTGTACCTCTATCGCTCTTACGAGAGGATTCACAGTATTGTTATATAAAGTAATATATCCCACCAGCTGAAATGGCAATGGTTAGACAATTTTATCTCTAATCAATAGTAAATAGCACTGTTAAATATAATAGATGATGTAATTTTCAGAACTGAGATAAGTTATTTCTATAAAGACAAGAATGGTCTCAACCTCGCTTTGATGACTCTGTCACACTGAATATATGTGCATGTTTATTGATTTTCTCAGTGTTATGAAACAGTATTATGTTGTACTGATAATTACCTCTTGTATGCTGCCTGGTCCCAGTGGGAAGGGGGAAGGGGAGGGTTGTTATATGATTGTTTTGCTTTGCTGTATTGTAAGAAAAGCTAAATAAAGATTTAAAAAAAATTATTGATAATGTGTTTAAGTTTTATTATTTTTGTTTTTAATTGATAAAGCGTTATTGATATTTATATTATAAAGCAAAAACGGCCAAAATGGATGACTGAAGAAACTCTGAAAATTGTCCATAAACGCAGAGAAGTTAAAGCCAGAGGAGAAAGAGAGAATCGCAGAATTCAGAGATTTCCAACATGCAGCAAGGCAAGACAAGGAGATGTACTACAATGAAACATGCAAGGAAATAGAATCAGAAGCAAATAGAGGAAGAACAAGATCTGCTTTTCTAAAGCTACGAGAGTTAAAGAAAAAATTCCAGCCTCGAATTGGAATGCCACAAGATGCTCAAGGATCCATGTTGAATGATTCTGAGAAGATCAAGAAAAGGTGGAAAGAATATACAGTCATTATATCATAAAGATCAAGTGGACCAAGAAGTAGTTAGGCCTTAAACTGCAGGAGGTAGGCAGGAAAAAGGGGGGGTAGAGGGGAAGTAGGAGGTTTACCTGGGTCTGCCAGAATTTTCCTTCCCCCTGGTCCTCAGGACCTCCTCCGAGGACCCTTCTGCTTTGTTTTGGCCCCGACTTCGGTCCGCTGTTCTTTACCTACCCACTGGAACATTACGCCAATAAACGGATCTGGGAGGGAACAGGGACTGGACTGTCGTTCCTTCAGGAACATTAATTAGCAGGTAAGGCCTAATTACTTCTTCCTTACTGTCACTCCAGTCCAGTCCCTTACTTCTGGGATGTAACAGAGCAGTTCAGGCCTGGGAGGGGTTCGCTATCCCGGACCGAAGTACTGCATCCCCAAACCGAGCATCAGCTGATCTCCAGGAACAAGCAGGAATAAGTCTTCACATATGGGTACGTCGGTACCGACGGAGCCTGCACGGGAATGCTCCCCAGCATCCAATCAGAAAGCTTTTGGGAGCATCCCTCGCGCCTGCGCACTGACTTCCCGCCTTTTCCACTGTCTCTCCTCAGTTTTCGTTTTTCCGCGGAGCCGGCAGGACGTCCTCCTGTCACCGCAGAAACTTTTTTCTTTAAATACTTCATTTCTTGTTTTCTTGTGGTCGTGGCTGTTTTTCCCGCCGACACCGGTACCGCCGGTGGTTTTTTCTTAAACTCAGAGAGATTTTTCCCTCTGTTTCTGTCTTAACTTTTTTGGGCCTACAAGGCCTCTCCATCATGGAGCCTTCTTCTCCTAAGAAGTGCCTTCACTGTGGAAACACAGTTTTCTTTTTAGACTCCAATCACTGGTGTCTAACCTGTTTGGGTCCTGACCCTTTTTCCCCTGAACTATCTGGCTGCAATACTGAGAGAAGACCTTCCCTCTTTCGAGTTTCCCTCGATACCGTTTTCCCTCCTGCAGTGAGGGCACTGGGTTTTTCTTCTCTACAGGATCAGGTAACCCACAAACAGTCTGTTAAGACTTGACAATCCTTGAGTGGTAGGTCTCATGCCACGCATGATGACGGCTCCGGCCTTGCCCTCAAGACCCCATTGGCATTAATACCCCGGCGGGAGTCTTCGGGCTCCAAAGCATTTCAGGGGTTTCAGGTTGTTCCTGGGGCTCACCCCTCACAGAACATACCTGAGCCGTGCTCGGGGGTGGTATCCGCTTCGAGCGGTACCGATACCCCGGCATCGGCACCGGTGTCGAGTGTTCCACTCTTCACCAGGGATCGTCATCTGGCGTCCTCGGTACCTTCGGGACCGATCGATACGTTCCAGATTGACTTTCCTGTTTCTAAGCCATGCTCGGTGGTGGTATCCGCTTCGAGCGGTACCAATACCCCGGCATCAGCACTGGTGTCGAGTGTTCCACTCTTCACCAGGGATAGTCATCTGGCATCCTCGGTACCTTTGGGACCGATCGATACGACCCAGAGTGACTTCCCTGTATCGGCATCGCCGGTACCACCACCGACGTCGGTGCACTCTAGACATGCATCGATAGACTCGCTCCCTTCGATGCCGAGTCTGGAATCGATATCTAGTCTAGATGACTGGGTACCGACGTGCCTTGGAACCGACCCTTATCGTTTCCGGATACGCAGTACCGAGGATACTCACCAAGACTCTCTGGTTACCTCGGTACCGCTTGAGCAGCCTCCGATGACGGCCTCGATGCCATTACCGGTATCGGTATAGATGTCGATTCCTGCAGTTACATCGGTACCATCGATCCTTTCTATGCCTAGTTTGGAATCGATACCTGGCATGGACGATGCAGTACTAACTGCCTCAAATCGTGACTGCCAGTATCATTATCCATCTAGTAGGGTTCTTTTTCTGCACCAGACCAGTACATCCTCTGGTGCTCAGGCTGCTTCTTCAACCTTAGCCTTCCCAGGGATGGTTCCCATTGGAGATCCTTCTTTTCAGAAATTTCTCCTTGACATGGCAACCTTTCTTGCTATTCCTATCCCTGGCTGTAATCTTAACCAAGGCTCTCCTGCAGAAAAAGGAAATATAATGCTTCCTTTACATCATTGTTTGCAGGATCTTCTTCTGAGAATATGGGAATCACCTTTAAGGGTTCCCTCACCTTCTACAGCAACTAATGTTCTGTATCAGGTGCCCCCCTCTCCAGGGTTTCAAAAGAATCAACTTCCCCATCATTCCATTGTAGTGGAATCAGCAATGAGGAAGGTAAAAAGCAAGAAGAAGCATTCTTCTTATCCGCCAGGTCGTGCTTCTAGAGCACTTGATGCCTTTGGACGTCAAACCTTCCAAACATCTATGCTGGCATCAAGAATTATTTCTTATATATTTTATATGAGTCTAACACTCCAGGAGGTCACAAAGAAATTATCTCTTTTGACTCCTTTTTTGTCAGAGCCTAAGGCTGCTGACTATTCCTTGCTTCTTAGTCATAGCCGGAATATCTCTTGGTTTCTTTCTCGTGCTTCTCTAGACTCTTTTGAGTCTGTTAGCAGATCCTCTGCTACTGCCATTGGAGCACGTCGTAGAGCCTGGCTCCAAGCTTCAGACTTGAGCAGATGGGCACAACATACACTGGGTAATTCTCCTTGTACTGGAGAAAATCTCTTCAATAAGGAGGCTTTACGTCAGATTGCTCATTGCTCCACTGACTTCCTTGGTTCTGGAGACCATTCTAAGCCTTCTTCTTCCCCAGGAGGTAGGAAATGTCCTACCAAGCCTTCTTTCCCTAAGAAAAGAAGGTTTCACTCTTCTCCTGCCCATCATCCAGAAGTGCCCAAGCAAGGGACACCTCGTCCTAGTCTGAAGTTTCCAAACTCTAGCCAGTCTCAACATACCCAGCAACCATAGGTTCTGAAGGTTACAATCTACAGTTAACTTCTTCTTAACAGAAGTTTGTTCACTGTTTTTTCTTAAAGCTACACTGGTTTTTCCTTTTTCAGTATGCTAGCTGTCAGGGTATTCTTGTCCATGGGTTACAGAATTCTCCTCTTCTTACTATTAAGAAGGGAGGTTACAACTATCCCATGATAGTTCCTGACCCAACATGAACATTTTTTCCCTCAGCTGACTCGCCATATGGGTAAGTCACCCTCCAATTACCTGTTTTCTCTACCCTCTCATCCAGGATTTTCCCTGACTGAGTGGTACCATACTGAAAAGCTTCTCTAGCCTTTCATTCCAGTGTAGACCTTTTAGTTTTCTTGAATACATTCTCAAGATAACTCATCAGACAGGGACAGGAATATCTC